>OX393557.1:36150340-36630340 GCA_947650365.1 Chamaelirium japonicum | reverse complement strand
TATATGAGTAAGAGGCCATGAGTAAGAGTATCCCTCCCCTATATATATATATATATATATATATATATATATATTATCATGCTATAAGAATTATCAAATGAATATTATACATTTAGGTGCAGATCTTTAAATTGTGCCGTGAGCATATATAAACCAAAAAGATTTTAGTGCATAATGTTTGATGACCAAATCACGAATTCTGAGAAGATGTGGATGTTCCATGAACGTGTGCAAGGGGCATGGAAGATGGATTAACACAATATGACTCAAATCTTTATCCTTTACTGTTTGCCAACTCTTCTTTTTTCTGTCTCTCCCTCCTTTTTCTTTTTTTCTATGAACTTCAACATGCGCATGAAATTACCCACACCCCCCTATGGGTGCTTTAGATATGGATTGCCAAAAAGAAGTTGACCTGCTTTGAGTCTTTAGAGGGTCTGACCCAGTGGCCGTCCCCAACCAAAACTTATAGGGTCACCGTAGGAGATCAACCCATCTTAGAATTTCTATGTGTCGGGGATCTCTAGTAATATTCCAAATGTGAGGGGGTGGCATCTTCGGGTGCCAAGAGGATTATTACCAATAGTCCTTATGGTCGACCCATGTCAAGAGTTCTTTGGGGATTGGGTCTAGAGGCTACTCCTTAATTGGATTATTGAGGGACCAAACTTGAGAGGGAGGCGATTCAGGATTCCTAAGGGGCCGAACCCGTGAAGTCCCCATCCGAGTCGACTAGTGAATACGACCTCTCAGGATTAGTGTGAAAGTGAGGGGGTTGCCTAAGAGATCCATACAACTTTTCAGCCAAACTGCAACCAAGCACTGTCAAAGACCAACTTAATTAATATGGTTCAATGCACAAGACAAAATATAACACATAGAAAACTTCGCAATTGCACATGTTCCATGAACATGTGCAAGGGGCATGGAAGATGGATTAACACAATATGACTCAAATCTCTATCCTTTACTGTTTGCCAACTCTTCTTTTTTCTGTCTCTCCCTCATTTTTCTTTTTTTCTATGAACTTCAACATGCGCATGAAATTACCCACACCCCCCTATGGGTGCTTCAGATATGGATTGCCAAAAAGATGTTGACCTGCTTTGGGTCTTTAGAGGGTCTGACCCAGTGGCCGTCCCCAACCAAAACTTATAGGGTCACCGTAGGAGATCAACCCATCTTAGAATTTCTCTGTGTCGGGGATCTCTAGTAATATTCCAAATGTGAGGGGTGGCATCTTCGGGTGCCAAGAGGATTATTACCAATAGTCCTTATGGTCGACCCATGTCGAGAGTTCTTTGGGGATTGGGTCTAGAGGCTACTCCTTAATTGGATTATTGAGGGACCAAACTTGAGAGGGAGGCGATTCAGGATTCCTAAGGGGCCGAACCCGTGAAGTCCCCATCCGAGTCGACTAGTGAATACGACCTCTCAGGATTAGTGTGAAAGTGAGGGGGTTGTCTAAGAGATTCATACAACTTTTTCAGCCAAACTGCAACCAAGCACTGTCAAAGACCAACTTAATTAATATGGTTCAATGCACAAGACAAAATATAACACATAGAAAACTTCACAATTGCCATGAGCTTTTGATAAATTCTATGCTTATGGGTATGGCTGGGTCCATACCCAATCCATACCCATACGGGTGCAAGAGGGTCCATACCTGATCTATACCCAATCGGGTTTCGGGTATGAATTGGATATAATTTTGCCTCTTTTTCTCCATCATATATGTAATTACTTGAAAAAAATATATCAATGTATCACAATCAATGCTAAGAAGCTCTTTTGGTTTCTTATTACAGTGGTTTAAGTAAAGTATAAGTTTTGGTAGGGATATGAGCGGTTAGAATTTGGGTATATGACAACAACTTTGAAGTCGAACTGTATTATATAGTGCTCACAAGTTAGAGGGCCATTCGGGTTTTAGGTGAGTGTATTGAGGTACCCATACCCAAAAGTTTTAGGTATGGGTCTTGAGGTACTCATACCCAAAAGCTAATCGGGTAGATTTCCTATACCCATACCCTACCCAAACCATGTTTCGGGTATAAAATCTGTACACATACCCTATGTTTCGGGTCTGGTTTCGATTGGGTTTTTGGAGCCCATTGCCACCCCTACCTTTGCCCTAGACATCAATACAAAATAATTTCTTCAAAAAATTTGTAGGAAACATCTAGGACTCTCTTGCCCAACATTGCCTGGATATGGCTTACTAATGTAATAATAGCTTGATCAGAATATTTGAAAATGTTCCCTTCATAAAACATTCCTTTATAGGTTATATTTATTTACATGTATATTCGTGAGTATATTAACATATTCGTTAATAGAAAAACACTCAATCTTGGTTCGACAACCCGAATCCGGAATTTCTTTGGATGACCATCTATTAATGTGGAACACATTGCGAAATGACAATATTGGGTTTACAAATTACAATGTGGAACACATTGGGTTCGTGTGGTATATAAACATTGTAAACCTTGCGAAACGATAGTCATCCTAAAGCAACTATGATAACATCATAGCAGCTGGTAGTATCCTCAGGCGTATGGATAATTTTTAACTTTGTACAACCATGGTCTTGCTTTGATAGGATGGTACTAGTTGCTCGTGAAGTGGACTCTTCGAGTATTGTTCAATATATTCAATATTACAACTATCTATAAGTGAGATTCTCCTAGATCCATGGTTATAGTAACTATTATTTTCTTATCGGGGCACTGAAGGCCCATCGAAGCTTGTCAAGTGGATCACTAGATGCTCATTTCACCTCTACCTATACCTTATACACTCCATTTCAGGTCTATGATATGATCAATCCGTTCCATGATAAAACACCTTTGCCACTTAATAATTCTGCCAAATAACATAGAACACACCTATGATCTGTATGATCACAAGTAGTCATAACTCATGAGTATTCAAGATAGAAGTAAAACATGTACATAATCATGAAATGAAACAAACCATGCCATAATTGATTAACACAATCAAATCTCAAATGGTTTTTAGGACATAGGACTTCAACACGAGGATGCAGTTCTGTGCGATGTGGTCTCAAACTCTCAAAATCACTGGGCCATTTTTTGCTCTATAAATGTTGTCTATACAACAACAAAGGAAATCTCGACACGAGAGCTAACACACTCTTTTAAGTACAAGGGTGTCTCCTCACTCTTTAGACCATGCAGATTGAGCCCGGAGCGCCTTCTTTAATCTGACCTCACAAGGTTACAACATTAGAACATGGCGAATTGGGCCCCTACCCAGATGGTTTGCGTCGAGCTTGAGATGATCCTCACGCAATGGAAATTTTGATGCAAACAATGAGCATTTATGGAGGTCAAGATCCGATGAAGATCCAAGTGCACCCAAAGCATAGATGGAAGATCAGATTAGATCCGAAACATTGATGAGGAGTTTCACCGTTGGATAGTCAGGACCGTTAGTTTCTTATGACAACTTTCTACCGTCAAATCGTCTAGATCATGAGTTTTGATTGTTGAACCAGCCAAATCGTGAGTTTTAACCGTGGGATCGTGCTGGTAATGATTTCTACCATCGGATTTGATGGAGAGCACTTTGATTGCTTTCTGAGTCGGATCGAGTTATCGTGCTACTGATCGTATGATGCAGAGTCGCACACAGACACACGAACACACACACACACACACACACACACACTTATAGGAGCAAATCATCCTTCACACGGATTTCGGTGCACAAGTCCAGTTATTATATTTTCTAAAATTATTAATTTAATTTTCGGACTTAATTAATAGGATATTTTTAGATGAGTATTTTAGTTTGATTTAGTTAAGAGTTTGGTTTGAATTAGGACTCAGCATAGTAGAGTAGTAATTTTATACTTATGCTGGTTTATATAAGGGCCTCTAGGCCTCTTATGTAATCAGTTTTATGGGGATTGATCGAAGTTTGCTGCTGCACTTTTTCTTCTTTGTGTGATTTTGAAGCCTGGGGAATTACGAGATAGTCTTGAAACTACTTGGTTGTAGGGCTCCAGCTCACATCGGCGGTTAATCCTTGTACTTTCAAGGACTTTGGACTTTTAGAAAAGAAGATCTCGGTAGGAGCTGATATATTGGTACATGGCAATCAACAAAAGATTTGAAGTTTGGGGGAAGATTAGGAACTAAGGAAGTCAGGACAGTTTTATTGTTATCAGCCTTGTGCTAGGGAAAGTAGGTCATTGTTATTCACTTGGTTAACTTTTACCCAGAAATTGTTGCTTTCACAAATTTAGATGCTTTCAATCTCAAGATTGGTAGACATTATTGAGGTAGGTGGCTGCAACATAACTGTCATAACATGCCTAGTACCAGAATGAGTCCGATAACCAAATGGTCTGGAATAAATGTTATTTTTGATGATGTTTGCCATGTCAGAAAGTACTATAATGTTTACATTGTGGTGGAATTTGTGGAGATAATATTATTGAGATGATGGCTAATAGTTATTTAGAATTTTAGATAGTCTTGAGAGAAATCGTTTCTGAGATGTGGAAAGTTATTCATTGTAGGGTGAAGATTGGGAAACATTTTTTTCCTCTTGTTTATGTGCTTTGTACCACCACCTTGTTTGGGAATTAAATACGTATTTTTCCATTTCGCTAATAAAGAAAAAATAACTACTACTCACAACCCTTAAGTGCTTCGTAGGGGTGGACATGGTCGTGTTTGGAGGTCTAACCATGTTTGGACCAAGTTATATTGCCTTTGTTCGAATTGCCCAAGTTGCTTGCGTAACTCGTAACGGTCTGCCTATGTTTGGACCATGGAAGTTCATCGGATTCCTCGGGTTGCTCGGGTTCGTTCGATCCGTTCACTAAAGAGTAGAGAGGTGTCCGATCTAAACTTGACAACCAACCACGTTTGATCTGGAGCTTCTCCTTGCTGGAGCTAATTCTTTTTCGGTGCAGACCGTGCAGTGAAGAATATTATAAGTTTAACCTGATTGTAGCGAACATGTGCATATATATATATATATATATATATATATATATATATATATATATATATATATATATATATATATATATATATATATATATATATATATATATATATGCTATGGTGCTGCGGATTATCATGCGGCTAACGTGCGGCCAACTCCATGGTGGCCACGTGTACATTTTTTTTTAATTTTTTTTTCGAAAGTGATCACCTACCCCTTGATGAGCCACATATCAAAAATCAACTCATTCTAAGACCTATAGGTCTTAGAATGAGTTGATTTTTGACATGTGGCTCATCAAGGGGTAGATGATGACTCTCGAAAAAAAAAAAATTAAAAAAAAAAATCTACACATGCGGCCATGGAGGTGGCCGCACGTTAGCCTCACGTTAATCCGCTTTGCACCATAGCATTTTCCTATATATATATATATATATATATATATAAATGATAGGATGCGGCGTGCTGAGAGAAAGTGTGGTGGAATTTTGGGTCGTCCAATCTATCCGATCCAACGAATGGGATTCACCCGGAACAGCCGAAATCGTTGTTACTGTAGCGGCGACAGTAACAACGATTTGGGTCGTCTGTGTGAATACCATCCGATCGGACGACCCACAAAATTTTCGCTGTTACTGTAGCGGCTACAGTAACATCGAAATTTTTTTGGGCCATTCGATCGGATGGATCCAACGGATGAGAAATTTTTTTGGGCCAGATGAATCCCATCCATTGGATCCATCCTATCAGACGGCCCAAAAAAATTTCGCTGTTACTGTAGCGGTTACAGTAACAACGAAAATTTTTTGGGTCGTCCGATCGGATGGATCCAACGATGGGATTCACATGGACGACCCAAATCGCTGGTACTGTAGCCGCTACAGTAACATCGATTTGGGCTGTTCCGGGTGAATCCCATTCGTTGGATCGGATGGATCGGACGGCCCAAAATCCCACTGCACTTTCTCTCGGTAGCGCACAACGCACTGTATCAGTCCTCTCTCTCTCTCTCTATATATATATATCTATAATACATGTCACAACGCATTGTTTTATTTACAAGCGTGCCACTATGCCATAGTTATTTCAGACCGTCTTATTATATACAGGAAGGTTGAGATTTATAAGGAACGAATAAAATAGCCCTTAAGACGAGTGAGATTCACCTAGGAAGGGGGATAAGAATGGTTGATTTTAAATGGAGTTGAGATAGAGGGATATGATTGAGGGGGGAAGTAATATCTTATTATAGGACTGAATTGTAAAAAAATCTATGACAAAATACATTTGAGGGGTTTTATGTAAAAAATTAGGGATATGTTTGACAATAGCATTATTGTTCACACGTTTTCCCACTATGGATAAATATCTTATACCTAATCGAAACATGACACGTGGCACTTCTTTTTCTCTTTATTGTCTGGGCTGAAATCTCTCTCTCCCTCTCCCTCTCCCTCTCTCCGTGGTCCCCAACCCTATGTAGGAGAGCATTATTGCTACCTGACTGCTTTGCTTGGGCTGAAATCTCTCTCTCTCCGTGGTCCCCAGCCCCCCATTTAGGAGAGCCATTTTTGCTATCCGATTTGCTGCACTTGCTTATTACCCAATTGTGGGCTGCCACATCTCTCTCTCCCCCATGGTCCCCTTTGCACAACCTTTTTTTTTTGGAGCATTTTTGCTATCCGATTTGCTGCACTTGCTTTTTACCCAATTGTGGGCTGCCACTTCATCCAAAAGAATAGGCATAATATGATACACTTTCTACAAGACTACTCTTGCTCTATTATGGCCTTTCTAATGGACAATGTGGCAGCATACGATTGGGCCGTAGGCAAGTGAATAGGGTAGCAAAAATGAAAGGCATCTCACATACGATCGGGCCGATGTGGCAGCATACGATTGGGCCGCTGTAGTGCCTACATGCACGGTCATTGATCGTTAGGGTATTCTTCATTCCCACATAGACAACATCTCGGGCTCGACTCCTCTGCAGTCGACGACAGTCGGTCATGCATGCGCGCCGGGTGTAAAGAAAGGCATCTCACCCGTCGATGGGTGCGATTCACCCGATAGGGGTGCCTACCACGGAACGATTGTGATGCGGTTCACCTGAGGTTCAGATGAATCAGATACGTGCATGGGTTTAAATGAAATAATTAATGTTAATTTTCCATAAAAAAGAAATAATGAATGTACCTTATGAAATGTATCCAGTTCATTTTTATATTTTTGAGGTTGACCTTATGAACAAGCATGACAATATATAAATCTGCAAGAAATAAATACGGAATTTGATGTAGATTTCTAATTTGCCAAAAAAAAAAAGTTTAAAGAAATTAAAACACCACAAAATTTTTTTAACAATATTTTACTTGGCTGCTGTCAACGTGCTGTCAAGTTGTTAAGATTAGTTTAAACAATCAGTTATAGGGATTCTTTTATATAGCCCCATAGAAACTAGACCAATTGCATATTAATCCTTAAAAAAATTATATTTATAAATTAACGTCGTAAAAGCTATGTAATCTGTGCAAATCAACCCCTCGTGTTAATTGTGATCCCTTTGGATGGAATAATTCACGTATATTTATAGTTTATTGATCTTCATTCTTCACTCACCACGCATAGCTCTCTCTCTACCCCCCGGGGTGGGAGCCGGGGTTGGGGGGGGGGGTTGGTCGCGTCGAAGGCGCCCGCTTCGTGCCAATCGGCACTGGCATGCCCATCGGAACCGGGTGTTGCCGTTGAAGGTGTGTGCTGACGCCAAAGTTGACCGATTATGTTTTGCCGTTGAAAACGGTCGTTGCCGTGCCGGCAGTTGCGCCGAAGGCGCCCCGCAGCGTGCCGATTGGCACGGGCTTCCACTAGTGTGTATATATATATATATATATATATATATATATATATATATATATATATATATAGGGTTGTTAGGTTGAGCTGTGAGCTGCCTGTTTAGAAAGTGAGCTGCGCTCACTTTGACCCCCCTAGAAGTTTTAGAATTTGATGAAATTTGGTGAGGGTATTGTCTATAGGATAAGATGATCATCCTCACCAATTTTCATCAAATTCCAAAACTTCTAGGTCATCAAATGGCCGAAGCAAAATCTGTCGTCCGCAGTCACCGTTAACATCTGCAGATTTTGCTTCGACCATTTGAACCCCCTAGAAGTTTTAGAATTTGATGAAAATTGGTGAGGATGATCATCTTACCCTAGACAACACTCTCACCAAAGTTCATCAAATTCTAAAACTTCTAGGGGGGTCAAAGTGGGCGCATCTCACTTTCCGCTCCGGCAGCTCACAGCTCACTGTAGCATTCCTTTTATATATATATATATATATATATATATATATATATATATATATATATATATATATATAGGGAAGTGCTAGAATGCGGCATGCGGTGCGTGCGGCATCGCACCGCATGCTGCGTGCATCGCATGCACGCAACGCGTGCATCAGACGGCTGCGGTGCGATGCCGCACGCACCGCATGCCGCATTTTAGCATACCCCTATATATATATATATATATATATATATATATATATATATATATATATATATATATATATATATATATATAGGGTCCTGATCTAGTGAGAAACCTCTTATATGAGAAACCTACTTAGAGGTTTCAAAAATTGATGAAACTTGGTGGGTGTGTTATGTATGGCAAGTTGATCATCCTCTCCAAAATTCAGCAAATTCTAAAATCTTTAGCCGTAACAAATAAGCTATTCAAATATATGGTTTTTATGGACGGTCGATAAATCTTCTACCATTTGATGCCCCTAGAACTTTTAGAATTTGATGAATTTTGGTGAGGATGATTAACTTGCCATATATAGCACACCTACCAAGTTTTATCAAATTCTAAAACCTTTAGGTAGGTTTCTCACTTGATCGGGACCCTACATATAATATATATACTAGTAATGCCCGTGCTTGTCGACACGCAAAAGATTTTGAGGGCGGTAAATAAAATTTCGAGGGTGTGACAAAATTTTGAGAAAAGAGGCAATATTTTAAGGGTGGCAATAATTTAAAAGTGAGGATAATATTTTGAGGGAGGTGATATTATTTCAAGAACATCAACAATCTGTGGAGGCGCCGACGTTCGACGGGGGAGCTTACATTCGACGTAGACGTCCACATTTATCGGGGCATGCTCGCATGAGCAACGTACTAAGATGGATGACAACCGAAAGAAATACATCATCTTGTTCCTTAACTAAACCTAAACTCAGAGAGTAATAAATCCAAGATACCAATAAAAAAGACCCATCCACTGGGCTCCATAACCATTAAAATATCAAAGATTACAACTCAAAAAAAAACACGACCAGCTGATTCATTGTATTATGTTAATGAGTTGGGACAATAAAAAGAGAAGTGGGCTACCATGCTGAATTTCTTAACATGATACCAAACAATAAGCTTTCTAATGCAGAGTTGGTCAATCTGGCATGGTTCTTCCTTTTAAAATCCTCTAAGCTTTTAAAATCCGATAAGTATCTGGGTTGGAAAATTTGATGCAAATACAAAAATCAAATTTTTTTCACTAAAAAATTTCTGATTTTCAACTGCTTTTCTTCCGTTGGGCATTGGGTTTTTGATGTTGTTCCTATTGATCCTTCAATAGAATGAGCCCAACCCAGATCCTTATCAAATATTATAGGGCACTATAGACTTGTCGGTAGATTATAGGTCCAACCCAGAAAGGTTCTCAAAAACAATATTGCAGAGTTGTTGACACTGGTTTATTGTTTATTGTTTACTTTAATCAAGTCAGCATGAATTTTCCGCATTTTATAAACTGGATAAGCATCAAAATCAAAATTCTATTGACTAAGTTGGTTCTATAATCTGATTTTGATTACTTTAAAATCATGACTAAGTTGGACCTATAATCTGATTTTGATTACTTTAAAATCATGACTAAGTTGAACCTATAATCTGATTTTGATTACTTTAAAATCAGATTTTGATTAAGTTGGACCTATAAACAAAATAATAGGTATTCAAAATCTGCTTGCAGCATAGGTAACCTCGGTTTCCTTAATCAAAATCTGGTTCTATTATAGGTCTAATAAGTTGGACCTATAATTCAAACATAAAAAACCCAATGCCCAAAGGAAGTAAATCAGTCAAAAATCTGGAACATTTGAGTGAAAAAAATCTGATTTTTGTATTTGCATCAAATTTTCCAACCCAGATACTTAAAAGCAAACAAAGGGCACAAATGTGATGCCCAAACAGAAATCTGATTTTAAAATCTTAGCTGGATCTTAACAATCTGATAGCAATACAAACAACTCATGAAATCTGATCTAAAAAATTTGATGGCAACTTTGTTTTTCCAAGTTAGACTTGGTTTGTATTTGCATCAAATTTTCCAACTCAGATACCTGATGCCCAAAGGAAAAAAAGTAGAGCAAAATCTGAAACCTTTGATTGAAAAAAATCTTTGAGTGAAATCTGATGCCAATAAAAACAGCTCGACAAAAAATAGATAAAGACAGTTCGACAATAAACAGATAAAAAAAACTGAGAAAAAAAAATGATGCCATGAAAGAACTTGGTGAGAGGTGCAATTCCTTATCGACGTTGATGGACGCCATTCTTGCCATTCTTTTTGTGCTCTCTCTCTTTCTCTCACTTTCTCTGTTTTAAAAAACCCTCCGAAATCCTCATCCCCTCAATCCCCTCAATCTTCGTCGCTCCTCTTCCCCTCAATCCCCAAAATCTCGCTCGGAATCGAATCCCAAACCCTCTGAAATCCTATTCCTCTCAATTCCTCAATCTCCGCCGCTCCTTTTCCCCTCAATCCAGCTCGAATTCTAGATTTCCCGCTTCATAGCTCTGCACCCCGCATCTCTTCCCACTGTTGATTGCCACCATCTCATCCCTCGCTCTCCTCCACACCCTTCGCCCCCTCAAAATCCCAGACTCTGAAAATCCCCCTTAGTGACTTACCGTAGAAACCATGGATAAAAATACCGGTCGTGGACAAATTATCGGTCGGCCGAAAAAACGGTTCGAACCGGGTGGTACGAACCGGTATCGGTCCGAACCGGTCTATACCGGTGTGAATTGATTTTTGGTTTCAAAAAATTTCAAAAAATAACCAAAAAATCCAGAATAATCTAAAATACTGGTTTGTGATGTTTTTTTTCATTAGTAAACTAGTTATAGGTATGAACCGGTCTTTTTAAGTTATAAAGTCACTTTTTCACTGTATGATTCTAAATTGTGAAATTTGATATAGTTATTAAATTGTATGTGTTAGATTAGCCTAGTATTATGCTTTGGGATTACAAAACACAATTCATGACCATTGCACAAACATGAATTACACAACTAATACGACTACATGAGTCATATTTTACAATTTCACATAATAAACACAAATTCATAGTCCTAAGACTCCTAACATTTTTAGCAGATAAAATGCAAAAAAAGAAAATAAAAATGAAAAAACTACAAATTTGCATGAACTGATCATGCAAATTTGGAGATGAATCTTTTTTTCCGAAGGAGAATGTGGATTTGTGGGATTTGATTCCGAGCGGGATTTTGGGGATTGAGGGGAAGTGGGGTTTGGAATTCGAATTCGATTTTGGGGATTGAGAGGAAGAGGAGCGACGAAGATTGAGGGGATTGAGGGGAAGAGGTTTTCAGAGGGTTTTTTTTGGAAGGAGAATGTGGATTTGTGGGATTCGATTCCGAGTGGGATTTTGGGGATTGAGGGGAAGAGGATTTCGGGTTTTTTTTGGAAGGGAATTGGGGATTTGGGGGCTGGAGGAGAGGGACGTGGAAGAGGGAAGAGGAGAGGGGCTCGGAGGAGAGGGACACAGAGGGGGGCTCGATGAGAAGGGAGTAGAGGAGAGGGACGACGATGAGAAGGGAGTAGTTGAGGGGAGCGGAGGGGGACGCACGATCAGGGATCAGAGGAGAGGAGGGGGACGCGTGATCAGTGATCAGAGGGGAGGGGCGTCGAGTGAGGGGAGGGGGCGCGCAATCAGTGGGGACACATATTGTATGGTTAAAAGTGGTTTAGAGGGTGCCGTCACAACCGTTGTTTGTACTCCCCACAAAACCCTCCCCTATTATATAATATACTAGTGCATGGCAGTGCCTGTCGGCACTGCAGCGGGCTGCTTTCGGCGGCAACACACCTGTCTGCACAGCATCGGGCCACCTTCGGCGGCAAGATAGCCACTAGGCATCACCACTCCCACTCACACCGTCGTATTCGGCAGCAACACACCTAACCGCCTTCCGCGGCCACACTCCCCTGATCGACTTCGGGCCGCCGCTCTTCAGCTGCAACACATCTTAGTTATAGTGCATGTCCGTGCCTGTCGGCACTCGGGCATGAACAATGTTTTTTTTTTTTTTTTGGGGGGGGGGGGGGGGGGGGCAATCTTACCGGCGCAGGAGGGGGACGTGAAGGGAGGGGATCACAGTATCTTGATTTGGGGTTGGGGGTGTGAACATGTTTTTTTTTTTTGGGATGAGGTGGGCTTTTTTAAAATTTTGTATTACCGATTCTTTCTGTGTTTCTTTGTTAGTATGTCAGTTTGAATGTTTTGTCTAATCAGCATGCGTGTTTTTGTCTAGTCAACATTCCATATATATATATATATATATATATATATATATATATATATATATATAGGGACATGCTATGCTGCGGCATGCGGTGCGTGCGGCACCGCATAGCAGCCGTCTGATGCACGCGCTGGCGATGCACGCAGTGGTGCATCAGACGGCTGCGGTGTGGTGCCGCATTATAGCATTTCTCTCTCTCTCTCTATATATATATATATATGTATATATTCCTCGGGTTGGTCATATGGCTGATCATGTTTGCCCAAATTCGAATTCGGGCAAAAAGAATTTGCTAATGCCCGTCCAAGTTTTCAAATATTGTTGCTTGTGGTTGTTCAAGTTCAAAACTTGGTTGGGTTGCTCGGGTTTGTCCGGACCAAGTCCCAGCCCTAGTGCTTGGTAACAAAAATTACCCTTTTCATGCTTGAGGCCCTCTACGTGCATTACAACCTGAATCATTCCTATATTCTCTCATCAGCAATGTTTAAAAAAGACGAAGGCGGGAACTGTGGCGTTAGGCTTCCAAAAGGCGAGGCGTAAGTCTCAAGGCGAAAGCCTCAATTTTTTTTTTACAAAAAAACTATTTTTTTTAAAGCAAATCACGAAAAATAAGGAACACCAATCCATGTAAAAATACATTTAATTAAGTATAAAAGTAAGTGAGGCGGTGGATTTTACCTCAAATCACTTATGTTATCGAGTGTCGAGCTGAATGTTTGCAAGTCTGTTATCCAATAACCAATTTCAACCATATATCTAATAATACAATGATACAAGACATAGACGATAGATGATAGATAGATCACTTTGAATCACATTCACAGAAAGCTGAAGTAACTAAGAAATATTTACCAAACATAATAGTTTACTAATGTTCAAAATATCATAGATTCATAGTCTCATCAACATGACGCATAACATAGCAAAGTAACATGCTAACAAAAAACATAACATAGATAAGTCAACGATCCTGTGCAGCAGCTGAGGCTTAGGCCTCACTGCGCCTCGAGGTGTACGCCTCACACATATAAGGCATAAGCCTCATTGGGGTTTTGTGAGGCTTAAGCCTCAGTACTTTTGAGGCCTGCCTCGCCTCGAGGCGTAAGCCTCACACGATTTTCAAACATTGCTCATTAGAGGAGATGATGTTATGTTGTTTCTTACCTTGAGCTTTACTTGGTCACTTTTGTTAGATTCAAAACTCTGATTAATGTTTATTCTTTACTGATTATTGATGGGAGAACATTGTATCCATATACAGTTGCTACATTAATTACTTATTTTTATTTATGTGCTAAATTGTTAGATTTTCAGTTTATATTTTTTTTAAATTTTTAATGTTCCTTTGTGCTGCTATTCATGTAATTATTACAAGGTACAGAAACAACTGTTTTGATCCCTCTATGGTTGTGTACTCTTTCATGAAAGTGTGATGCATTAGTTTACAACTCATTACCTTGACTCAATGACTTATGTTTCCATGTTCTTTTACTTCAGACTTTCATCTATAGATTCTGTTTATACCACCCTGTCTAATTTAATATTTTATTCCTTGTTCTTGTGCTCTAAATCTAGTAGAGGTACCTTAATTCTTTGGAGGACTACTTATTGGTTAATGTCTCTCATTCATGTTATTGTTTGATGTTTGCAGGCATGCAAGGATCTGACAGTCATGTTCCCCTTTCTCCTCAATGGCTTCTGCCGAAGCCTGGGGAGAATAATCTCGGAATACTGACTGGGGTAAAGTTATTTCATATACAACTTATCAGTCAATTTCTCAATAAAGTTGAGCATTTAGCAAAGAAATTCACGTTAAGATACATATATATCAATATTGACTGCCAACTTTGTTTTTGTGTTTTTCCAATCCCATAATAAAATGTCTGTTGTTCTAAGTGTTGATGCCTGTATGAACTGTAAGTTGCATCCTTTCCGGCTGCTTTGCAGGATTCTCTTTTAAGTCCTCATCCTGGTAATCGCCCAGATGCTGTAAAAACATCAGGAAATGGTGAAGACCTTCATGACACTGAAAAGAGAAAGGATGTTTTCAGACCGTCCATTTATGATGCAGAATCTGGGCGCAGCGATCGCTGGCGTGATGAAGAAAGGGAAACAAACTCTGCTATTCGTCGAGATCGCTGGAGGGAGGGAGAAAGGGAGCTTGGTGATACTCGCAGAATAGAGCGTTGGGCAGACAATTCCTCTAGACATTCCGGGGAAGCACGCCGTGCTCCATCTGATCGGTGGACTGATTCTGGTAGCAGGGAAAATAATCCCGATCAACGCCGAGAGAGCAAATGGAATACACGTTGGGGCCCTGACGATAAGGAATCAGAAAATCGTCGTGAGAAGTGGTCCGACTCTGGCAGGGATAGCGAGGGATCTCGTGACAGAGGAACACCCCAGCTAATCAATCAGGGAAAGGACATAAACAATCAGGGGAAAGAAGAGAAAGAAGGAGAGCCTTATTCTCGTTCATGGAGGTCAAATTCTTTTTTAGCTCGTGGAAGGGGAGAGGCTTCTCATCACCAATCATTGACACCAAACAAACATGCTTTAGTGTTTCCCTATGGTAGGGGAAGGGGGGAAAATGGGGCCTTAGTTTTTCCTGCCGGTCGTGGAAGAGTTAACTCCAGTACAAGTTCTGTGAATACTGGTGTTGCTCGTTCCTATTCTTTAGGTACCGTGTCTGAAAAGTCTGAAGCTGTCCATGGAGACCCTTCTACTATAAGGTACAATAGAATGAAATTGCTTGACATATACAGGACAATTGAGAAGAGCCATAGAATGGCACCAGAAGGGTTTATTGAAGTCCCTTCTTTGACAATAACAGAACCATTGGAGCCTCTGGCACGTTCTGCTCCTACTCCTGAAGAATTGGTAATTGATTTTACTATATCTTTTGTGGATTTCATGCTATTTTGTAGGCATCTTCTACTTCTAAATATGCAGCGGAATTCTTTATTACAAAAAAAGATGCGAGTTTGATTTTTCATACTTATCATCCTTGATTAGGTTATTCTAAAAGGAATTGACAAAGGGGATATAGTTAGTAGTCTGCCTCAGGTTTCTAAAGATGGCTCTGTCGGAAGGAATTCTATAGATTCAGTATTGTCAAAACAGACAAAACTAGGTACCTTTTTGCTTATGAATACATTTTCTCTACTTCGGATAGTTTGGTGGTTTACATTTTTTAAGACTACTTGCTCTGGACAGGGAGTAGGGAAGATCAATCATCTTTTACGGGTGATTGTAAAGATGAGACCACTGACAATATAAAAGGTGACCACTTCAGTTATTTGGAGTGCCCTTCATATGAACAGCACTCATATCCACATGAGTCAGACACAAAGGTGGCCTCAAATCAAAACCTCTATTTATATCGAGAGAATAGGTTAAATGTTGAAGGTATAGTAATCCGTTTTTTTTTTTAGAAATATAACATTTTATTCTTGTTATCATAGTCTACGAATATCCTTGTATCATTCTTGTTTTCTATCTGTTTTCTATGATGTGGTGTATAGCGTTGTTTCTTGGAGTGCGTTCACTGTAGTAAGGTTTTTTTTGAGGAATACGTTCACTGTAGTAAGGTTGAAGCAGGCAAATCCTGGCTTGGAATATCCTTTTATTTCCTAAAGTAACATACTTTATCCCGTATGTCAGGGGTTACTTATAACCTGTTTCTATTGCAGTGCTGGTCATATGATATGGTAGAAGAGTATCATCATCCAATTTTATACGTGTCTTTTCTCATTGGGCTTGCTTTTGTGCGGAACGGCTTCATGTTTTAAAACTCGGTAAAACTTGTCCGAGTCGAACCGTGTCGACTCAACTCGGCCAGATATCGAGTCGAGTTTCTTTGTCCGAGTCAGACCGAGTTGGGATAAAACTTAGAGCCGGTCATATTTACTCAACACGGCTGGCTTTCGAGTTGAGTCTGATTTTCGAGTTTTTGAACACTGTTTCATACTTTCCCCATCTTATTTTGTGTTTCCGTTTCCATAGTTTGGTACACATTCTACATATTCGTTCTTTCTAGAATTTTGGTCACTAAACCTTTTCAAGTTCTTTAAAATGTTATGGACACTTTCTGCAGCTTTAAGGTTAGAAGGCATTCTTAAGAAGGCAGATGAGGTGGGCAGCAGAGAAATGAGCAGTCTGGAAAATATGTCGTCAAATTATACCATTCCATGGCGATCTCAATCGGCAGTAGAGCGCTCTCATGGATCATCTCATAATTCGCAGGGTTTCTCCACTGAAGTCGGATCAAAAAAGCCTGATATGGGCTGGTCACATGTACATAGAGATGTTGAATCAGAGCTGAAGAACAGCACCGCTGTTTCCAGATCTTACACCAGAGATGAATCACAATGGCAAAAAAGTGAAGATCTTCATTCAGTATTGAAAATGGATCATAAAAGCAGAAGGCAATCATCTGGGATCTTGGACCAACAAAGAGAAGACAATGTTTTGCATGATCAGGAAGATCCTTCTGTGGTCCGGGATACTGCTAGAAAATATCAGCCATATCCATCTCCTGAAGAGCTAAGCTTTTATTATAAAGATCCACAAGGTCAAGTTCAAGGTCCTTTTTCTGGAAGCGATCTGGTTGGATGGCTTGAGGCTGGATATTTTGGTATTGATTTGCAAGTTCGCGTCACTAGTGCTCCGGTTGATTCTCCTTTCTCATCTCTTGGAGACGTTATGCCACACTTACGACTGAAAGCAAGGCCCCCACCTGGATTTGGTGTGGCCAAACAGACTGATGCTGTGGAAATGTCAAGCGCGGGGAAGTTTGGTGGTCTTGGTAACATTAATGCCAGTGTTGGTGAATTCGAGCTTATTAAGAATGGGCATGCCAACCGTCATGAGAGAGCACCTGAAACACAGAATCATTTTTTGGAGTCGTTAATGTCTGGTAATATGAGCAGATCGTCATCAGAGCGTTTTTCTTCTGTTGAAGGTTTGTTATCATAATATATTATTTGCAAGAACAATACTTGGCCGAATGGCACCAAGCAGGAGCTTCCTGATTGGGGCCAATTTGTGGGACCACTTATGAAAAAGACACTGTTACAGTTGTGAGTCCTTTGGATCACTTTACATAGTTTCATTTTCTTGAATGGTCCCACATACTGGCCCTGTCATATGGTGCCATGTCAGTCCAAGCAGGAAGCTCCTGCTTGAAAGCAGCCAAGTTCTGTTCTATTTGCAATGCTAGCTCACTTCTGACTTCAGTGGATAATGCAGATGTTAGCATGTATCATGCAATGACTGATTTTGTTTATTATGCAGGTATGCAAGGATATGGCAGCAGCGGTTCTGGTGGTATGCCGTTAGTGGGGGGAGAAATTGGGAATGATATGAATTATCTGTTGGCCCAGAGGATGTCATTGGACAGGCATAGGTCTGTACCAAATCCTCCTCCTTACTGGCCAGGGAGAGATCCCTCCTCCATTGGATCAATGACGGAGAATACCCAACACTCTATTACACCACAGTCAACACTTTTGCCCCCCATCGGAGACACTCCTCATCAAATTCCTCAGAACCCTCAGCATGTCGACTTGCTATCTATCCTGCAAGCTGCAGCAGATAAGTCCGCCCCACCTGCTAATTCTGCAGTACCAGTATGGTCGAACTTTTCTGATGTTCGATCTCTGAACAATCCCATCCATGGTGGCATCGATCTCATAAAAGGTCAGATAGACATGCATCAGAATCAGCATATCAGTCCCCCAATTGGTTTTGGAGTTCCACAGCAGAGGTTGCAACCACAGAATCAGCCATCTTTAGCACATATAATGCCTCAACATGGTGATCTTTCTTCCGGCTTAATACCACCTGAAATGTTGCTCTCTTCTGAAATTGCCAAAGATCCACAGTATGTAAGTTTATTGCAACAGCAGTATTTGCTGTCACAACTTCAGTTGCACTCTCAGGCCCCTCTTCCCGCTCAACTATCTCTTCTGGAAAAGATGTTGTTGCTGAAGCAGCAGCAGAAACAGGAGCAACACCAGCAGCTATTGCTACAGCAGCAGCAACAACAACATTTTCTTTCACAGGTCTTATCTGGGCAGCAATCTCATCAGCACATATCTGAACCATCTTATGGACATGGGAAAGCTGCAACGCCTGTAGGAAATACTCCTGTGGATAACCTTGGGTTCCACCAACTGCATGAGGCACTTCAGATTAATCAGCAGATGTCAAACCTCAATCTACTCGATGGACGGACACCAAATATGTCTAATTTAAATCTGCAAGGTCCCCAGGATGCCAGTTGCAAAGCTAGCTCTGTACCTTTGACTCTGCCCTTACCCCATCAGATATTTGACCATACAGCTTATTCAAAAGAATGGGTTGGTACTCTTCCACAAGAGGTTGGGAGCATTCAGGATTCTGATTCCTTGCCACATGAGGAGGTTTTTGTTTCACAGAAGAATGCGATTGGCCCGGACGACTGTGCATCACAACAGAATCCATCAGCTATTAGTCAACCTAGCGTAACAGTGTCATCAATTGCGTCTGAAGCTGTAGACAGTTTTGTCTTCTCAGAGGAAGGTACAGGAACTTCTGATGTACTGTCCAATCTTCGTGAGCAAAGTAATGATTTGAAGATTTCTGTGGAAATCATCCCTGAAACAAGTCATATTGAGCCACCATCTATTAAGGGGATGAAAGATGTAGAAGTGCGAGAGACGAAGAAAGCTTCAGATAAGAAATCAAGAAGACAAAAGAACTCAAAGATCCAACTAGTTTCAGACCATGGGAAGGGATTGTCTAAGGCTGATATTTACCAGCGACCAAACCCAGATTTAGAAATTGAAAGAGGGAATACTGGTGTAACAAAATCAGATGTACACATAGAAGCACATGAATCACTTAATGTGAGTTCACCAGTGAGAGTTGGGAGTGAAAATTTGGTCATAACTGCTGTCGAACATCTGGAATCTCAACAAGCTCAACTTTCATCATCCATGGTAATGCCATCCAGTGGAGTTGAAGCCGTTGAGGAGATAGTTGAACAGGGAGAAGTTGGAACATCGGCACCTAACTCACAAACAACTTCATGTCATCGAGCATGGAGACCTGCTCCAGGGTTTAAGGCGAAGTCACTCTTAGAGATTCAACAGGAGGAACAACTTAGGGCTCAGACAGAAGGATTTACCTTTGAGACTGCTGCTATGGTTATCCCTACAAGCACCTTACCAACTCCATGGGCAGGCGTAGTTAATTTGGATCATAAATCTGGTAAAGATATTATTCATGGTCTGGGCAGTGGACAAGCTACCTGGGGCGATTCTGAAAATACTTTGAATTCAAAGAGCAGGAAAAGCCAGTTACACGATCTACTGGCAGAAGAAGTTTTAGCTAAGTCAAATGAAGGAGATATTCCAGCTAGTGATGACAAAAGTGTGTCTTTATCTCCTCTCCCAGAATGGGGTGCCCAAGTTGACATCTCAACAGTTGCTGAGGATGATTTTGTCGAGGCCAAAGACACTAAAAAGAGCCGGAAAAAGGCTGCAAAGACTAAAGGTGCTGGACTTAAGGCCTCGTCACCAGCTGCTTCAGCAGATTTCTCCGCTCCCCCAATTTCTATTGAAAAGGGAAAGAGTAGTCACGATGTACCACAAGAGAAGGAATTGTTACCTGTTCCACCGGCTGGTCCATCTTTAGGAGATTTTGTCTTTTGGAAAGGGGATCAAGCAAACTCTGTACCTGCCCCAGCATGGTCTACTGACTCAGGGAAAATTCAGAAACCTGCATCATTAAGAGCCATCCAAAGGGAACAAGAAAGAAAAGCACCATCAGTACAGCAACAAATCCCAATACCTGCTCCTGCTAAGGTGCAATCAAACCATGGTGGTCATGGAAGTGGTTCTTCTTGGCAGGTTCCTGGATCATCACCATCGAAAGCTGCATCTCCTATACTAACCAAGGCTGCATCTCCTAGACTAACCAAGGCTGCATCTCCTACACCAACCAAGGTTGCTTCTATACAAACCAGTTCACTAACTTCCACTCAATCAAAATCAAAAATAGAAGATGATCTGTTCTGGGGACCACTTGATCAAGCCAAACAAGGAACCAAGCGGTACGTTCTTATTGCTCACCTTTTTTTTATGTTTCTTATTTGTTTATTTTCTTAAAATTTTGAGTTGTTTATAATTTTGTTCCAGTATATGCATGTTGCATTTTCAATAATCTAATACAGAGCAGCCCTGTTAGTTTTGTTTGTTCATCCCAAGCACTTTCATATTATGCATTTCTATTTAATGGTGCTAGTTTATACTCTATTTTTTTTTTGGAAAAATGCTCTATTTTATTTAGCTGCCTATATCAGGGTGGAACTTAATTGCTTAGTTTATTATTTTTGAACAGATGCTTATCTTGGTTTAAGCTAGTTTTTTTTTGTCGTCTTTGTTCTTTTTGAGATCTACATGTTGAGTTGCCCAATAAAGATCTGCCAACAACCTTACGAACCTTTTTTTGTTTCTACAAATCCTTGTACCCTGCATTATTTTTTTCTAGAAGATATTACTGTTACTTTCTCTGCTTTATTTTATTCAAGTTGAATTAACTGAACCAACTCCTGAATGTCAAGGACAAGCAATTCTTCTGGAGTTTTTATAGTATGTATGCTCTATATTCCTAAGATATAGGGCATGTTTGAGCATTAAATTGTACTTAAGTTTATGTACTTGACTGTTTCATGATGCATTTAAAAGTCCTATGCATGTTTACAAGGGGAAGAAGCCAAAGGAGTAACACTGCAAGAGACCATGGGAGAAGAAAAGGACCCTTATCATGCTTACCATGGAGAACAAACAACCTAGCTTAGCTTTGTTTTTTGCTTGTGTGTGTGTGTGTGAGTGAGTGAGGGAGGGAGGGAGGGACTAGGGAGGCTTCTCTAGTATATATTTTTTTATTCTTCTGAATATCAGTAATCATTTTTTTTAATTATAATATTATAGAAATCTTTTCAATGTACTTTTCTATTAGATTTCTCAATGAGACCTCATAAATCCCCGTAGTTAAGTTATTACGTGAATCCTTAATCTTGTTGCATGATTTTAACATAAATTTCATAACTCAATCCTCTTAAACCACTAAAAATTGTCCTGTGGATTATTTTTAGCCAAGGTTTAAAATCACGGTATCGGTCGGCCCCTACGTACCGGTACCGGCCGGTACGTACCGGTACCGGCCGGTACGGACCGATATCGGTTGAGAAAAAAAATCTGAAAAAAACCCAAAAAAAAAAAATTTTAACCAGTCGGTACCGGTCCGTACCGGCCTGAACCGGCCGATACGGACCGGTACGTACCGGTACCGGCCGATACAGGCCAGGTATCGGGATCGGATGCAGTACCGGTCTCGAACCGGCCAAAACCGGTACGTACCGGTATAGGCCGAGATTTAAAACCCTGTTTTTAGCACCTTTTCAATGTCAAAAACCTATTGCGTATTTTGTTGTAAATCATCTCTTGACAGTTGGTCCTTGCGTTACCACCCATCATGTAGAATCGCAAGCTTCATTTAGCAACTTTTACGATTTAATTTCAGACAAATTTTAGAAAAACCTTTCTTGGCATAGTTAAATAGCAATTTCATCACAATAATTTCATCTTCCATACCGCTTATTTTCTTCCTTGAATCAATTTTGCTATCAGAGCTCAAGGTTTTGGCACCACCTAGTGGCAGAAACATCCGAGCTCACTATGCTGATGCAGGATGCACATCGAGATGAGATTCTCTACAAGATTCTACAAAAATTGGCAGATTTAAATGATCCAGTTTCTTCCTTGGGTTTTGGAAGCGTTAATATTATCACCAGTAGTTAACCAACCTTTAAAGGAAGCCATTCACGAAAACGTAAATTCTAATCATACAAACATGCGTGATAATGAAGCGAATCACGAAGTCCAGGATGATCCACCTTCAAAAGTACCACGAAGGCATCCCTCAGCATCAAGCTATGAATCAACATGCTCATGTACCCGAGCCTTTTAATCATTAGTCCTTTTATAGTTCTATGACTGTTAAACATATTGTGATACGCCGAATAGGGTCTGCACCGAAATTACAAATTTTGTGTGGGCTTGATCCTACTGCTTTTCTCGGCTGGCTTATGTTAATAAAGGTTTTGATGGACTGATGGTGTGGGCGATTAACATTGGGGCTACAGGATGATAAGGTGTTGAAGGCTGATTAGGAGCTTCGAGTCCCAACTGATAGTGCGTTACGCTGCAACTCAGCGTGTAGGGCAGCACGCGAGTTGGTTCTACTTGATCATGCACACTTATGTCATGTGCGGTCACATATTTGTATGCGACCACACATGCGAAAGTCCCTTATAAAATCTACTTTGCGGATCCGTATATGTGAGGAACCACATACACGACTGTGCATGACTTGTGCGACCGCCCTTGTGTTTGTGCTCACATAAAGCCAACGATCAGATTCGACTTGATGGGGTTGTGCAGTCACATAGGAACTTGTGTGACTGTATAAGGACTTGTGTGACCACATAGGGATAAGTCCAACAATCCATATTTTAACCATTGGAGTTGTGTGGCCGCACAAGTTCATGTGTGAACCTAACGTCTCTTTTGCCTCTCAAGCCTATTTATAGACCTCCACGTCAAGACTTCTTTACCCCAAATCCATCCTACATTTCCTCTAACTACTGACTCCGAAGCCATCGCCAATTGCATTTCGTTGATGTCTTTCGTAGGAGAGGGATTCTTTGGCAGCGTTGAGCATCTGAAGCCGCTCAACTCAAAAGATCCTGTGTGAAAATACGACCACTACAAAATTCCGACGAAAAATAATATAGTCGTATCTGAAAACTATGAAGCCAATGAGTGGAAGATCACCTTCAAGACGAAAAACGACCTGATCGGGTGGATGGTCATACCTTATGGCTTGTCGAATGCTCCGAGAACATTTATGAGGTTAATGAGTCAAGTATTACGACACTTCGTGGGAAAATTCTTGGTCGTATACTTTGATGGCATACTCATCTACAATAGTTCTAAGGAGCAACATCTAGGCCATCTAAGACAAGTATGTAGCACCCTGAGGAAAGAGTCTATTTGCAAATCTCAAGAAGTGTTCATTCCTAATACGTCAAGTCATATCCTTCGGAGTCATAGTATCCTCATAGGGAGTAATAGCGAACCTTACAAAAATCTAAGCTATCTTAGAGTGGTTAGCGCCTCGAAACATTCATGGTGTTCGTGGTTTCCATGGACTCGCGACATTCTAAAGAAGGTTATAAAAGGGTTTAACGCGATAATGGCCCCTATCACAGATTGCATGACGAAATGGGCTTTCACTGAACAAATGTTGTTGCCAGAGAGTTTAAAGATATCAAGAAAATAATGATTGAGGTTCTTGTCATGTGCCTGCCAGACATCATAAAAGTGTTTGAAGTAGCGTGCGATGAACTGGAGTTGGCATAGGAAGAGTGCTACGTCAAGAGGGGTACCCCATATCTTATTTCAGCGAGAAGCTGAATGATGCTTGGATGTGGTACTCCACATACAATAAGAAGTTTTACGTGGTAGTCCAGGCATCAAGGTACTGGTGTCATTATCTGATACTGCAAGAGTTCGTCTTGTACTCAGACCACGAGGCTCTGAAGTACTTTCAACTCCCAGAAGAACTTGAATTCGAGACATGGTCATTGAGTCAAATTTCTGCGGGTCTACCTGTCCTGAAACATAAGGATGGAGGTGATAATAAAGCCGCCGACGCACTGAGCCGAAGAGTAGTTCTACTATTTGCTATGTGTGCTAAGGTAATCGGGTTTGAGCAAATCAAGGACGACTACGGAGATTGCCCTAACTTTGGGGAGGTATTCAAGGCATTGCGAGATGATCTCGTGCGAGAAACAGATGATTACTTCCTTCATGATGGATATTTGTTCAGGACCAATCAACTCTGTATCCCTCGAACATCGCTCTTGGATTTTCTGATATAAGAGTTCCATACCGGAGGACTGGCAGGTCATTTCGGGCGTGATAAGACAATCCATGCAGTAGAAGGCCAGTTCTACTGACCAACTGGCCAGTGCCGGATTTGCCAACTGGCCAAGCAATGTAAGTAGACCTGTTAACGAATCAGATTCGGATTGGATTGGGCTATATCCAAATCCGATCCGTTAAGTAAATGAGTTATCAGATTCGGATCGTTATCGGATTATCGGATCAAAAAAATCCAATCCATATCCGTATAGGTACGGATCGAATTCAGATTGGAATCCGGATAATGGACATGAGTACATCAGAGGGTGTGATATCCTTTACCGTCGAATCCATCGAAGAACGATTGATTCTGAACTTGGGACTCGAAAGGGCCAGGATAAAATCTGAGTCTCGATCGGAGGACCATGAGAATTCTTTTTATATTAACCCTTAGGGCCTTAGATCTAAAGTAATCTAATCTAACAATGGATAAAATATAGTATATTATTTTATAGTTTGTCGGACCGGTTCTTGACGGATCGGATTAGTCTAAATCCATATCCGATATATTAAGTAAACGGTTATCGGATTCGGACCGTTATCGGATTATCAGATAAAAAAAACATATCCATATCCGACTTAACGAATCAGAATCGGATTGGATTCGGATCAAAATCCGGTCTATTGACCGGTCTAAACACAAACAAAATGTGTCTCTATTCCACTGTCAGTGTTAGATCTCCCTTGGCTAAATGTCAATATGGATTTCATATAGGACTTTCAAGAACTTTTCGGAAGCACGATTCCATCTTCGTTGTAGTGGACCACTTCTCTAAGATGGCCCACTCCATTCCATTTGCCAAAACATCTGCCGCATCAAAGATTATGGAGCTTTACTTTGATGAGGTAGTTATGTTGCATGGAATGTCCAAGTCTATAATATCAGACAGAGAAGTCAAATTCATGATTTATTTTTGGAACTCTTTGGCATATGATGAGCACTAGGCTAAAGTTTTCTACAGCCTACCATCCCCAAACCGACGGTCAAACAAAGTAATAGGAGTTTGGGAAACCTCTCATGATGTCTGGTTGGAGAGCATGAGCGTAACTGGGATCTAATCTTGACAACCACAGAGTTTGCCTATAGCAGTTTAGTCAATAGGTCCATCGACATAAGTCCATTTGAAGCCGTCCATGGGTACAAGTCTAGAAAACATATAGATATTATTCCTATAGCCTAGGTACTAAAAATCGACATATTTCGCGAAATATCTCGATTTTCCAAAATGTCGACACGAAATTTCCATAGCTATCTCAAACGGCACAGAAATCACGAATATATCGCAATATATCATGATATTTCGCACGATATATTCGTCGATGCGAAATATCACGGCAGAAGTTACTAATGCACAAAAATATTGATGACATTTCGGAAAATTTTGATATTTTGGCACTGATTATAAAAGGGGACTGGGGGCCTGGTTCTCAGCAGCTTATTTACATATAATAATATTTAAGTAAATGTTGTTTTACTTTAAGTTATTATATATAAATATATAAATACCCCCATTTGATTTCAAAAAAAATTTAAAAAAATAAAAAATTAATATTTTTAGTTTTAGTAGGAGAAAACAGTTTTTTCGGGTTTTATAAGATTCGCATGTTGAGAAAAGTGGTTAAATCAACTCTTTTTTAGCTCAAAAAATCCCACGATGTAGAACTACAAGTACATCTAGAAAACCATGGTCCGTCAAAGAAAATTTTGAATGAATAAAAACTTTTCTATATAAAAACTATTTTTTTCAGACTTGGTAAAAAAACAATGTTTCGCATTTCAGCATAATTTTTGCACGATTTCAAAGTTGCATAACTTTCTTGTTTTAAGTTCGTTTTCAAAATTGTTTGAAACATTATTTTAACACTCAACTAATCTTTATTTCGAAAATACTTTTATCCACAAAAAAGATTAAAAATCATTAGAGAAACATCGATCAAAACATGACCAAACAAGACCGCACAAGACTCACAGACTCAATTACATAGAATACATCCTATGTGAAGCTCTACACTCCTAGATAGGGTACAAATACATCATATGTGAATGTCTACCCGTTTATTAGCGGGTCGGGTACGAGTTTAGGATCTAGATACGATTAGTTAAATGGGTTGGGTACGGGTCTAGGGGTTTTGGACACGACCTGAAACTAGACACGACACGACCTGTTAACACCCCTACCTTGAGCCCTCATGCCAACTGTTGTAAGTTCAAAATCCCGCATGCTGTCTCTGTATCTCATGATTGCGCATCCAGACACCCCATTTATCTCTCCCAAATACTGGTTATTTATGAGACATCAGCATAGCTTCCAATTTAATAGGTAGCCTCACTAGTCTCTTGTTTCCATACAGCTTCTCTCTGCATATTATCTGGTTTCTAGTAATCTGCTAGCTAGTTTGTATTCGGTGTGCTGATTCATCACAACTCATTCAAGTCTGTCTCTTGCTTGGAACACCGTGGTTGACTAAAATTTTCATGTCATCGTGTGTGGTTAACTTGTGGTTTGTCACTCTTGTGATTTACTTGTTTTGCTTTAAAATTTAAATTGACTGGTATCATTAGTAAGCTCGCCATTAAGAGGATCCCATCACATTTTCTCAAGCAGGTCAGAGTTCCCATCACTTGGGAATTCCAGCAGTTGCGGGGTGAAAGGCACTGCTGGAAAAGGAACTCCAGGAGCCGCACCAAGTCGCCAGAAGCCCTCAAGCGGCCAACCTGCAGAGTACCCTATCTCGTCTCCACCCACTACCAGTACCAGGTTGTCCGTTTCGAAGGGGAGGAGAGACCCAACATCCAAACTTTCAGGTTAGTCCACATCGACCCCTTTCTTTCCATTGGAAAAGATCCAATTCATCATCCGAACTTCATATCTGCAGAGGCGATGGATTTCAGAGATTGGTGTGAGAAGGAACTGGTCAGGCTTACCGGAACCAACGGTATCACTCTTTTTAACTCTAAATGAACATACATCAATCTTAGTGCTTATCGGTCGTGTTCAATTATTCCTCCCCTTTTACCCCCAGATACTAGCTTCCTTGAATTTTGCCTGAAACAATCGACTTCGGAGGCTGAGATGCTCCTCAGGGAGAACCTCGGTTCGCTGGACCGCAACCATGAGTTCATCGACAAATTCCTCAACTACAAAGACTTCCTGTCGTCCGATGTGATTGAGACTGCCTTCCGACCGCAGAGCTCCCGCAAGGTGAGCGGGGACGGGGCCGGGCACGCAGGCAGTGACTACGCCGGAGCCGCCAGGGACGCTGATCCTGACGCTGGGGGAGGAGGGGGGAAGAAGAAGGCGAAGAAGGGGAAGAAGGTGAGCCCGTTGGTCTTGGGGTTCAACGTCGTGAGCAACCGGATTATGATGGGCGAGATTCAGACCCCCGAGGATTAGGAGGTTTTGAGGGGGGAAAGAGTGTACATTCATTGTCTGGAGAACCATCTGTAAATGTTCTCTTTTTGTTGTACTCCCTTTATGTGACCCTCTGTAGGACATTAGCCGCAGCAGCAGCAACCATGAGCTACGAGCTCAAAGCGTTTTGGTAACGAGCTTTAACGAGTAGAAATCCTGTAAGAATTGAAAATGCTCCCTCTCGTCATCCTAATTTATTTTTGGGATTTGGTTGACTTGGAAAGCCAATTCTCCGTCATGCCGGAGTTTTTCAGACAATTGTAACCATGTTTTTCCTCTTTTTTTTTTATAAATCTTTCTCGAATGTATCTTAGTACAGAATTTGTGGCCATTCTGATTGTAAAAAAAAAAGAGGAGAGCAATTGGGTTCAGTTCAGTTCATGAATCCATGGCAATTGGATTAGTTTTCATCAGTGTAGCGAATAGGGTTGTTCGAGGAAGGCGATGAGTTATTATTTTCCGTGCCAATCGTAGAGGGATGAGCGGTTATTCCGAGCCAATCTTTAGAGGTGTCGTAAAGTGTTGGGGCTGATGGAGTAGTACAAAGCGCTCCAGCTGAGCAACTGTACAATAAGTGGAACGCATCAGCTGTCTGCTCTCCAGTTGGGGAATAAGGATCGGAGAAGGGAAATCAGTCGTTCTGGGAGAACTCAGTTTCTAGTACGTGAAAGTTGATTGAAAAACCTGAACGGAGTCGCAACACCAGAGCGAAGGGGACCACATGGCCCCAACAGAGAGTCGCCACAACAGGGACGTCGAGAAGACTCAATACGAGGAGAGGGAAACACCACCACACGAGCAGGGAAGAGGCCCACGTGTGGGAAAGTCGCCACCAAGGGTGTTGTAGCCGGAATCGAACCCAGTATGAACTGCTCTACGCAGCGGTGGTAAGGGACCTATGCATCGAGCACCATCACGTCCGGGCTAAGCTCAAGGAGGCGCCACAAGCTGGCACAGCAGAAGACGACCACAACCAGCCGGGGAGAAAACCGCCCACCGGCGGGAAACAAGATTGCCACACATAGGCGATGAAGGTAGCACCACTGGCGGGGAAGAAGGATGGATCACCATCAACCAAAGGAAAAAAAAAACAAATCGCCGCACACAGGCGGGGGAAAGACTGCACACCGACGGGGGAAATCAGTGATCTACACCTACAAAAAACCTCAAGAGGCACCACAGCTTGGTGCAAGCAACAGAGAGTCGCCACTTCGGCCAAAAAGAAACAGCCACATCTCGGCGGAGACACCCACGGCCTAAAGCCGGCCCATACATCGCCACACCGGCGAACAACTACACCAGTCCCAAAAATCGCCACACCGGCTACCCAACATCAATGACAACAGCTCACCACAAGCCTGCATACCATTCCATCCACAAAGAAAAGGAAAAAAAAATTACCCTTCTAAAGGCCATCACAAGCCCAAAACCGGAGGAGCCACATCTGATCCAGTTGGCACCACTGTGGGAAAGGACGGCGACAGCCAACACTCCAGGACCACCACTCCATGCCGAGCAAAAACCTCCATCCACCATCGAGGCCGGGAGCTGCTGCAACGAGCCGAGGCGAGGTCCATGGACCTATACAAAAGCCTCCACACCGAGTAGCTCAAGCTTCCGCATCTCGCCGGAGTTCGCCCCGAGAATGTCACTTGACCATGAGCCATTGTTAATAGTGGGCGTGTAACTCAAATTTCGACATAAAAGTGGGGATGCAATTCAATAAAAAAAAAAAAACCAACCCACTTTTAACGGATTCTTAACGGTAAGGTAACGGATTTGGGGGGGGGGGGGGCGGTAAAGTCAAAGTTTTAGAAAAGTGAAGGTTTAACTCAAATTCCAACAGAAAAGTGGGGGTTCGAGTAAAAAAAACCCTTTCCCCAAAGAGACATTTCCTCCTTTGCTGGGTGTCAAGTGTCAACCTAGATTGGGCTGCTAACAATCTGAATAGCACTCCGGTTGTCACAGAAAAGAGATGTAGACCCGAAAATCTCGACATCAAAGTTGAGTAGAAGATGGCGAAGCGATGCAATATTTGCAATGGTGGAAGCGATCTTCGGCCTTCATGAACAAGTGATGGACTCTTGTTTCTTGTAGTGCTAAAAAATAAGGGAGTCACCAAGAAACATGCAGTTGTTAGTGTTAGGATTGATGTGTTCTAAGCTTGTAAAACTTTATGTTTTGGTCTAATAAAGATTGATAGTTATTATTACATGAGATGCATATAGGTGCGTAACATAGTTACGTGTTCTTTTAAGAACAGAGAGCCATGGTTATATGGTAGTCCACTGAGTTGAAGACTGAGTGGATTGGTCCCATATAATCTAAATAAGTTCGCAGCTATGATCAGGTTGGTCGCCTCATCATGTTAAGTTGTTGGCGATGACAGTTCATGGGATGTCTTCACCATGGTCATCACCAGGCACAGTGTCTGTGGCTGAACGGAACTAACACGGTGTACAGATCAGTGAGCAGACACTGGTACACTAAGCCGTGTTTCTGCTTAGGGTAAAACAGTCCTAAACCCTGAGGAACCACGTCTGATGGACTAACCAGTTGCGTGGTGCTTTGGCGCACCAATGTGTGAGGATCCATATGCAGTGATCCAAAACCACGGTGTACTGGGTTACCCGGCTGGCGTTGCATTAGCGTGTCAATCCTGCAGGCCATCCACCCCCCTGATGGGAGGTGCGTTCCTTGGTGTGACTTACACTGTACCAAACCCAGGCCTGGTGGTCATCAGTTTGACTGTTGACCGGGTTCGATTACTCGACGGGGTAATCAGAGGTACGATGTATAGGTCAACCTGGAAGGAACCAAGTCATATGATCATTCGAGTCTGACGGTAGTCTTCACCGCTCGAAGTGAATCATGGCATCAAGTGGAGGGACAGCGGGTTTACCACTACTAAGCGGAGAGCAGGGGTATGATGGAGAACATAGTAAGTCTGGGTGAATTGGAGTGCAGCCTGCGTCGCACTCTGGGTGGCTACGCAGGTTAACTCGAGCTCAGAGGATCGATGGTACACTCGGGTAGTGTGTCGATCGAGCTTGAGTTGGAAGCCATGAACCCCGGTCCCTGATGGTTCCACCTTATCAACATTATGTACGGTTCTTGAACCGTCTCCTCGGAACACCATAAGCATGAGGAAGAAAGAAGTATACGCTCCGTGTGTGCTTGGCACTAGAGCACGGTAGATGCGTAACTACATACGAGTACTAAGGGTTGAGCCCGAGACTAGTGCAGAGTCATATGTAGTAATCCCTAGCCATAAGTGAACTTCGCTGCATAGGTGCGATGCACCGGGGTATGTTGCGAGTTGACTAGTTGACTTTACTAGAGGCACCCTCCGGTGGCCTCAGTTAATAGTAAGTAACTTGTAGATATCACTTAAGTAATGGCCGCTAGGTATCGCACACTAGAAATGGTCAAAATGAGGCGTCGGGGCGTTTTGGTAAAAACCTCACTCTGCCGGACCTCACTGTTGGCCGACCCTAGTGGTGTGACACCTTGCTAGGGCCGGCCCTATGATGTAGGGATGAGAATCCCTCATCTATAGGGCCGGCCATATGGATAGGGATGGGGCGATAAAAACGGTTAAGATCGAGCCCTAAAAAGTGGGAAAACGGATAAATACGCGGAGAGATAAAAAGGAAATAATGGAGAGATAATGAGAGGGGGTTATTATCCCCTTTGATCCTTATCCAAGGGGGTTGGCCGGCCCTATAAAAGGACCTATGGGCGCCGGCCCCATGTGCTAGAAAATCCGAACCCCCTCCTCTCTCATCTCTCTAGTTCTCTCCCTAATCTCTCTCCGTTTCCCGCTTGCTACTTCGTCTTCCTCGCGTGGAGTTCTGAAGAAGGAGAATGGTCGTTCTTCGGAGGCACTCAGAGATCCGAGAGCGACGTTCCATGCATCGTGTGAGATCGGGTGAACAAGAAGGCAACATCTCCATTCGTACCATCGGCATCTTCGCGAACGATCTTCCGTCTCTATCGACAAAGAAGACAATTCTCCACGGTTAAAAGATCCGTACGAAAGGTCTGTGTAATCTAACATGTAGATCTAGCGAGCATTATGATTTGCATCCATACTAGTTAATCATTACGCTAGATTACCGTTAGGGGTTTTCGATCCTCGTGCATACACATACACACATATGAAGATTAGTTTCTATGAAAAGTTAAATCGTGTAACGTGCACCATGAACGGTCTTTCGACCGCCAAATCGCTTCCGCTGCGAGCCTCTGACCCGGATTAACTTCCAACAATTGGTATCAGAGCCGGGTTAGTGGTGTACGTTTTACGTTTTTTTTTCATGAAACGAACATGTGTGCGCATGATGAATGCGTGAGATCATCGGGGTTCATACGCTTAGATCATGCATATATATAGATTGTGCTTGTTCTATTAATCATTCTTGCAGGGCGCCGCTATAAAAAATCTAGATCTATGCTTTGTGCTTGCTACCGGGGGTCGGACCCCGAGTTAGCAATTGTCTGGATTTGCTTTCTGTGTGTGGATATGTAATTGAGCCTTAGATTGGGCGAGTGATGTGGGTTGACCATCCTCGGTTTCCCATGGCCTTTTTCCTAGGTGTGTTTTCTTTTCTTTCTAGGAAATTGTGTACGACCGAGCACTTGCTCGTAGCGTACTAGACTTTTTCGGTTATAGATTGAGAAGAAAGACGTGCCAAAGAAATCCACCATCGGGAGCGGAAGCAGAACCCTGGAGGATGAAGACGATCCGGCAAAGTGTTCGCAAGCGCGACGAAGGAGCCGGACCGAGGAACCTTGCGAAGAAAGCTAGAGGCCTGCGCTGTGCTAATTAGGTTCAGGGGTCGGACCCTGAACTTAATTCAGTTTTAATGGTTGCTTTCTTTAATTAGTTCTTTATGCTTCATATCGAACCACGATGAGATAATGTGATTATCAGTTTTCAGAGGGATGCCTTTCCCCTCCGGTCCAAGCGACTGTTTGAGGTTAGGATCCCGCTAGATGACGCCTATTATTTAGTTGACTTTTGATATTAGTGGGATCCCATCACATATGGTTATGCCACCATTAGGTTAGCACCCGACTAGTCGGGTGTGCCTATTTGGCCAGCATCGAAATCAAAGATGAGATGGAGATCCATTGAACATCAATTGTCAAATCTATAAGCGAGGCGCCATGACTAGTGGGAGTCCTTTCCAGTGAGTCTGACTCTAGGATTAGCTCCAGAGCATTAGCGTGATGACCAGTTTTGCAGAGCATCGATATTCTTGGAATATGTAATGTGACCCTTGAATGAAGAAATCCACTTGAGGCAGGGACTATGATATTCCGAGAATGATTAATGCTAGGCGAAAGGCTTGAACGCTAGTGGGAGCATGATGTGACCAGGGTCTAGTATATAGGAGGTCGCTACCTTTGCATTTGCATAAATTCATACTTGCAAAATAACCCTCATATATATATATATATAAGGGATGTAATAGAGGACTTTTAGAGATCCTCTGGCCTCCACGGCTAATCACTTCGTACTCGGGTGGAAGGGCATAACTCAACAACCCCCTCGGGTGAGAGCTGTGTTTTTTCTATGCCAAGCTACTTAGTGATCTTCTTCGGGATATGGCAGTTACGGTGCCAAGTGTTCAGGCTTTACTCACCCTCGTGGGGGCCGTTAGAATTCCCGTGCCGTAATTGCCTAAGCTCGTGGGTAAGCATCCTAAGTACGCGTGAGGTATTCGTTGCGAAGACAACGGTGATCACGTGGTACTGGCCAAAAGATAACCATGGTCCATCAAAGCCCGTAGTTGGCAGATTTGGATAGGGTCAAGGGAAAGACCCGTGTAAGCGGAAGACCTGCACACTGCCCCCTCGGACAGGTGTAGCTTACTCCGAGATCTTACATACATGGTTAATTAATCCATAGAGATGGCTTCGCTTGAGGGTAGCGTTGTCATATGGATATAATTAGCTTGTTTTAAAAATCCATAAAATAAGTTTTCATGCATCTCATATATTCAATCTTTTATTTTCAGATGACCAAGTTAGACCCCCTGTCCGCTATCCTAAATGACCACAAACTTACCGGTCCCAACTATGAGGACTGGAATCGCAACCTGTACCTAGTCTTAAGGATAGGTAAACACATGTCAGCCCTTAATGACCCTGAGCCAGATTTGCCAGGACCCAATGCCACAGAGGCACAGTTAAAGGCATTCACTGACTGGAAGGAATCTAATGAGATATGTAAATGCTATATTATAGCATCCTTGCAAACAACTCTGCAGAAGCAAGTCGAGGAGATGCCCGACGCTTCTGACATGAAGTTGTATCTGAAGGAGATGTTTGAAGGTCACAATCGCGTTACGCGATACCTTACCATCAAGAAACTCGTCGGCACTAAGATGTCCAATGGGACGCTGGTTCAGGACCACATGATGAAAATGTTTGGGTTCCAGAACGAACTAGCTACCATGGACATTGTGCTAGAAGGCGAGGTGATGACAGACATCTTCCTCTCGTCACTGTCTGGAGCCTTTGAAGGCTTTGTCACCAACTTTAATTTAAACAAGTTGGCTATGACAAATGCAGAGCTTCTGGGAGCTCTCCAGGCAGCCGAGGATGGCTTCAAGCAGAAGGGCGAAGCACTTCACGTGCAACACAGATCCTTCAAGAAGCCTGGTAAACCTCAAGGCAAGAAACATAAGAAGAAACCTAAGTCAGCGCCTGTGCAGGACTCTGCTGGGGCCTTTGGGTCTGGAGAATCAAAGAAACCGGGCACGAAGTGTTTTCGGTGTGGCCAGAAGGGTCATTGGAAGAAGGACTGCAAGAAGCCTCAGAATGCTGGAGAAGGTAATCTACAACTCTTAGTTGTTGAATCATTTCTTTCAAGTAATAGTTCTTTTGCTAGTTGGATTGTGGATTCAGGATCCACTAACCATGCCTGTAACTCTCTTCAGGGGTTTTGGGAAAGCAGAAGGTTGCTTGATGGAGAGGTGACCTTGAGCATGGGAACTGAGGCCGTGGCTGCTGCTGAAGCTATAGGAGATGTTACTCTTAGTTTTTCAAATAATAAGACTTTGACTCTTAGAGATGTCTTTTATGTACCGTCCTTGAGACGTAACTTAATTTCTATTTCTTCTTTAGTTAATGAAGGTTATTCAGTTTATTTTGATACTTCTGGTGTGTCTTTTAAACTGAATGGAACTTTTATAATAAGAGGAATGGTTCAGAATCATCTCTATATAGTCAGTCCTAAATTTGAGAAAGATAACATAATAACTTCAGCATTCAATGTTAATTCATCTAAGCGTAAGAAACCTTCGGAGAATTTAACCCAATTGTGGCACTTACGGCTTGGCCATATTGCCTTAGATAGGATCCATAGGTTGGTAAAGGCCGAGCTTCTGGAAACAGATCCTACGGAGATCCTTCCCACCTGTGAATCCTGCCTGGAAGGCAAGATGACCAAGAGGGCCTTCAAAGGCCAAGGAGTGAGAGCTACTGAGGTATTGGAGTTAATTCATTCAGATGTATGTGGACCCATGAGCGTCAAGGCGATAGGAGGCCATGAGTACTTCATCACTTTTACAGATGATTACTCAAGATATGGTTACATTTACCTTATGCATCGGAAGTCAGAATCCTTTGACATGTTCAAAGAGTTCAGGGCTGAAGTAGAAAAGCAGACAGGTAAATGTATAAAAACCCTTCGATCTGATCGAGGTGGTGAATACCTATCTGACGAGTTCCTTGGGTATTTAGTGGAGCATGGGATAACATCCCAGTTAACTGCTCCAGGTACCCCATAACAGAATGGAGTCTCTGAGAGAAGGAATCGAACCTTGTTGGACATGGTTCGAAGCATGATGAGTTATGCCAGTTTACCAATGACCTTTTGGGGATATGCCCTTCAGACAGCAGCATATGTTCTGAACCACGTTCCATCTAAATCAGTGCCTCAGACCCCTAGAGAACTGTGGTCAAGGCAAAAGCCAACACTACAGCATTTCAGAATATGGGGATGTCCTGCACATGTGCGGATAGACAAGAGGAAAAAGATGGAGCCAAAGTCCAAAGCATGTCTGTTTGTAGGGTATCCCAAAGAGACTAAAGGTGGACTATTTTATGATCCTGAGGAAAAGAAGGTAATCGTTTCAACGAATGCCATTTTCCTAGAACATGATTATGTTATGGACCACAAGCCTGCTAGTAAGGTAGTTCTGGATGAGCTACTGGGTACTAGATCAGAGAGCGCATCCGAAAGCATAGTGGGAGCTGACATTACAGATAATAATATACTAGATACTGTAGAACCTATTAATCCTGTAACACCACCACCACCTCGTCGCAGTGGGAGAAACATCAGAGCTCCTGACAGATACTATGGAGAAACCTTATTGGTTGATCCAGAGGGTCAGGAGGATGACCCACTGAGCTACGATGAGGCAGTGGGAGCTTCTGACAGCTCTGACTGGCAAAAGGTTATGGAGGCAGAAATTGAATCAATGTCCCATAACACAGTCTGGACTCTTGTTACACCATCATCCAATATTAAACCTATTGGGTGTAAGTGGGTGTATAAGAAGAAGAGAGGATCCGATGGTTCAATAGAGACTTATAAAGCTAGATTAGTTGCCAAGGGTTACACCCAGAGAGAAGGGATCGACTTTGACGAAACCTTCTCGCCGGTAGCTATGATAAAGTCTATTCGGATCCTCCTATCCATTGCAGCCCATTACAACTGGGAGATCTGGCAAATGGATGTCAAGACAGCATTCCTTAACGGGAATTTGGAAGAAGACATTTATATGATTCAGCCACCAGTCTTTGAGTCAGAGGGTCAGGAACATCTAGTTTGCAAGTTACAGAAGTCCATCTATGGACTAAAGCAAGCATCTAGAAGTTGGAACATCCGTTTTGATCAGGCAATCCAGTCATATGGATTTACTCAAAACGAGGATGAACCATGTGTATACAAGAGGACTGATAAGACCACAGTAGTATATTTGATACTTTACGTAGACGATATTCTACTCATTGGGAATGATGTAGGAACATTGTCAACGGTAAAGGTCTAGTTGTCAACACAGTTCGATATGAAAGACCTAGGTGAAGCGAGTTATATTTTGGGGATCAAGGTAACACGTGATCGCCAGAACAGGATTCTCTCGCTATCACATGCTGCGTATATAGATAAGGTTATGGCTAGATTTGACATGCAAAACTCCAAGAAGGGTTTTGTGCCATTTAGACATGGTGTAAAACTGTCTAAGGATCAATGTCCTAAGACACCTGAGGAGAGAGCAAAAATGCAGAAGATACCTTATGCTTCGGCATTAGGTAGTCTAATGTATGCTATGCATTGTACAAGGCCTGATATCTATTTCGCAGTAGGAATGATGGGTCGGTTTCAGTCGAATCTGGGTCCAGACCACTGGACAGCTGTGAAGTGTATACTCAAGTACCTTCGTAGAACAAGGGACTATGAGTTGGTTTACACTGCACAAGAACTGACGCCGATTGGATACACAGATTCTGACTTTATGTCAGATTTGGAATCCAGAAAATCGACATCAGGTTTTGTGTTTATGTTAGGAGGAGCAGTGGTTAGTTGGCAAAGTGTGAAGCAGAAATGCATCGCAGACTCTACCACAGAGGCTGAGTACGTTGCAGCGTGCGAGGCAGCCAAAGAGGCGGTATGGCTCAAAAAATTCCTTACGGATTTGGGGTGTGTACCAGAGGCCCAGTTACCTATTGTGCTCTACTGCGACAATAGTGGGGCGGTAGCACAAGCTAAGGAGCCAAGACATCACCAAAAGGGGAAGCACATCGAGCGCAAGTTCCACTTGATTCGGCAGTTTCAAAAGCAAGGGCGAGTAGCGGTGACACAGATTGTATCTACAGATAATGTTGTTGATCCTTTCACAAAGGCAATACCTACCAAGGCATTCGAGCGACATGTGGACGCGATGGGAGTCAAAACCGTTTTGCTTCGCTAGACCAAGTGGGAGATTGTTAGGATTGATGTGTTCTAAGCTTGTAAAACTTTATGTTTTGGTCTAATAAAGATTGATAGTTATTATTACATGAGATGCATATAGGTGCGTAACATAGTTACGTGTTCTTTTAAGAACAGAGAGCCATGGTTATATGGTAGTCCACTGAGTTGAAGACTGAGTGGATTGGTCCCATATAATCTAAATAAGTTCGCAGCTATGATCAGGTTGGTCGCCTCATCATGTTAAGTTGTTGGCGATGACAGTTCATAGGATGTCTTCACCATGGTCATCACCAGGCACAGTGTCTGTGGCTGAACGGAACTAACATGGTGTACAGATCAGTGAGCAGACACTGGTACACTAAGCCGTGTTTCTGCTTAGGGTAAAACGGTCCTAAACCCTGAGGAACCACGTCTGATGGACTAACCAGTTGCGTGGTGCTTTGGCGCACCAATGTGTGAGGATCCATATGCAGTGATCCAAAACCACGGTGTACTGGGTTACCCGGCTGGCGTTGCATTAGCGTGTCACTCCTGCAGGCCATCCACACCCCTGATGGGAGGTGCGTTCCTTGGTGTGACTTACACTGTACCAAACCCAGGCCTGGTGGTCATCAGTTTGACTGTTGACCGGGTTCGATTACTCGACGGGGTAATCAGAGGTACGATGTATAGGTCAACCTGGAAGGAACCAAGTCATATGATCATTCGGGTCTGACGGTAGTCTTCACCGCTCGAAGTGAATCATGGCATCAAGTGGAGGGACAACGGGTTTACCACTACTAAGCGGAGAGCAGGGGTATGATGGAGAACATAGTAAGTCTGGGTGAATTGGAGTGCAGCCTGTGTCGCACTCTGGGTGGCTACGCAGGTTAACTCGAGCTCAGAGGATCGATGGTACACTCGAGTAGTGTGTCGATCGAGCTTGAGTTGGAAGCCATGAACCCCGGTCCCTGATGGTTCCACCTTATCAACATTATGTACGGTTCTTGAACCGTCTCCTCGGAACACCATAAGCATGAGGAAGAAAGAAGTATACGCTCCGTGTGTGCTTGGCACTAGAGCACGGTAGATGTGTAACTACATACGAGTACTAAGGGTTGAGCCCGAGACTAGTGCAGAGTCATATGTAGTAATCCCTAGCCATAAGTGAACTTCGCTGCATAGGTGCGATGCACCGGGGTATGTTGCGAGTTGACTAGTTGACTTTACTAGAGGCACCCTCCGGTGGCCTCAGTTAATAGTAAGTAACTTGTAGATATCACTTAAGTAATGGCCGCTAGGTATCGCACACTAGAAATGGTCAAAATGAGGCGTCGGGGCGTTTTGGTAAAAACCTCACTCTGCCGGACCTCACTGTTGGCCGACCCTAGTGGTGTGACACCTTGCTAGGGCCGGCCCTATGATGTAGGGATGAGAATCCCTCATCTATAGGGCTGGCCATATGGATAGGGATGGGGCGATAAAAACGGTTAAGATCGAGCCCTAAAAAGTGGGAAAACGGATAAATACGCGGAGAGATAAAAAGGAGATAATGGAGAGATAATGAGAGGGGATTATTATCCCCTTGGATCCTTATCCAAGGGGGTTGGCCGGCCCTATAAAAGGACCTATGGGCGCCGGCCCCATGTGCTAGAAAATCCGAACCCCCTCCTCTCTCATCTCTCTAGTTCTCTCCCTAATCTCTCTCCGTTTCCCGCTTGCTACTTCGTCTTCCTCGCGTGGAGTTCTGAAGAAGGAGAAGGGTCGTTCTTCGGAGGCACTCAGAGATCCGAGAGCGACGTTCCGTGCATCGTGTGAGATCGGGTGAACAAGAAGGCAACATCTCGATTCGTACCATCGGCATCTTCGCGAACGATCTTCCGTCTCCATCGACAAAGAAGATAATTCTCCGCGGTTAAAAGATCCGTACGAAAGGTATGTGTAATCTAACATGTAGATCTAGCGAGCATTATGATTTGCATCCATGCTAGTTAATCATTACGCTAGATTGCCGTTAGGGGTTTTCGATCCTCGTGCATACACATACACACATATGAAGATTAGTTTCTATGAAAAGTTAAATCGTGTAACGTGCACCATGAACGGTCTTTCGACCGCCAAATCGCTTCCGCTGCGAGCCTCTGACCCGGATTAACTTCCAACAGTTAGTAGTAGAGCGGCATATGGCAACATCTCCTGCCTAGTCTGCATTGGAGTTGGCATGGAGTACTAGAGTAGAGGTGGAAGGTAGAAGTAGCGAACCAGTGATGGTGCCTCGGAGATAGCGGAGAATTTGAAGTACGACCGTATAATGAACGGAGCGGGAAGCCTAAACGAATTGACAAACAATGTCAACAACATGGACAATAAACAACCTAGTCATGGTGAGGTAGAGTAGCATCCCAAGTCCCAACCAGTCGTCGGTATCTTATCAATTATGGCAAAGACAAATTGATGACAGTTTTAAATATGCTTTTTATATAAGATTTAGATAGATTCAAATGTTTTAAATTTAGGAAGGTTATCTTTTAATTGTCGTTATCTTTATTAGTGATTATCTCTTGTAAGCCTATCTACAGGCATCCGCTATGATGAAACAAAGAATTGCCTTTGCAAGTGTTTCCTGCCGATGTGATTCATCCTCTTCTCCCCTTATTGGTTCTGACTCCAACAAACTCTAGGTGCCGACTCCTAGGGTTTATCCCCCCCCCCTCGCTATCTCTCTCAGTTCTCATCTCAATGACGATCGATTAAACTCTGCGGGGCTTCGCAGCCGTCTTGGGTCAAAACGTGCCATGAAACAATGACAACATTCCATAAGAATGATATTTGGGAATTAACTTATTTACCTAGCTCTATCCAAGGAAGTTGTGTGATGTTGTTAGGTTTAGGGTATTCAATACCAATACGACCGTATCTATATAACATGGCACGACGGTTTTGTGCTGACTAGAGAAAATAGAAGCTGACTAGGACAAGCTGACTGAACAAAAATGAATCAAATAGATCTAACCATTCGTTCAAAAATCAACGCCTGATCTCTGTTTTCCCGTCAACCAACTCTCCCCTTGGCTTCAAATCCCGACCCATTTAAACCGCCCTAAATCTTTAAAATCCTGGCCCATTTAAACTGCACTAAACATGACCATTTATCACGTAATCGTTGTTCACATCAACGGTTATAAACCCACCTGCTGAAATTTTGGGTGTCCCTATGAATGTCGATGTTGTCGTCGAAAATATTTTGTTGCCAAAGGCGTTCAGGTGTGTTGCTGCCGAAGGCGGCCCACTACAGTGCCAATAGATAGGTTGCCGCCGAAGGAGGCCCGCTGCAGTGCCGATAGGCACGGGCATGCACTAGTCTATATAACATGGCACGACGGTTGACAAGTTGACTAAACAAATTAGAACAACAGGCTGACTAAACAAAAACGAACGAAATAGATATGTCCGTCAATCAATAAAGGAACGAGAGGGGACGGTCCATGAACAATTGTCGTGATAGATAGTGGGTCTCGACTGGGATCACTTTCGAATGAGGGATGGTTGTGATAGATCAGGTAGAGAGAGAGAGAGAGAGAGAGAGAGAGAGAGAGAGAGAGAGAGAGAGAGAGAGATTAAAAAAATCAAAAAAAAAAAAAGATAATAGGTATCAGAACACCTTCTTGTAATCACATTCCTATGAAAGAACGAATGAATCCATGAGATCATAGGTGCAATCAATTAGGAAGTACAATAATCTGGCTGTTATTAGTGGGATTTGAATTTAGATTTTTTTAGGTAAGATGAAATTTTTGGGATTAGATTTTTACCAAAATCAGCTAATTAGTTGGTCACCAAATTACAATGGTTAATTATTTTTATTTGATGTTATTAGTGGGATTTGAATTTGGATTTTTTAGGTAAGATGGAATTTTGGGGATTAGATTTTCACCCAAATCAACTAATTAGCTGCTCACCATCTCCTGAAACCACGCCTCACCCCTTTCCTCTAAAATGCGATACAACTCTAGAGAGAGAGAGAGAGAGAGAGAGAGAGAGAGAGAGAGAGAGAGAGAGAGAGAGAGAGAGAGAGAGAGAGAGAGAGAGAGAGAGAGAGAGAGAGAGAGAGAGAGAGAGAGAGAGAGAGAGAGAGAGAGAGAGAGAGAGAGACTCCCGCTGTCTTCCTCCTCCTGCGGTCGGAGCTGGACGAGACTCCCGTTGGCCCTCGCCGCCCTCCTCCTTACCCCATGCCAACTGCCGCCAGTAGCCGGAGCATGGAGTGCTGCCGCACGGCGCCTCTTCCTCACTCTTCCCCTCTAAAGCCTCCTCTCCTTCCTTCTCTCCTTTTGTCCATGGAAACCGACCCCTCCTCTAGGCCTCTTCCTTGCAGCGGGCTGCAGCTGATCGGCGGCCGGCGATTGAACAGCACGGTGGCAGCCAGCCACCCCACCCCTTACCTCCTTCTCTTTTCATCACCGCAGCTGCCGCCAACCATTTGGCTGTCGATTAAGCGGCCCGGCGAGACCTCCGACCACCGAATAACATTCGTGTCGGGGCCACTTATGCCGCTGGTGTGGCCTCGAAGCAGCAGTGCGGGTTCTTGGAGTCGAGCTTGGTACGTGGTGGGCCTGGTGGCATGCTGGTGCCACTGCCAACGAACCTGCTTGTGGTAATTGAGAGGATCGATGATTCGGTCGCTGAGGGTGATGGGGCCTGGCGCAAGGGATGATCTTTAGGGGATGTTGCCCGCAAGGATGCGGGACTACTGTGTGCACGGCTGCGTGGGGTGCGACGAGAGAAGTTGGATTGATGGCAGAGCTGCTTGTGCCGCTTGGGCAGATCGTGGAGTGGCTGGGGGGCTGGTGCACAGCACGACCTGGTGGCAGGGGGAGCGGAGCTTTGAGCTGCAGAGCGCGGTGGTGCCCAGAGCCAGACCCTCTACTTCGCCAACCGAGAGAAATTGGAGGCTGCCACCGCCGCCTCCTACCTGTTGGTGGACCCCAACTACATTTGGAGGTTAGAGATGGCTATGAGCGTCGAGGCATTGATGCAAATGGATTAATTCCAATTCTAACTAGTGATTTTTTATCCTTCCTCTTTTTATCTTTTAATTTGTATTTGATTTATGGGCCGTGTGATCTTAATGGGCCGCTTATGTATAAATGGTCGCATCAATATCGTCTAAAGTGGTGTATACTGTATACTACCATACAATTTTTAGTTTTTTTTTTTGTCTCGGACGTTTGCCTCCTTTAATCCCATTCTTCTTCTTCTCTCTCTCTCTCTCTCTCTCTCTCTCTCTCTCTCTCTCTCTCTCTCTCTCTCTCTCTCTCTCTCTCTCTCTCTCTCTTATTTTTTGAATAGTTATTGAGTCCAATATTCTTGATGTCAAACTTCATCGAGATCTATTCCACCAAAAAATGAATAAGAAAAATTAAATACTTTCCCCAATTTTTTTATATTTAATTTGATCTTATCTAGCCATTTATTTTAATTGTTTGACACATATCTAATTAAAAGTGCATCTATTGGTGATATGCATCAAAATATAAACATTCCATGAAATTGTTTGACAGGGAACAAAACTATTAGTTTCATCACCAAGCCATTAAATACACCAAATAATATTTTTATTTTCCATTAAACAACTAAAGCTATAAAAAAATTATGGCAAAGTTTAATACCTTCTTTTTCCTATGTTAGCATGATATTTGATTAAACATACCAATTAAGTGTTTCTATTTGTCATTAAACACAAGTAAAAGGTAATTAAGGTCTATCCATTTATATATATTAGAAAGGCAATTGAGGTCCTTTTATCTCTCTTTATGGTATAACATATTTTAGGTTTCTCACGTTAAACCTAATATTTGATCTCCTCGAACCTTTAATTACCTTTCAATAAAAACTTTCATTGTTTCTTCTTCCCTTTCCATATCTTCCCTTCTTAAGAACTATCAATGAGATTCTCTTTTGAATGAAAAGTAAGCCATTTATATAGATAAAAGGGACACTTCCTCTTCTCTCTATATAATGACATATTTTAGATATCTCAATGGGTCCTTTTATAGCAAGTTTAGATACTTAATTTATAGATTTTAGGGTTCTCGATGGGCCCTTTTATAGCAAGTCTTTAGATTTAATATGTTATGAAAATATGTTGAATTTGAATATCAAACTTCTTCGATCACTAGAAATTTCACATGCCCAACTGGCACAGGTCAAAAGAAATCTCGGCAGTTCTAAAATAGTAATCTCATTGGGGAAGATATGAGAGTAGAACCGCAGGGAGACATCCTCCCTTACCCAATTTCTTCAAACTAAAACTACGCAACACAAGCCTTTCAGAGGCCTTAAACTTATACTGTCGTCGAGATCCACTGAAGCTACCCTCAGACTCCGCCGAACGAGAACCCTCACTCGAACTCTTCCCCCCTCCTAATCCAAACTCATCACCGTCCATATCTACACCCCTTTCCTCTACCTCCTGCAAAAGCCCACAACACACTATCCACAGCCGCCGACTGCTCCACAGTCCTCTGATCCATCGACTGCACCCCCCCTCCTTGAACCTCCCCAGAAAATCCTGGAGGTACCTCTGGGGTCATCGGAACGTCACCGCTCTGTCCTCCCTCCCGTCTGCCTCCTCCCTTCACCGCCAAGACTACTTGTTGTCCCCCCCAACACACCTCCAGACTCGCACCCGCTCCCCCATCGGCTGCTGACCCTGAAACACCCCTCGACCACAAACCCCTCCCTCTAGAACCTCCCGACCACCTCCCCTAGCAGCCTTGGGCCGCCCTACAACCACCCCAGGGGCCGGCCCACAATCACTCGCTAGCCCTATGCCCACTTCTACCTCAACACCCATGACATCCCCGAGAGAAAGGCTTATGTGCCCCCACTCCGTCTGACTGCATGAGAATGGGGTCACCAGTCTCGTCTTGGTAAATTCTCATGTGGGGGAAAATCTTCGTGCCGACCCGAAGACTTCGCCGCACCAGTCAATTGAGGTTCGAGTCGAAGATCGTTGTTCGATCTGTTGATTGGAGTTGCCATTCTCAATACACAAGCAGAGAGAGATGCAATCAGAGAGTTGACACGAGATGTGATCTCGGAGTTCAGCCGAAGCCTATGTCTCCGTGCTATAGGGAGCAACCCGAATTCACTAACTCTTTTCTTGAAGTGACCTTGACAGGCCGAGTGTCACTGATGCCTCTCCGATCTCTTCGAAGATAAGAAGAAGAAGAAGATCGAGGAGAGGTGGAGGATGAGAAGATAGAAAATTCCAGAGCTCTGGTTTCTGAAAGTCAGATCTCAGAACTGGAAATCGGATCATTTACATTCGAAGGGTCTGCTATTTATAGAATTCTTGAAGAGTAATTCCGGGGTAAATGGCGGTTTCTGGTTGCTTCTGGAAGAAATTCCAGACAAGGCTGGTAGGTCCCGTGGCTGTCTCCTGGGGATTCCACAGGCAGGGCCGGTGGGCCCCACGGTAGTCTTCGTGGGCCCACCAGGCAGGGCCGGTGGGTCCCGCTGCTGTCTTAGGGGGCCCACTAGGCAGGGCCGGTGGGTCCCGCTGTTGTCTTCGGGGGCCCACCAGGCAGGGCCGGTGGGTCCCGTTGCTATCTTCGGGGGCCCACCAGGCAGGGCTGGTGGGTCCCGTTGCTGTCTTCGGGGGCCCACCAGGGCCGGTTGGTCCCGCTGTTTGCAGACTTCTTGCCAAAATTTGCACCCACAGTTACCCCCTCCAAGTTAGCTAAGAGGCCACCTTGGCTGGCTTGGATTCTTGGTGCAAAGCTAATGACCCCCTGTCACAAGTACAAAAGAGCTTGTCGAGTGTTAGCGTCAAAAAAGACTGATCGGTCAATTTCTGACTGATCGGTCAATTTTGACCGATCGGTTGAATTTGACCGATCGGTCAAATTCAACCGGTCAAGGTTGGAGTGATCGGTCAGAAAACACCAGTAGAAATTTGACCGATCGGTTGAATTTGATCGATCGGTCAAGTCTGACCGATCGATTAAATTCAACCGGTCGAGGTTGGTGGGATCGGGCAAAAGGCCAAGTTTTTTGCCCAATCCAGTAGAAAATCGACCGATCGGTTGAATTTGACCGATCGGTCAAGTCTGACTGATCGGTTAATTTCAACCGGTCGAGGTTGGTGGGATCGGGCAAAAGGCCAAGTTTTTTGCCCGATCCAGTAGAAAATCGACCGATCGGTTGAATTTGACCGATCGGTCAAGTCTAACCGATCGGTTATTCAACCGGTCGAGGTTGGTGGGATTGGACAAAAGGCCAAGGTTTTTGCCCGATCCAGTAGAAAATCGATCGATCGGTTGAATTTGACCGATCGGTCAAGTTTGACCGATCGGTTAATTTCAACCGGTCGAGGTTGGTGGGATCGGGCAAAAGACCAAGTTTTTTGCCTGATCCAGTAGAAAATCGACTAATTGGTTGAATTTGACCGATCGGTCAAGTCTGACTGATCGGTCAAATTCAACCGGTCGAGGTTGGTGGGATCGGGCAAAAGGCCAAGTTTTTTGCCCGATCCAGTAGAAAATCGACCGATCGGTTGAATTTGACTGATCGGTCAAGTCTAATCGATCGGTTAAATTCAACCGGTCGAGATTGGTGGGATCGGGCAAAAGGCCAAGTTTTTTGCCCAATCCAGTAGAAAATCGACCGATCGGTTGAATTTGACCGATCGGTCAAGTCTGACCGATCGGTTGAATTTGACCGATCGGTCAAGTCTGACCGATCGGTTAAATTCAACCGGTCGGGGTTGGTAGGATCGGGCAAAAGGCCAAGTTTTTTGCCCGATCCAGTAGAAAATCGACCGATCAATTGAATTTGACCGATCGGTCATGTCTGACTGATCGATTAAGTTCAACCGATTGGTTAAGTTTCGAACCTGGCGAGTTGAAGCGGTAGAAGAGCCTGTTTTCTGCAAGATCTTTTGGTAAATTATCCGACCGTCTGCCTGTCGATCGGGTAAAGTCTTCGAGCGATGATGGAGTTTGATTTTTTCTGCTCGAATCTTCGGTCCAGCTGGATCGGTGAGTCTTTTGAACCGACGGTTCGGTTGGACCGGCGGTCTGCTTGGATCGACGGTTCAAAATGGTTCGATGCTTCGTCTGGTCCGATGGTTCGCCTGGTTTTGCGCTTGCTATGGATTGACGTCACGTGTCCCTGCAAAAACACAGGATTTGATTTGGTGTTGATACGTGTATATCGATTTGCGCGCCACTTTCCTCTGGGTATATAAGCCTCTCCGGGTTTCATTTCTGACTCGCGCTTTCAGAATTTTTCGAAGTCCAGAACTCTTGCTCTCGATTCTCTGTTCTTTGCAATCTTCCGATCGGTCGAAATGGCCTCTTCTTCTGGCCCGATCAAGATCAAGAACGTGGTTCCCTCGAAGAGGAAGGGAAAGGAGAGGGTTGAAGTCTCACCCGTTCAGCAGAAAGGCAGAGGCAAGGGCAAAGGTGAACTCGGGGAGTTGGGCAAGAGGCACCAGGGTGTAGGGTTCGCATCAGCACCTTCGAGGCCAGAGCGGATTCCGAAGGCGAGTTTTGTGCTGGGTCCTTTGATGTCGCTGACGGAGGAACCTACATATGTGTATAACACCGGTGGCAAATTCACCGATGTGAAGAGGGCGAAGTGGCAGACACTGCTTGCTTGCTTCACTGAAGGGAAGGTCGACCTGTCTCTTCCTGGAGTGCAGTCCGCCTTTGGCATCGACAAGCGAATAATCTTCATAAATTATGCCAGCAAAGAGCAAGTAATGGGGACCATTGTCACCATAGGCCAGCTCAATTGTGGACTGCACCTCCCACTGCTATCCTTCGCCGCGAGGTTGCTGAACACCTCAGGCCTTTGTCCCGGGCAGATCTCTGGGAATGCTTGGAGGATAATCTACGTCTTCTGTCGTATAGAATCTGACTACCAGGAGGAGCTTAGGGCCTGCTACTCCAGCATCCCCGAGGGCAAGGAAGCCATAATCGAATTGGGATACTTCTTCTACCATTATAAATGGGCATCGAGGAAGGATAGCCCGTTCTTCAACTTGACTGGCGTATCTGCTCTGCGCCCGATCGTCGACACCATCACCTTCGATAAGCTCTACACCGACTGGCCGCTTTCGATTTCCGGTGCTTGGACCCCTCTCTCGGTGCCTGAGACCCCTAGGAATCAGGTACACAGAGAAATCAAAATGTACTGCATGGGAGGAGCCTTGGCTTGGACTTCTGATCGGGTTGGGGCCCTGGACAATCTTTTCCTCGAGCTGACGTGCGACACACGTTCGTGGAAGCAGTTTTCGAACTGCCCCGTTCGTCACGGCAACGTCAACTTCCTGCACCGACTGTGGGTTCGATACGAGGATAATGAGGTCTTGTATTCCGATTATGAGGAGGATCCTTAATCGGGTAAGATCGTCAGAAGAATCCGAGCCGAGAAGAAAGCGTATGACGCAAGGCGCCGTCTGCCAACTGAGGAGAAGCTCGTGATCAACCACAGGGGCCAGTTCAAGAAGAGGAGGGTCCTCATTGAGGAGCGGAAGAAGGAAGAAGAAGAGAAGGAGAAAGAAGAGGAAGAAGAAGAAGAAGAAGAGGGGGAGAAGGGAGATGAAGATGAAGATGATAATGATGACGACGAAGATGGAGGTGATGATGGTGATAATGAAGATGAAGATGATGATGGCGACGATGGTGATGATGGTGGGATCGGTGGAGGTGAGGAAGTCCCTCCTACCCCTACTGGAGGAGATGAAAGAAAAGGGGGTGGTGAGGAAGAAATTCCTCCCACCCCCACTGGTGGAGACGAAGATTCACAACCCATCCCCATAGACGAGGCTAAGGCCCGTCGTATGGAGGATGTGATAGATACCGTGGGCGATGGCCCGAGGGTGCAGCCCACATACCGTTTTGAAGAGTTGAAGCACCCTATGCGCATTAGAATCAGGTTTTCGGGGAGTGATGGGGTTGCAAGCAACCCCACACCCCTCAACCAGATACCTCCAAGCATCCCTCGCCTCGAAGGTGCTTCGATGAGTGGTGGGGTTGAAGTTGAGCAACCTTCTCCCTCTGCTCGTCGATCAGCTGCGCAAGTGGCTGAGGAGACGACCGCTCTGATGGCCAGGCTGGAGCAGTCCGATGAGCAGCAAAAGGAAGGGGAGATCACTCCTCTACGAGGTGTCCCTTCCCTCGCACACATGGAGGGAGGGAGCCGCGTCGAGGCTGGGACTCCCCAACCTCCGCCAGAGACAACCCCCCTCAAGGAGAGGTCGACCCCCAGGGGTAAGAGCTCCGAACGGGGAAAGGGAAAAGCCCCTCGAGTCGATGCCACAGGTACACACTGATAACTTGACTAACTTCTTCTCTCGATTGCATTGTCTTCGAAGTTTGAAAAAATTCTAACTCTTTGAACTTCTGTATTGATTGTAGATACTCCTGCTGGCACGGCTCAGAAGTTGAGAAACTTGGGTGAGGTTGATATCAACCACCCAACAAGTGTAATCCGGAAGTTCTGCAACCTTCCGGATGCTACTCTGGAGGAAGCCTACGACAGGCTTGAAGTAGTGGTAAGTGCATCAGCTTGACTTGATTCTTGAATTGTATCTTCAGAAATGTTTCTAACTCTGTTTTACTTGTAGAACTCAGCAGTCCTGAAGTTCGCTAGCAAGCTCTTCAAGAAGGCCAGAGAGCGGGGAGCCTCGTCTGAGGTATCTCGCTTGACGGCTGAATTAGAAGCCACGAACGAAGAGAAGGCGAAGTTAAGGGAAGTTTTGACTTCCAAGAAGGAGGCCCTGAAGGCCAAGATCGAAGCTCTTCGCAAGGAGAAGCTCGAAAGCAAGGGCTGGCAAGAGGGTTACGTTGCTCGAGGCCACGAGCTCGAAGAGTTGAAGAACCGTTTCTATAAGATCGAGACTCTATCCATCGAGCGCGCAACTGAAGTAAAGGAGCTGAAGACTCAACTTGCTGCCAGGGACGCTGCTCTTGCTGCCAAAGAAGCCGCCCTTGCTGCCAAGGAGGAGACCTTCAAGAAGGAGCTGGAGCACACGCGCGCAGAATGTGAAAGCTTTAGGGCAACGACTGAGAAGGTGGTGGAGGCGCTCAGGATTCACGCTAGCAGCGTCCAATCTTCAAAGGCGTCTGCATCGGGCAAGGCTCGGGGTGGATCCGAAGGAGAAAAGTCGCGTGCTCCAAGTGTGGCCAAACCTTGATGCATTCTGTCTTTCTCTGTTGTTGTTCCTGTAAACGTTTCTTATATAGAAGCTCACTCCTGTATTTAGAAACTTTTTGATAAATAAAGATGTCTTTTTGGTGCTTAGAAACTGTATCTTGTGTTGAATATCTTTGAATGTTGTGTTCTGAATGGTATTGGTGAATGTGTATAAACACTTGAATGTAAGAGGCCGAGTCGCAACTCGATCACCCAAACTTGTTGAGTAACTTGAAATTTGAAGGTTGTGTTGTAGCACAACTTGAAATCGTTAACATTTGAATGTGAGGGGTTGAGTCGCAACTCAAGCACCCAAACCTGTTAGACGATATTGGAATCGAAGATCAATAACATTTGTAAGTAATGGATAGTGTCGCAACACAAGCTCCCAAACATGTTAAATTGATCTAGTAACTTGAAGGTTGTTTTGTATCACAACCCAAAACTGTTTAACATCTGCCTGTAAGGGGTTGAGTCGCAACTCAAGCACCCAAACTTGTTAAAACGACCTGGTAATTTGAATGTAGATAATTTTGAACTTGAACGTAGATAACTTGAAACTGCTCCAGAATTTGAATTGAGAAGTGATCATTTGAACATTTAAAAGAGATCTTTATTCATCATGGAATTTACATCATGGATAGTACATTTTAAGATGTCTAGCATTCCAAGCTCGTGGTAGTCTGTCTCCTTCTGGCGAAATCAGCCGGTAAGACCCTTTGTCTCCTATTGATTCGACGATGTAGGGTCCTTCCTAGTTGGGAGCTAGTTTTCTACTACTATGCTCCTTCGTGTTGTAGAAGACTGCTCTGAGGACCAGGCTGCCAATTGGGAACTGTCGCTTGTAGACCTTTTGATCGTAGGCTTGTTTGATTTTTTGTTGATACTTGGCGACACGAAGGGATGCTTGATCTCGTAGTTCTTCAGAGAAATCTAGATCATTGACTCGAAGCTCCTCATTGATACCTTCTTCGACTGCTCTGGTCTTCAAAGTACTCGATATGTTCCCTGTTGGGAGTACTGCTTCTGACCCGTATGTCAGACAGAAGGGTGAGAACCCAGTTGATCTTCTTGGAGTTGTTCGATAGCCCCATAGAACTTCTGGTAGGACTTGCTCCCACAATCCTTTCTTGTTATCAAGTTTCTTCTTGAGTATACCCAGAATAGCTCTGTTTGAGGCTTCAGCTTGACCATTGCACTGAGGGTACCTTGGAGTTGAGTAGAAAAGCTTGATTCCGTTGTTCAGGCAGAACTCCCGGAACTTGTCGGAGTCAAATTGGGCTCCATTGTCAGCAACTAGGACTTGTGGCGTGCCAAACCTCGAGAAGATATTGTGCCTGATGAATTTGATGACTTTATCGTCAGTTTCTCGAAAGAGTGGCACTGCTTCAACCCACTTGGTGAAGTAATTTATGGCCAGCAGCAGGTACTTCTTCTTACTTGGAGTTGGTGGGAAGGGACCTAGGAAGTCCAACCCCTATTGATGGAAAGGCCATGGGCTTGTCAATTGATGGAGTTCATCTGCTGGGAGATGGATAGCCCGAGCATGTCTTTGGCAAGGCTCACATCTTTGAACCACTTGGTGAGCGTCTCTTGCCATTGTGGGCCAGTAGTAACCTTGTAACTTCGTCTTGGCTTCAAGAGATCTTCCTCCCGAATGATTCCCGCATGCTCCGGAGTGAATGTTAATAAGGATTGCCTTTGCTTGTTCAGGGCCAATACATTTGAGCAACATCCCATTGTGAGACTTGAAATATAGATCATTACCTTGAAAGTTATAGCACGGAAGCTTTCTTTGTAGTCTTCGGGCTTGATTTGGATCTTCAGGCACCTTGCCATGTTTGAAGAAGTCGAAGATTGGCTGTCTCCAATCATCGAGCTCATTTGAGGTGGTAAGGTTTGAGACCAATTGTTCTCCACCCCCAGATCTTTCTATAGTGGTGACGATCTGTTGCTCGGGGGTGGTCTTTGGCGATTCTTGATAATCGATTTGTATTTGTCTTCCTCCGAGTGAATCTCCAAGAACCGAGGCAGCATTGGCTAGAGCATCTGCTTCTCGATTTTCTGCTCTTGGGATTTGAATGAACTCAATATTAGCAAAACGTTGTTGAAGATGTCGCACCAGAGCCAGATAGTTTTGCATTCTTTCTTCTCTCGCCGTATATTCTCCATTGACCTGCCTCACAATCAGCTGAGAGTCGTTGTATACGATGAGTTGATCCACCCCCAGGGATTTAGCAATCTCGAGCCCGGAGATGAGTGCTTCGTATTCAGCTTCGTTGTTGGTGGTATTGAATCCAAGGAGAGTGGCCTTCTGAAGATGATCAAGTTCGGGGGATACTAAGACTATCCCAATTCCCGAACCGATCACACTTGAAGCTCCATCAGTATAAAGCTTCCATGGAGTTGGTCTTGTAGCCGGAGCTTTGAGACTTGGATCGACCTTTGAAGTTGTATTGGATGGAAGTTCTTCTTCGTCTTCAAGACGCACGTCGACATCTTCTTCCCAAGTTATGGGGTCTTCAACTGGAAAGTCGGCTAGAAAATCAGCAATTGCTTGCCCCTTGATTGAAATGTGAGATTTGAATTGAATCCTCAGAGCACTCATCTCGATCACCCATTTGGTCATTCGACCAGCTCGACCCGCCTTGTCGATAATATCTTTGAGTGGGTGTTCTGAGATGACTGTGATCTGATGGGAAACAAAATAAGGTTGGAGACAACGCGATACAGTGAGCAAGGCCAGTATGACCTTCTCCGTCTTTGAATAACGAGTCTCAGCAGGGAGAAGTGTATGGCTAATGTAGTAGACCGGATGTTCGACATCTTCTCTTTTGCTGACTAGAATCGTACTGATTGCTTGATCGGTGACGGCGAGATAGAGCCAGAGATCTTCTTTTGGAAGTGGAGCTGTTAGGATGGGAGCTCGCACGAGATATCTTTTGACGTCTTGAAAGGCTTGTTCGCAAGTTGGACTCCAGCCAGACGTATCCGCCTTTCGTAGCTTATCGAAGAGCGGCTTGCACTTGTCAGAAGATTTCGAGATGAACCGATTGAGGGCAGCAAGTCTTCCAGTGAGGCGTTGCACTTCCTTTCGATTAGTTGGTGATGGCATATCGAGGATTGCTCGAATTTGATCAGGATTGGCTTCGATGCCCCTCCTGGTCACAAGGTGATCCAGGAATTTGCCTGATTGAACTCCAAAAGCGCATTTGGCTGGATTGAGCTTCATACGATATTTTCGAAGGACTTGAAAGGTTTCTGCCAGATCGGATAGATGGCTCTTTCAAGTAGAGCTCTTGGTGAGAAGGTCGTCGATGTAGACTTCGACATTACGCCCGATCTGATCTTCGAACATCTTTGTGACTAACCTTTGATAGGTAGATCCCACGTTCTTGAGGCCGAAGGGCATTACATTGTAGTAGTAAAGTCCCCGGTCAGTCACAAATCATGTCTTCTCTTGATCGTCCGAGTGAAGCGGAATTTGATTGTACCCAGAGTATTCATCCATGAAAGATAATAGCTCGTGGCCAGCAGTGGCGTCGACGAGCCTATCTATCCTTGGCATGGGGAATGGATCTTTGGGACAAGTCTTGTTGAGGTTGGTGAAGTCGATACACACTCCGACCTTTCCATTCTTCTTTAGGACAGCAACTATGTTGGAGATCCAAGTAGGGTACTCTACTTCACGAATGAAGCCTGCTGTGAGTAACTTACTGATCTCCACTTGAACAGCAACTTGTAGTTCTGGTCGGATTGTGCGTGGCTTTTACTTAACAGGCTTCACTTCCTCTTTGATCGCGAGTCGGTGACAAGAGTCATCTGGATTGATCCCAGGCATATCTTCGAAGCACCAGGCGAAGACGTCGATGTTGGACTGAAGGAAGGATACCATGTCTCGCGCTTCTGCGTCGCTAAGATCAGTACCGATGAATGTTTGTTGAGGGAGATCTCCACTGCCGATATTGATTGGAATGATTTCTTCGACTGAAGGTGAGGCCTCCCACTCGATTGGTGGGGGCTCGGTCAGCGGAATCTCCTTTGATTGCTATTTGGAAGAAGGGCCGACTTTATCTCGTGCTCGCTTTGGAGGAGCAATATTTATCTTGCGATCTGTTTTCACCGCAGCTGCTTCGCAGGATCGCCCGACTTGTTGATCTCCTCGTATACAAACAATGCCTTCTCCCGTTGTGAATTTGAGGAGTTAATGGTAGGAGGAGGAGATGGCATTGATTTGATGTAGAAATGGTCGCCCAAGAATGGCGTTGTAGCTGGACATTCCTTTGACGATAGCAAATCTCATCGAGACTTGAGTCTCTTGGCTGAGATCGAGAGTGAATCTTGATTCGCCCATAGTGATGCTTTGTTCGCTGTTGAAGCCTGTGATCACCGTTGGGATGACGTCAAGGCTCGAGTATTTATGTCCCAGGCGTTTGAAGCAGTTTGAGAACATAATGTCGATGGAGCTTCCGATGTCGATGAGGATTCGATTGACGGTGCTTCCGTCGATGAGGAGCTTCAAGACCAGGGGGTCTCGATGTGGAGTGTGAACTCCTTGAAGATCAGAATCATTGAAAACGATAGAGGGCCAAGCCAAACCCTTGATAGGCTTCTCAATCTAGGTATCCTCCTTGTTTGCCGTAGAACGAACGTGGACGATGCGTCGAACTTGTTGATCCACTTCCTTCCCGGTCAGTGCTTGATTGTGCAATGTTCCGTGAATGCCAAAGACATTGGCCTTCACGGTGATAGGTGATCGGTTGGAGGAGATTTGATGGACCCAGCAAGCTCCTTTCCCCTTTGCAGAGGTTCGGCGTTGATCTTGTCCACCCTTGACGAACTCTTGAAGGTGGCCTTCACGCAGTAAGTCTTCGAGATGAAATCTCAGCCGATAGCACCGATCGGTGGAATGGCCGTGAATTCGGTGGAAGTCGCAATAGACTATTTTGTCAGCCGTGACTTTAGTGTCAGGCTGAAGAGGATTGGGCCTTCGAAGGAAATCTTCGTGTTGGATGCAGTCGAGGATCTGCTCGATCGGTAAATTCCACTCGGTAAAAGTGGTCTTCGTCGGGGATCGACGTCCGTCGTTCCTCGACCGTTTGTTGGCAGGGGGGACTGCTGCCTCAGCGTTGTGAGCTTTGGCAGCATACTTCGGAGCTTCCCTCTCGGCGGGTCACCACTTCGTTTCTCGCCCTTTTCGGGCAACTTGATCGTCTTCAACTTCGATTTCTCTCTGAATCCGATCGAACATTGAACCCAGAGAATGAGGAGGATTGCGAATGAAGTCGTTGTAGATGTGTAGGTCGAAGCGGAGTGCATTCTGGAAAGCCAACATGATAGCTTCATCATCCAAATGCCTTCCCGAGAGGGCAGCGTGCTTGTTGCGGAATCTCCTTGTGAAGCTGCGGAGACTCTCGTCAGCACCCATCCTCAGCCGGTAGAGGGAGTCGAGTTTCTTCTCAGGCTTCAAGTTCAGCTGATAATGCTGTACGAAGAGATTGGCCAAGACACTAAACTGTGTGATGGACCCAGCTCGGAGATTATGGTACCAATCGAGGGATGGCTCGTCGAGGCTCCCAGCGAAGGTACAACAGAGCACGTTGTTTTCTTCTTCGTGCGGCGTCAGAGCTTGCTTGAAGGTGAGTACGTGGAGAGTTGGATCTCCTTTGATGCAATTGAATTTGGGGAGAGTGGGAGTTATCCATCCCTTTGGAAATGTTGACTCGAATAAGCTCCGATGGAGAGGTCCGGCGAAGGAGTATCCCTCCCTACGACCATGCCCTCGACCTAGATGCAGGTCAAGAGGTAAGATCGTAAAGTCTTGCTCGGGCATTTGAGTGTTTGCCGGTTGGAGTCGGTGACGAAGGTCCGATCCAAGTCCGCGCTGAAGCGGAATGGACGGAGAAACTCTACTCTTTGAAGGAGCTCCTTTCATCTGATGTCTCCTTGGTGCGTCGGGCTTTGAAGGTGTCCTCTTGGCGCAGTTGCAACCGGAAGAGGATTGGGAGGACTCATCGTTGATGCGATCCCAAACACTCTGCTTCCATGGGGCAGCAGAGGGAGTTGGATCATGATGAATCCTTTCAGGGGCATCAGTGCCCATTGACCTCCGTTGCTCGGAGTGGATCAATTGCCGTGGTAGGTCGACCCTTTCGTTGGTTGAAGGAATAGGGAGAGCGATCCCGGCTTCAGAGGCTGCCTTCTTGAGAGCATCCCTCTCAGCAGTGAGGGTGGCATTTTGTTTTGCCAATTGAAGGAGTTGAAAGTCGATTGCAGAAATTTGATAAGTGGATGGAGGGTCTTCAGCAGGAGCAAGGGTTGTATGTCCTATTGATTGATGGGGAGGAGGGGCGATCGGTCGATCGACTGATCTCCCGCTTCCTGAGTGAACCCCCATGTCGGGGACATCAAGGGGCTGTCCGAAATTGAGCCTTTGACTCATTGAACGAGTCTCAGGACGAGGTTGACGAGCGCTACTTCCTTCTGGTTGACCCTGATGCTTTGTCCTCGCCATTTAGAGAGCGAAGGGTGCAACGAGAGTGCCGGAGTCTTAACGGTTGTCTGCTCAACCGAAGGGGCTAGGAAGTCTGATCGGTTGTCTGCTCAACCGATCTGACTTGTTGTAGGGCGAACTTGGCTTCTTGTTCGATCCCACAGACGGCGCCAAACTGTGGGGGAAAATCTTCGTGCCGACCCGAAAACTTCGCCGCACCAGTCAATTGAGGTTCAAGTCGAAGATCGTTGTTCGATCTGTTGATTGGAGTTGCCGTTCTCAATACTCAAGCAGAGAGAGATGCAATCAGAGAGTTGACACGAGATGTGATCTCGGAGTTCAGCCGAAGCCTACGTCTCCGTGCTATAGGGAGCAACCCGAATTCACTAACTCTTTTCTTGAAGTGACCTCGACAGGCCGAGTGTCACTGATGCCTCTCCGATCTCTTCGAAGATAAGAAGAAGAAGAAGATCGAGGAGAGGTGGAGGATGAGACGATAGAAAATTCCAGAGCTCTGGTTTCTGAAAGTCAGATCTCAGAACTGGAAATCGGATCATTTACATTCGAAGGGTTTGCTATTTATAGAATTCTCGAAGAGGAATTCCGGGGTAAATGGCGGTTTCTGGTTGCTTCTGGAAGAAATTCCAGACAGGGCTGGTGGGTCCCGTGGCTGTCTCCTGGGGATTCCACAGGCAGGGCCGGCGGGCCCCGCGGTAGTCTTCGTGGGCCCACCAGGCAGGGCCGGTGGGTCCCGCTGCTGTCTTCGGGGGCCCACCAGGCAGGGCCGGTGGGTCCCGCTGCTGTCTTCGGGGGCCCACCAGGCAGGGCCGGTGGGTCTCGCTGCTTGCAGACTTCTTGTCAAAATTTGCACCCACATCTCATACACATAAAGTTGGTAAAACCAAAAACCCGAACTTGTCCTCCCCTCGTCCGTACCAACATTCGTCCCCGGATTGAGTTCCTTCATGAGATCAACATGAACACAAACCCTAACATACAGCCCCCTTGTCCTTGACATTGAATTGAGATCCACGTGAATCGGCCTCCCCACCCCCGATGCTATGTCCTTCGCAAGTTCCTCATCGTAACAATCAACCGGTAGTCCAGGTAACCGAACCCACACCGGTGTACGGTCGATACACTCCTTGGTCGGTTGGAAGAACGGAGTCCATCGCTTCAAAGCAAGCACTCTCCCATCAAAAACACAAGGGCTTCCCTCCCAAACATCGATCAAATCTTCTTCCAATTCAAACCTGAAACAGAAAAACCCATTATAGAGGTCCAGAACTTGTACCTTTCCCGCGCAAGGCCATCATTGAGCGATCTTCTGACATAGGAGGTCAAGGGGTAACTTAGGACCCAAGAACTTGCCGACTAGTGCCTGCTTCCACCGATCCTGAAAGGCCTAGCCTTTAGCCGTTGAGAGTCCAGCACTACCATCCCCTCCACCAATTTCGCCATCCGCTCACAATGGGAAGCATCTATCCTCCCGCTCCACTGATCCTGGGTCAGGACCGAAGCCGCGGCCAGGTAGCTCCGGCGAGGTGCCCCTGCCCCACCCTGGTCGTCCCCATCCGCCCCCGCGGCCGGCCGAGTCGTGTTGGTACCTGGATGCTCATCGGCTCTATGACTGACGGCTAGCTTGATTGGGTGAAGTTGATTCAAAATGCAAAGTTAACTCTATGAATTACACTGTCCTCGAATTGGACCGATACACAAAATGATGTACCCAATACAAATGATGTACCCAATACATATGGTATCGAATTTTTCAATTCGGAAATTTACCGAACCCATCTCCACCATCCATCTCATTATTCTAAGGGCCATGGGATGAACAGGTACACTAGGTGGATGCTTGAGATCCACCATAGAGCCATCGGATGGTCCCTATGAATTTCGGTATGGGATCCTCTTTATATTCCCTTGATTGTTGTTTGCTTCTATACCAGCGTAGGGGCTGTTCGTTTCTATGTAAGTGGCTGCGGAAGTCATCTAAGTGTCGGAATTCGAGCACCTTAGGGGGTGTTTGGTATTAATCCGGAACTGCCCGTTTCTAATGCCGGTTTCGGATTTTAAAAAGTACCAGCTAGTATTGTTCCGGCGGAATGAAAAATTGGGAACGTGAAAAGATCGTTCCATGAGTTTCTCCGGCAACCGCTCCCTGAGCCAACAAAATTATACTAAATTTGGCTAATGACGGGAATACCCCCTGCTGGATGGGTTTTAAGGGAAACAGCTATTCAGCATGCCAAACACCCCCTTAAGCGTTTGTTTTGGCGTAAGTGGTCGCGGAACTCGTAAGTGCGACTTCCGATCAACCTTGAGAGGCCGGTTTTTGAGCCACTTGACTTGGGAGTAATTTGGTCTGAAGTCGCACTTCCCCCATTCGAAAGTGCATTTTTTATGCCACATCATCCCCTCGACTTCTGATCAACCCTGAGTGGTTTATGCATTTTTTGTATCATAGTCATGCACTTCGAACCAAACAAAAGTAGAAGTGGTGGAAGTCTTACTTCTATGCAGAACAGTTTCGCCAAAGCATATTTTGGAAGTGGCAGAATTATAATTTGTAACCTTACCACTTCCATCAAATTACACTACAAGAAATTGCATCTTTAGCGACGCTTATCTGCGACGCATATCCTTTTCCGTCACCGAGAGTTACCTTTTCGCGACGCCATATCTTATTCGTCGCAAAATTGTGTCGCTAAAGGTTTGCTAGCATAGTTGAGTTCGCGCCTAGAAGGATAAAGTTTTTTGGCGACGGTAAATGACTATTTGGCGACGCAGTTAGACGTCGCTAAATTATTTACGTTTAGCGACGAAATAAATTATGTCGCGGAAAGTTAAAAATTTTGGCGACGAAACTAAGTATGCTGCTAGTTGCAATTGGTGGCATAGTTATGCGTCGCAAAATTTCTTATTTTTTGGAAACATTGTTTATGACGACGCAGATCCTTTTCCGTCGTCGAAAGTTACCTTTTTGTGACGCAATATCTTATTCGTCGCAAAATCGTATCGCTAAAGGGTTGCTAACATAGTTGAGTTCACGCCTAGAATGCTGGATAAAGTTTTTTGGTGATGACAAATGGCTATTTGGCGACGAAGTTAGACGTCGCTATATTATTTATGTTTAGCGACGAAATAAATTATGTCGCGAAAAATTCAGATTCTTAATTTTTTATAGCGACGTTGTACGTGCGTCGCAGAATCATTCCGTAAAATAAAAATTTCGCGCCTATAAGGGGTCTTTTTTGGCGACGATAAATAGCTATTTGGCGACACAATAAGATGTCCCTAAATTGTTTACTTTTCGCGACGAAATAAATTTAGTCGCGGAAAATTAAAAGTTTTAGCGACGAGACTAAGTATGCTGCTAGTTGCAATCGGCGACATAGTTATGCGTCGCAAAATTCTTTATTTTTTGAAACATTGTTTATGACGGCGTAGATTCTCAAATTTTTATGGCAACGTTTTTCGTACGTCATAAAATCGTTAGGAGAATGCAAAAATTTAAAACCCCACAACTGTCTTATTGGGTCTACCTATTTTTAAACGGGTTGGTACGAGTTTAGGGTCTAGACAGGATTAGTTCATCACTACAACAGATCTGGACTTTATATGCGACTAAATATGGCCGGTTAAATATTTTTTCGGCAACTTGGCCGCCGAAATTGCTGGCCGCATATGCACCCGTCGCAAAAGCTTTAAACGATCAATTCGCCGGCTATACATGGGCTTTAACAGTGACTATGTTGCCGCATATGCTCCCCTTTTTGCGAAGGCTGAGCCGGCCTCTGTTTATACGTGCATAAATAAAATTAAAAAAAACTGGCACTGCAATTGAACAGCTAACATACGAGACCCGAAACCCACCACCCACATGCTCAATCATAATATTTAATATATCGCATATACCCAACTTCGATCCGAGATCCCCCACTACCCGAATTTGCTCATTTTTTTCGACTGGTGATCGTTGGCCGGCCACCGGATCTGCTCAATCTTTTCCGGCGGTGTTGGATGACCGCCGAATTTTCTTTTTTTTTTTTGGCCGGTGGATTTTGGCCACCGGATTTGTTTTTCTTTTTTTTCGGCCATGGACTTTGGCCGTCGGATTTGCTCAATTTTTTCGGCCGGTGGATTTTGGCCACCGGATTTGCTCATATTTTTTCGGCTGGTGGACTTTGGCCGCCGGATTTTATCTTTTTTTCTGGCTAGTGGACTTTGGCCGCCGGATTTGCTCATTTTATTTCAGTCGGTGGACATTAGACACTGTATTTGCTCAAGCTTTTCCGGCGGTGTTGAATGGCCACCGGATTTGATTCCTTTTCCGGCCGGGTAGGATGGCCGTCGTTTATCCCGCCGCAACAGATCATTTATGTTATAGTGGTTAAATGGTTTGGGTCCGGGTCTAGGGCATTGCAACGGCCCTAAACTAGACACGACTCTAACCTAGGGCTGGCAATTTCGGACCCGACACGAAGTTAGCGGGTCTAGGTCAGGCCTAAACGGGTTCGGGTCGTAAACTGGTCGACACAATAGACCCGTTTATTAAACGGGTCAGGTCCAGGTTTAGGGATTGGACACGGTAGACCCGAGAAGACCCGACACGACACAAAACCGACACGACCCGACCCGTTGACACGCCTACTCCAACCTAATCCCCAATCTCATTCCCGCCACCCTCACCCATTTATATCTTCGATCTCTGTGCGCCCAAATCTCTCTCTCTTTCTCAATCACAAAAAACTCTCACACGTTCCCCTCTCTAACTCCCTTGAAATCCCCGCATCACTTCTCAATCTCTTCAGCCGCCCCTCTTCCTAAGCCCTAAACACCAATCCCTCTCCACCTGTAATACTCGGTACTCCATAATTGTTTTTCGCTTAGAGCAGACCAGATTCGTTTTTATTATTATTATATTTTTGGAATATTAGATTTGATCCTGCATAAATGTTGTTGATACTGTTTGTTGAACTTGAGTGGGACCAGACAATGGGTCCCGAGTCCGGGTCACGAGGAGACTGTAACATAGCCGGTTGATCGATTATTGTGATTTCTTGTGCATAATAATTAAATACGACTTAATTACTTATTAAAGTTGTTAATTTGGCGAGTCGATCGGACCCGGCAAGATTCACGGGCCGGCGGGTCACGGCGCGACATGGGTCCGGTGTGAGTGCGCTTGACCGCCTCAAGAAAGAAAAAAAAAAAACACACAACCTAGAACTAAAAAACCCGAACCCGAACCCAATCCATCCCAAACCAGACCCACTCTCTCTCTCTCTCTCTCTCTCTCTCTCTCACACACACACACACACACACACACACACACACACACACACACAGCCGCTCACCCCTCACCCTCACTATCCCGACCCCATCTCTTCCCTGCCCTCCGTCACTTCCCCCTCTCCCTCTCCCTCACCTGCTCTGCTCTCCCCTCACTCGATCCCCTAAATTCCGATCCCTCGGATTTGATGTACCCGATCGCCGCCCCCCATTCCTTCTTTAAAACCTAGATGTGACCCTCTTCTCCCCTTCGATCTCCCTATTCTCCCCTCCGATCTTCTCTCTCTTCCCCTCCGATCTCTCTCTCCCCTCTATCTCTCTCTGATTTCTCCCCCTCTCCTTTGATCTCGATCTCTCTTGCCCTCCGGTGGTCTGCACGCGCGGTCAGAGAGGAGCGGCAGCCGGCGCCGGAGAAGGCCGGCCTGCTGGAGATGAGCAAGGAGGAGGAGCATTCGGCCGTAGCCGACGGTCCCTCCCCCCCACTGAGCAGCTCAGCCTGACCCCCCTACCGCTTCCCGACCTCCCACTCTCGATCCTCCCCCTCTGGTGTGTCGCACGCGTGATCGGAGAGGATCCAACTGGTCGGGGAGGAGCTCCCGGAGCCAACAACCCCAACACCAGGTCAGCCTCCCCTCCTTCCCCTTGTTCTTTCTTTCTTGTACCGATGAGACCAGCCCGATCACTCCCTGATGTCCTGTTTTCAATGCGACCATGGCCGTTGACCTTGGGTGTGGTGGCTGTACAGCCGGCAAGGCCGACCCGGTGCCGACCCCCTTCTCCCTACCTTGCTATGATGACTGTCGGCGGTTTGGCTGCCGGTGGTCAGGCACTTGGTGGCACTCGACCATCCTTGGTAAGGCACCACTCGGCTGATCATCAGGCGAAAGATTTCGGAAACAGGTGGCTCGAAGCATCACAACCATACTGGGTAAGGAGGAGGAAGAATCAATCATGGGAGAGTTCGAAATGAGAAAGGTAATGGGATTCTATTTCTCCGAGAATTGTTATGTAGTGATCGAAGTAGAGCATCCGGAGGACTAATTCAACCACGTTTTACAGGATAAATGTAGCTGTTGTTGGAAGCTGAAACAAGACTATGATTTGCTCTTCAAGGAGCAAATAGAAATCAGGAGAGCACTGATGGATGCCAAACTGGAGAATGAAGCCAAGAGTAGGGAATGCCATGAAGCCTGGATATCGCTGCAAAATCTTCAGATGGAGCTCATGCGCAAGTCGATGCACGTCGGTTCTTTAGGTATCACAATTTGATCACAATATGATCGCCATCCTAGCAGCGCAATTCCGTAATTCAGTACGATGACACTTATTCTTTTTTTTTTACAGCTTTTGCAGTTGAGGGACAAGTGAAGGGAAAGAACCGATGGTTTCTATGTCTGGCAGACTTGAGCAAGAAATTTAGAGTAATCAAATCTTCTTTGTGTTCATCTAGAATATATTTGTATGCCTTTATGCTAATCTTGATCGGTTATGTACAACAGCTTCTGAAACTAGAGCACGCCAAGTTATCAGAAGAGGCAATGGAATGTAGGAGGTGCTTTGCAGATATGAACCATATGGCGGCCACGATTAAGTCCACCGGTAAGCTAACCTATTTGCTATCGTCTCTCGAATTCATTGCTCGTATTTTGCTCAAATTACCACGTACAGAAGGAACATCGTTGTCTCCGGCCTTTCGGGCAGTCGATCATCACACCGACCTGGAAAGGGAGTACAAAGATCTGAAACTAAGGTTCACTGAAGAGGCGAAGGATCGAAAAGACCTGTACAATAAAATTGTTGAGCTGAAAGGTTAGTGATGTATCTGGTCTTAGATGAACGTGCAATTGTGCATTGAGACAAATGAGGGGGCTGAGTGTTTACATTAGACTTAGTTATTTTGCAGGAAACATCAGTCTTTTGCTGATGCCGGCCTCTGAATGTAGAAGAAATAGCCGGAGGGGCTTCTATAGTTGTCGATTTTTAATCCGCAAGGGATGATGAGCTCACCATCAAATCCCATGGGGCATCCAAAAAGGTCTTCAAGTTTGACTCCAATTTGATCACTATGATGAGCTCACCATCAAATCACCAATATTTTGAAGTTTGGTCACTATGATGGAACCTTGTGAATGACCTACTGCTTTGATACCAATTTGATGTAGGATGGACTATGCCTCCTAAAACATAAAGAAAACCATTATAAAGTGGATTTTGTTGTGTGCATCCTTTTATGCAAAAAAAAAAAACTCTGAATATTACAAATAAAATCCCATAGGAGTATAGGACTAGTATTCCTAATGCTTATGGACTTAGGAATCCTAAAACAATTGGAACTTGGATTCCGAATATACTCAGGACTTGGACTCCTAATACAACTTTAGATTTGGACTCCTAATTCAAAAATATTTGGATCTAATCAAATCTTACAAAAAAAAACATACTTAAAAACACCCTAACTAATAATTATGAAAATTTTTAGTTTAAATCCAGTCATCCCTCAAAATTTGTGCAAGTCTGATTTTTACTTGAAAATTGTGCATAACTGATCAAGTAGTGGTGGTGGTGGAGATCTCGAAAGATGATGAGGCCGATCGCGTGTCATCGACATACCTCCACAAGTCATGCGCTGCAAGGTTCATCCAAATGGTGGAAGACCAAAGCCGAAAGTTAGATGATACGGTGAGGTGAACATCCATCACGAGAAGCTTGATTGAAGCGCTCATTGTGATCACCAGTAATGTGAGAACACTGTCAAGATGTGCAGAAATATAGTAGAGAACACCCGTTCAAATTTCCCTTTAAACGATCCTTGAGCAGTGAGAAATACTCCCTTTAATACCCCTTCAACCTTCACTTCTATATGGCTGTTGCTATGGGCCGACACTATGTAACAATACCTTTACTGTTGAAAAAGAAAGAAAAGAACAACTTCATTGTGTAAACAAACCATTGAAAGGAGTTGAAATGGTGAATCAGTGAACCAAATTTCTACACTTCAGGTTCACACTTCTGTCAATTACTTGATTGTTTTACACATCCATTATGCGTGGTTCTCCCTCATGACTCCCACATGCTCTCAATTCCGATCATTCTTTTGGTCAGGTTCATATATGGCCCAATCTTCAGAGGAGAACACAAAAGCCAAAGAGATAGAAATCCCTCTATTTGAGAATTCGGGTTCAGGTTTTGGTTTGGATTAAGCTAAAATGAACCGGTTCAGGTTCAACCAGTTCATTTGGTTCAAACATTTCAGCCAACAATATTAAGAAAGTAACAAAAAGGAACTCGGGTCTGATTCAAACATGGAATTCAGCATGTATATTGGATGAATGGTTCTAATATATCCCCAAGTGTCAGAAAGATAAAAGTAAATACCGAAGAGTCTACAGCTAAGCGAAGTGCGAACATTATAAAGCAAAGAAACCAGTACGGGGACCCTTTTAATGAACCAAGAGTCCATTAAAGGAGTGAATTAGTTAACAATAATACCTTGGTGTGAATTATGTTTCAGCAACCATATTGACCATCTTACCCTCCACTTATTTGACCAATGAAGCTCCTGAGTTAACTTATGTGTGTCTGCATATTTTGTAATGGGGGTACATTCTGCATGCTCTTGTAAAGCTTGTTTGCACCAATATGAGCTTGTGCATATGTAAGAGCAATAATATCTCATTTTTTAATCTCTCTTGATTTGTAGAGGAAATTAATAAAGAACGAATGAAAGACAATTTTTTCTTGCTGGGCTTGATTATCATGAAGTTCAGTTGTTCCTTTTTTTCCAATGTATGGTTATCCTAGATGCTCTGCTTGTAGGTCTTATATTTGTTCGAAGGGAAAGGGACATTGGCTCGTGCAAAAGGTACTTCATAAATCCCATACATCTCTGAGGGCTTTTAATTCATGTGGACCACAAGAAGCAAACCTGAATAGTGAGGAAATGGCAAAAGATAAACTTCTTATTGATTGTGGAACAGATCAAGAATGTGTGCTCGGTAGGTATGCTCTATCTTCTATCTTCCATATGTAGAAGCATTTTAATTGATATATTAAAATATTAATATAGTGGTTCTACTTTCTGATCCTGCTTATCTTCAATAGATGGCATTTTCTATTTACATGCTGCTTCTAGTGATGCTTATCGTATCTCATTATCTATCTTTCCGTTGGTATTAGTATGTTAATGTTTATGTAATTCAACTTTACTAGAAATAGAAACAGGCAAATTATGTTGGAATTCAAAGCTTACCCACTTACTCTAAGACTCTTTAGGTACTTATTTTTCTTTTCTGTTCTTCGTTTTTTATACTATGTTTTTCATTTCGACACTTTTCTGTTAGGTTCAATGTGACTAACACAAGTTATTTAGGTGGAGACTCGAAGACTTTGATGTTCGTGCATATCAGTCCTAATAAAAATGATATCGGCAAGACTCTGTGCTCCCTGAATTTTGCAAGTAGAGTTAGGGGAATTGAACTAGGTCCTGCAAAGAAGCATGTGGATGGAAGTGAAGCCTTCAGAAACAAACAGATGGTATAATATTTCAAAAAAGTTGTCTTATTCTATAAATGTAGTACTCTACAACAAACTTAAACTTTTCCATATATAGCGCCTATGATCATTTCTCTCTATTTGACCTTAATAAGTTCTCTTTGTTGATTTTCAGATTGAGAAGGCCAAGCAGGATATTAAGAGCAAAGATGGTCAACTAAAGAAAATGGAAGAGACCATTCATTCCCTCGAACTGAAGAACAAGTCAAAGGATCTGCTCAACAAGAATCTCCAAGTCAAAGTCATCGATGATTCAAGATTTGGGAAAAGTCTCTTGCTAGTTCGTTATCTGATTCAAGATTTGGGATCACAAATATCATTCTTCATAGGAATATTTTGTATTTTGAAGATCCGAAAATGGATCACATGTGTATTTGGGCTTTATTTTGCATCTCTATATGATTATTCATTACTATATTACCTCCATCTTTTATTTTATTTTCTTTAAAGTAGCCTCTTTAAACATGGGATATGATAATTTTTTTTATTTTATTTCTCTTTGAGTGAAGGATAACTGCGGATATGTCTGTTTAGAAGAATAATTTAGTTTTTTTATTTGACTTTAATTTAGTTTAAATAAATACTAGTGTGTTTTTATTTTTAATAAAATGTGTATAGACGAATGCATGTATATAAAGATTTCATGAAAAAAAATTAATATTTAACCAAATAATATTAAGAATTTGACTTTTGGTGACGCATGTAATACATTACGTCACTTAATGTGTATATTCTGCGGCGCGATAACTACATCGCCTAATGTATACATTTGTCTCAATGGATAAATTCGACGATGCAATTATTACGTCGCTAAATATATACATTATACGATGCCAAAGTATGCATTCTACGACGCTATTATTTATTCGCTATAAGTTATTGGCGACGCTATTATATACGTCGCCAAATATTTTTACTTTTGGCGATGCATACGGTGCGTCGCTAAATGTTCTACATATAAGCTTAAGTTAGTTGTTTTTGCGACGTGAGAGGTTATTTCAGTGACGTTTTTTGTTTCAATTGGCGACGCTTATTGCGTCACGGTTAGTAATGCTTTCGACGACGCACTTTGATTGCGTCGCCGAAAGTATTCCCAGACGGGGAATAGGCGACGTCTTCGCGACGCAATTTGAAGCGTCGCGAAAGATATTTCGCGATAAATATGACCACTTTTGGTGATGCTCTAATATATCGCAGAATATGTCTTTTCTTGTAGTGAAAACAAACAGTGAAATTGGGACTTCTGGACGAAAATCCCAGTCGACCCTTGCTAAACTTCCGGCACTTCTCCCATTTTCGAACAGCTAAATGGCACCTTAGAGCAGCTCTAGTGGGGCTCTCTATTCTATATGCTATAGCCAAAAAATACGGAAAAATCATCTCCAAAATAAGGAGCTTACTTTTTGAGTGAGCTCTTCAACCACACTTTCTATTTTGACTCCCCATGAATGCGGCTACAGTAGTTCCGACATGCACGAGCATTGCTCGGGGTGGTGATGGAAGCGGTCGACGATGGCGGTGGTTGCAGTTGGTGGAGGCGGTGAGAGGTTCGGGCATCATCGCTTAGGGTGTGTTCTCGTCTATATGGTGTGTTTTCTAGTGGCAGTGGTGGTGACAGTCGAAGGAGGCGACGGGAAGTCCGGGCTCACCCGGGGTGCGCATTCGATATGTTTTGCCGCCAATGCCGGCCGCTATCTTTTGAGTATCGACAGGCACGTGCATTATTAGTTTCAAATAATGGGCAATTGTGATCTACTCGGAACCTTTTTTTTTTTATTACAAGTAAGTCCACGTACCACCGGCGCCACTAACGGTGGTGCGGAAGCCATTACAGTTTCTGCCCACCGAGACCAGCAGCAGCGGTACCGGTAGAATCGCCGACAAAGGCCTTGACGTCCGCCACCAGCGCCGCCGCCTTCTCGGGGCTGAAGAGCTCTACGCCATGGAAACCCTCCGCTTCAAGGCGGGCAACCACCCTCACCCGTCGCCTCTCCAGCATCCTCACGAGCTCCCGTTGCCGGTCGATGAGGGGGTCCCCCACGTACCCCATCACCAGGCACCTCGGGATCCCCCCGCTGTCAGTGGCGGGCGCCGCGTCCTTCGACATCGGGTTGCAGTACTCGTGGTTCCTGTCGGCCCCGCGGGGCAGTGCCAGCTCCCACATCAAATCGTTGACGGGCAGAGGCAGGATCCTGTCCTCCGCCAGCCTCAGCTCCGACTCCGTCCGCTCCAGCCCGCCGAAGTACGGCTGGTTCAGTATCAGCCCGGCCAGCTTCAGCGGCTCCAGGGAGAGACCCGCCGCACGGAGCGCTGCGTGGTAAACGATGTTCCCGCCGGAGCTGCTGCCCATGAGGAAGCACCGGGAGAAGTCGGCGTGGGCGCTGAGCCAGGGGTCAGCGGCGGCGCGATCCCGGGCCTGGTCCCGGACCCAGAGGAGGGCGTCGGCGGCGTCGTCGTAGGCGGCAGGGAGGGGGTGCTCCGGTGCGAGGCGGTAGTCGACGGAGAGGACGACGGCGGGGAGCTCGGCTGCGATTCGGGCGCATAAATCGTGGAAGAAAACGGTGGCGGCGCTGAAGAGGATGAAGCCGCCGGCGTGGAAGTCGATGATGACGGGGAGATCCTCCGACGATGGGCGGTGACGGGGGACGAAGATTCGGATCCAGGTCTTGTGGGCGGGGTTGAGGGGGACGTCCTTCGAAAGGGTGGCCGCCGAGGGGTCCTCGCCTCCGGCGGGTAGAGCGAGGGGGATGGCGGCGGATCGGGTGAGGGAGCCGTTCGGGTTACGGGCGATCTTCAGGAACTCGTAAGGATCCATCGGAGGCGGCGGTCGTTGAGGGTTTGCCTTCGACTGATTTGAGCGGCTGGTGACGGCCGGGGTGCATGTATGATATATCCTGTTATTGAGTAATGCTATCTGAACAAGCCGCACGCGACAAACGACATAAACTTAGACAAACTAGACCCATGCGGCCACGCACTGGTGCGGGGCCCAGTACTCAGTGCACTGCCACCACGACCAGTGCATGGGTCTGATTTGTTAAAGTTTTTATCGGTTCAGATTATTCCAATAGCCTTACTCCTCGTTAATTTGTTCGGTGGCCCAGCTTTGTTGGGTGGTTGGTTGGGTTCGACTCCTCTCATTAAATGATGATCGAAACGATTTGGGGCAACATGTGGTGATCTGAAAATCAACGACTATGAGATAAACACCACGGGGGATGTCTCTCTCCCTTACGTGGATTTCTTTTGATTAGCAAGAATTATTTTTCTATACATGAATGCGACTTTTTCTTATAAATTCTATTAAAAACCTACAATAAAAATGATAAATATCCATTATGTTGAGGAAGTTCATCAGTTAGTCCCACATCGATAAAGAGGGCATCTAAAACCCGATTAATATACTCTCTGTAGACCTCCCCTTATAACCCGGGTTTTGGGGGTGTGAGGGTATTTAACATGGCTTCAGAGCTGGGTTCGACTCCTCTCATTAAATGATGATCGAAATGTTTTGGGGCAACATGTGGCGATCTGAAAACCAACGACTATGGGATAAACACCACGGGGGATGTCTCTCTCCCTTACGTGGATTTCTTTTGATTAGTCAGAATCATTTTTCTATATGTGAATGCGACTTTTTCTTATAAATTCTATTAAAAACCTAGCTACAATAAAAATGATAAATATCCATTATGTTGAGGAAGTTCATCAGTTAGTCCCACATCGATAAAGGGGGCATCTAAAACCCTCTTAATATACCCTCTGTAGACCTCCCCTTATAACCCGGGTTTTGGGGGTGTGAGGGTATCTAACATGGTTTCAGAGCTAAGTTCACCGTCTCCCTCCAGATGCTGCTTCGCTTCGCGTGCTCCGCTTGAGGGAGGGTGTTGAGGAAGTCCACCAGTTAGTCTCACATCGGTAAAGGGGCACCTAACACTCACATAATATACTCTCTGTAGACCTCCCCTTATAACCTGAGTTTTGGGGTGTGAGTATCTAACACATTCAATGCCATTTAATAATCATTTGATGTTAATTAGAAAAATCATTAGTACCATCTCTCTCTAACAAGTGAAATCACACCTAACGAGTAAATCACACTCACTCCAGATTGTACACTTCTTCGGATGGCTAGGACGTCGTCTGTGCCAAGTGGCGTGCATCAAGTTCATCCGGGCGTTGTCTGGGTTTCTTACTAGTTTACCGCTAGTCAAGACTCCATCCTTTGTTTACTTGTACAAGCACTATTCGGATTGTCAAAGGTAGTTCTACTTGTTCAGAGTTAGTGGTTTCAAAAGTTATGTCTTACTGCACGGAGACGTAGGCTTCTCTTTCTCTCTCTCTACCTCAACAGTGTTAGTGTGACAGCTCAACACACAGTAGCTCAACGCTCTACAGTGTATCGCACTTCGAACTCAATCTTCAATCGACTGTTGGAGGGAGATCGTACATACGGCGACCATAATTTCCCTCCACATTATGCAAAATAATCTGCAAAGATGCGTATCATATTTTGTGACCCATTGTAAAAATCATAAATGCTAACATGGCTGTTCTTTAGCCATGCATAGTTTAAATGTATATGTGACGTTCTATGATGAAGGTCTAATGACCCTTAATGAATGAATAGAGTCTAATTTGATTACATGATTCAAAAGTGACGATTAAAAGATATTTAAATGGCAAGAGTGGAAATGGATGAAGAACACGAGGACGGTAATCCATGGACGTACGAGGAGGGCTTAGCCGAAGCATTGCTCGCCGGGAAGAGGACCGGGGAGGTATCCCCGCTCGAAGAACTGCAGGCCGAAGACGACGGCGACGGCGAGAGCGGCGAGGAAGGACAGGCCCTCCGCCGCCCCGAGCAGGCCGTAAGGCCCCGCGGGCAGCCCCGTCCCCGTACGGGCCTTGGTGTAGAGGGACCAACCCACGATCCCGGCGACCACCAGGTAGCTCACCCCCTCCACCGCCCCGATCGAGCCCCCCGGTCCCGGTGGCAGCCCGCACCCCGTCGTCTTCAGCGTGTACAGAGAGATCCCGATCACCGGGCTCGACACCAGCCCCGCCACCCCCGCCGCTATCTCTACTGCGCCCCCGCTGCTCCCCCCCGCCTCTTCCTTTGCCTTGCACGTGATCGTCAGCTGTGTCACGCGGCAGCTCCCCCTCGATCTCCAGCTGAGCGACGGGGCTCTACTGTGCAGTGGAGGTCTGACGGCGGGAGGCAACAGTAGCGCAGTTGACGACGCCATGTGTGACTCTCTCTCTCTCTCTCTCTCTCTCTCTCTGTCTCTCTGTCTCTGTATGTGTGTGTGGCGATGAATCTCTCTCTCTCTCTGGCGCTCAGCGTTATCTTCGTGTGTGTGTGTGGCGATGAATCTCTCTCTCTCTCTCTCTCTCTCTCTGTGTGTGGTGTCCGTTTTAGCTCCAACGCCTCAGTAAATAATCGAATTACACCTAGGTCCATGCAGGAATTTATGAAAAAGGCCGCATGTCTAAAATATAATTATCAAGTTCATTAAAAATTATAGATTACACTACTTAAATTGAAATTAAAGCGTCTCTCCTCTCCTCTCCTCTCCACGTGCAGCAACTAAACTAGGTTGACGATCCCCACCTGTCGAGCAAAATCCAACAACGTGGAACACGATCGAAGGACTATAGAGGATTGGAGGCTTTGACATGCTCCTTCCTCCCTCCACTCTCCTAACAGATCTAACCTAACATAGACAAGATAAGTTGATCTTAGGGTTAAGTTTTTAATTTCAAACGAATTTATGAGTTTTTTTTTTTCATCTTTTTTTTGAACCGGAATGCTATAGATCCGTTGAATTGGTACTCCGAAAACATAGATTTCATCCGTCAGTAAATGTTATTGTGTTTGTGCCATCTTGGATTATACAATGATTTTTTTCATAATTTTGCTATTTAATCCCAACATTTTTTTCATACAAATAAATTAGAATGACTACATTTATACTAATAGATTAGAATTGCTACATTTGTACGAATTAATTAGAATGGCTATCTTCATACGAATGAATTAGAATGGCTACATTCGTATGAATGAATTAGAATGACTACATTCGTTTATACGAATGAATTAAAATGACTACATTCGTACCAATGAATTAAAATGGCTCATACGAATGAATTAGAATGGCCACCTTTATACGAATAAATTGGAATAGCTACATTCGTACGAATGAATTAGAATGACTACATTCATTCAAACGAATGAATTAGAATGGCTCGTACGAATGAATTAGAATGGTTACCATCGTACGAATGAATTAGAATAGCTACATTCGTACGAATGAATTAGAATGGTTACATTCGTTCATCCGAATAAATTAGAATAACTACATTCGTACAAATAAATTAGAATGACTATCTTTGTACGAATGAATTAGAATGGCTACATTTATACGAATGAATAAGAATGGATATATTCGTATGAATGAATTAGAATGGCTCGTACGAATGAATTAGAATGGCCACCTTCGTATGAATGAATTAAAATGGCTATATTCGTACGAATAAATTAGAATTGCTATATTCATTCATATAAATGAATTAGAATAACTTCATTCATACGAATGAAGTAGAATGGCTCGTACGAATGAATTAGAATAGCTACCTTCGTATGATTGAATAAAAAAAGCTATATTCATACGAATAAATTAGAATGGCTATATTTATTCATATGAATGAATTAGAATGCCTATATATATTCATACGAATAAATTAGAATAGCTCATACGAATGAATTAGAATGACTACTTTTGTACGAATGAATTAGAATGGCTATATTCGTACAAATGAATTAGAATGACTACCTTCGTATGAATAAATTACAATGGCTATATTCATACGAATGAATTAGAATGGTTATATTCGTTCGTATGAATAAACTAGAATAGTTACATTCGTACGAATGAATTAGAATGGCTACCTTTGTACGAATGAATTAGAATGACGACATTTGTACGAATGATATAGAATGGCTATATTCGTTCATACGAATGAATTAGAATAGTTAAATTCGTACGAATGAATTCAAATGGTTCGTACGAATAAATTAGAATAGCTACCTTCATACAAAAGAATTAGAATGACTACATTCGTACGAATGAATTAAAATGGTTATATTCGTTCGTACGAATGAATTAAAATGGCTACATTCGTACGAATGAATTAGAATGGCTCGTACGAATGAATCAGAATGACAACTTTCGTATGAATGAATTAGAATGGCTATATTCGTACGAATGAATTAAAATAACTATATTCGTTCGTACAAATGAATTAAAATGGCTACATTCATACGACTAAATTAGAATGACTTTTACGAATAAATTAGAATGGCTACCTTCGTTTGAATAAATTAGAACGCCTATATTCGTATGAATGAATTAGAATGGCTACATTCGTACGAATGAATTATAATGGCTCGTACAAATGAATTAGAATAGCTACCTTTGTATGAATGAATTAGAATGGCTATACTCATACGAATGAATTAGAATGTCTATATTCGTACAAATGAATTAGGCTGGCTCATATGAATGAATTAGAATGACTACCATCGTAAGAATGAATTATAATGGCTATATTCGTACGAATGAATTAGAATGGCTACATTCGTTCGTACGAATGAATTAGAATGACTCATACGAATGAATTAGAATAGCTATCTTCATAGGAATGAATTAGAATGGTTATATTCGTATAAATGAATTAGAATAGCTATATTCGTACGAATGAATTAGAATGACTCGCACGAATTAATTAGAATGGCTACCTTTGTACGAATAAATTAGAATGGTTATATTCGTACGAATAAATTAAAATAGCTACATTCGTTCATACGAATAAATTACAATGGCTACATTCATACGAATGAATTAGAATGTCTCGTATGAATAAATTAGAATGGCTACCTTCGTACAAATGAATTAGAACGGCTAAATTCGTACGAAAGAATTAGAATGGCTTCATTTGTTATACAAATGAATTAAAATAGCTCGTACAAATGAGATAGAATGACTATCTTCGTAATGAATTACAATATCGACATTCATACGAATGAATTAGAATGGCTTCATTCGTACAAATAAATTAGAATGGCTTATACGAATGAATTAGAATGGCTACCCTTGTATGAATGAATTAGAATGGGTACATTCGTACAAATGAATTAGAATGGCTATATTCGTTCGTACGAATGAATTAGAATGACTCGTAAGATTGAATTAGAATGGCTACATTCGTTCGTATAAATGAATTATAATGGCTCGTATGAACGAATTAAAATGGCTATATTCATATAAATGAATTAGAATGACTCGTATGAATAAATTAGAATGGCTACCTTTATACGAATGAATTAGAATACCTACATTCGTACGAAAGAACTAAAAATGCTACATTCGTACGAATGAATTAGAATAGCTCGTATGAATGAATTAGAATGACTACCTTCATACGAATGAATTAGAATGGCTATATTCGTACGAATGAATTAGAATGTCAACATTCATACAAATAAATTAGAATGGCTACATTCATTCATATGAATGAATTAAAATGGCTAAATTAGTATAAATGAATTAGAATAGCTCGTATGAATGAATTAGAATGGCTCGTGCGAATGAATTAGAATGGCTATATTCATATGAATGAATTAGAATGGCAACATTCGTTCGTACGAATGAACTAGAATGTCTAAATTCGTTTGAATAAATTAGAATGGCTCGTAAGCATGAAAATTAGAATTGCTACCTTTATACAAATGAATTAAAATGGCTACATTCGTAAAAATGAATTAGAAGGGCTGCATTCGTTCGAACAAATGAATTAGAATTGCTACATTCATATAAAAGACTTAGAATGACTTGTACAAATTGTTGTAGCTCGTGTGTCCTGAGCGTGGATTTTCTGTATTAACATTAATATAGATGACTTTGGTTATTGCTTTAATTAGAATACTACTTTGGTATATGTTAATACACATATAATAAAAGGACCCTAGAAAACACAGTAGGCCACTGAGGCGCATGGTGGATCTATGCTTGGGAGACCCAGTGGACCAGTTCTGTGTAGACCTAGAACTAGTTCACAGCTTTGGTGATACCGGTCGCTTCACCGAGAATAAGCTGTTGGCAGATAGAGGATGTGGTGAAGTCTCCACCACGGGAATGTGGGATTCCCATTCACCTGACCAAGCACGATGATCGTGTTGAACAGGAACCAAGATGGTGCATAGTTCAGTGATTCAGACACTGGTGCATAAACCGTCTTACTACTATAGATAATCATTCCTTAACCCTGAGGGACCATGCGCACTGGGCCAACTAGTTATGCGGTGTTTTGATGTGCCAACATGTGCGGACCTTCCATAGTCCAATACCATGGTATGTTGGGTTACCCGGCTGGCGCTTGGGTGGCATGCAATCCCTACAGGTTATCCGACGTCCAGTGATGGATGTGTGCGTTTTGATGAGTCAATCTATCCACACAATTAACCCAGGCCTGGTAGTTGCCAGTATGAGTGTCGACGTTCCGAATGCTAGGCATAGCACCGGAAGGTGTGTGGTGTTATAGATGATAAGTCATCAAACCCTAGTCAGATGATCGATCGGGATCTGATGGTGCTCCCCACCGCCCGAGTCGTATCATGGCACCAGTAATAGGAGGAACTGAGGATTATCGGAGTATAGTAGAAAATAGGGTTACGAGGGAGTAACATTAGTTTAGGATCACCAGAGTATAACTCGTGTCGCAATCTGGGTGGGTACGCGGGTTAATCGGATTAGGGTTGATTAATAAAACTTTCGGTGCGTCACCGGAATAATTAATCAGGGATCCGGTTGGAGCTAGAGATCCCGAACCCTGAAGGTTCCACCATGTCGTTGCGTATAGAAATTATTCCCCGACCTGGTTGGATACGTTGGATGCGAAGTAGCACGATGGAGCGCAAGCCCGGAGCCTAAGAACCTAATTCATATGCGTTAGGGGCCATAGCGGTATTTTGGTAAATACTGAAATATGGCTCAGAACATATTGAATATGAATCTTAGAATGAGCGGAATAATTCCAGGAGCTCATAGGCGCTAACGGAACTCGATTCCGAGTAACGCACCTCACTCAATCTCTTTTTCAATTTTTCACTTTTCGTGAAGGGCGTTTTCGTCCAGGCTTGACGATAGACACTTGGAAACCCTAAAACCGACCCCCCCTCATCCTAATCTCTTTAGGGCCGGCCCTAGCTTGCGTATGGCACTAGACGACCGGCCTTATATATAGAATGGAGGGGGAGGGGCCGGTCCAAGGTGCTCCCCCTCTCCTAATACTCGACCCCCTCTCCTTTTCTCCCTCTCTGAGGTTTCGGCCAAGGAAGAAAGACGAAGAAGAAGGAGGAAGAAGGAGGAAGGAAGGATAAGGAAGAAGAGAGAAAGAGAAGGAGGAGATCTATCGGCACGTCGTCATCTTCGCAACGAATTCCTCCGTCGGCTCGTAGTCCTTGCACTCAGAGACGGAACTTCGAGGATTCCTTAATTCGCAAAGGACAAGGTGCTATTCGATAGCTTCCCTTACGATTTAAGTGTGGTTTTTTATCGTTTCGTCATCTCCGGATCATAGATCCATAAGGTATGATGTTCTAAACACCTAACTAAATGCATGCATGTCTTCCGTAGATCGTAGTATGCCTCTAGGGTGTCCGCACATATGCTAAGATCATAGATTTGCATGTAGATTGTTTTGTAAAATTAATTATAATGAAACATACACAGTATGATCTTCGGATCTACCTTTTGCTTCCGCTGCGACTCTGATAAGCGGATCCAATTCCAACACAACTGAATTAGAATGAGTACCTTTGTATGAATGAATTAGAATAGCTACGTTCGTATGAATGAATTAGAATGACTATATTTATACGAATGAATTAGAGTAGGTCGTACGAATGAATTAGAATGGCTACCTTCGTACGAAAGAATTAGAATGACTATATTTATACGAATGAATTAGAATAGCTATATTCGTTCGTATGGATGAATTACAATGGCTACGTTCGTATGAATGAATTAGAATGGCTCGTATAAATGAATTAGAATGGCTACCTTTATACGAATAAATTAGAATGGCTATATTCGTATGAATATATTAGAATGACTATATTCGTACAAATGAATTAGAATAGCTCGTACCAATGAATTAAAATGGATATTTTCATACAAATGAATTAGAATGGCTATATTCGTATGAATGAATTACAATGACTATATTCGTTCGTACAAATGAATTAGAGTGGCTATATTCGTAAGAATGAATTAGAATGATTATCTTCATACGAACGAATTAAAATGGCTACATTCCTACGAATGAATTAGAATGGCTACATTCATTCATACAAATAAATTAGAATGGCTATATTCGTACGAATGAAGTAGAATTGCTACATTCGTTCGTCCGAATGAATTAGAATGACTACATTCATACTAATAAATTGGAATGGCTCATACGAATCAAATAGAATGACTACCTTTGTATGAATAAATTAGAATTGCTACATTCGTACGAATGAATTAGAAAAGAAAGATTTGTATGAATGAATTAGAATGGCTCGTACGAATAACTTAGAATTGTTAGCTTTGTACGAATAAATTAGAATTGCTACATTCATACGAATGAATTAAAATGACAATATTCATTCGTACAAATGAATTAGAATAGCTTCATTCATACGAATGAATTAGAATGGCTCGTACGAATGAATTAGAAAGGCTAGATTCGTAAGAATGAATTAGAATAGCTACATTCATATTAATGAATTAGAATGGCTACATTCAGTGGTACAAATGAATTAGAATGGTCAAATTCATACAAAGGAATTAAAATGGCTACCTTCGTACGAATGAATTAGAATGGCTACATTCGTACGAATGAATTAAAATGTCTATATTCGTACGAATGAATTAGAATTGCTATATTCGTATAAATGAATTAGAATAGCTACCTTCGTACGAATGAATTAATTTATTCGTATGAGTTATTCTAATTGATTCGTACGAATATAGTCATTCTAATTCATTCGTACGAATATAGCCATTCTAATTCATTCGTACGAAGGAAGCTACTCTAACTCATTCGTAAGAGCCATTCTAATTTATTCGTATGTATGTAGTCATTCTAATTCATTCATATGAACGAATATAGCAATTCTTATTCATTTGTACGAATGTAGCCATTCTAATTCATTCATACAAAGTTAGCAATTCTAATTCATTCGTACGAGCTTTTCGAATTTATTCGTTCGAATGTAGCCATTTTAATTCATTCATATGAACAAATATAGCCATTCTAATTCATTCGTACGAATTTTGTCAATCTAATTCATTCGTACAAGCCATTCTAATTTATTTTTATGAATGTAACTATTTTAATTCATTCGTACGACCTATTTATAACTATTTTAATTCATTCGTACGAACAAATGTAGTTATTCTAATTCATTTGTACAAAGGTAGCCATTTCAATTCTTTCGTATGACCCATTCTAATTCATTTGTACGAATATAGCCATTCTAATTCATTCGTACGAATGTAGCTATTCTAATTCATTCATCCGAATGAAGCCATTCTAATTCTTTCGTATGATTAGAATGACTACATTCGTACGAATAAATTACAATAGCTACATTCGTTTGTACGAATAAATTAGAATGGTTACATTCGTATGAATGAATTAGAATGGTTACATTCGTATGGATGAACTAGAATGACTCTTATGAATGAATTAGAATGGCTATCTTCGTACGAATGAATTAGAATGGCTACATTCATTCATACAAATGAATTAGAATGGCTATATTCGTACGAATGAATTAGAATGGCTTGTACGAATTAATTAGGATGACTACCTTCGTACGAATGAAATATAATGGCTATATTCGTTCGTACGAATGAATTAGAATAGTTACATTCGTACGAATGAATTAGAATAGTTACATTCGTACGAATGAATTTGACTGACTTTTATGAATGAATTAAAATGGCTATCTTCATACGAATGAATTAGAATGAGTACATTTGTACGAATGAATTAGAATGGATCGTACGAAAGAATTAGAATGGTTACCTTCGTACGAATAAATTAGAATGACTATATTCGTACTAATGAATTAGAGTGGTTACATTGGTTTGTACGAATGAATTAGAATGACTAAATTCATACGAATGAATTATAATGGCTCGTACGAATAAATAGATTGACTATATTCATACGAATGAATTAGAATGTCTACATTCGTTCATACAAATATATTAGAATGACTATATTCATACAAATGAATTAGAATGGCTCGTACGAATAAATTAAATGGCTACCTTCATATGAATGAATTAGAATAGCTATATTCGTACAAATGAATTAGAATGGCTATATTCGTTCGCACGAATAAATTAAAATGACTACATTCGTACGAATGAATAAGAATGACTCGTACGAATGAATTGGAATGGCTACCTTTATACGAATGAATTAGAATTGTTACATTCGTACGAATGAATTAGAATTGTTACATTCGTACGAATGAATTAGAATTATTACATTCATACCAATGAATTAAAATGGTTACATTTATATGAATGAATTAGAATGGTTACATTCGTATGAATGAATTAGAATGTCTATATTCGTATGAATGAATTAGAATGGCTATATTCATTTATACAAATGAATTAGAATGGCTACATTCATACGAATGAATTAAAATGACTCATACGAATGAATTAGAATGGCTACCATCGTATGAATAAATTAGAATGGCTACATTCGTACGAATGAATTAGAATGGTTATATTTCTTCGTACGAATGAATTAGAATGACTATCTTTGTATGAATGAATTAGAATGGTTACATTCGTACGAATGAATTAGAATGTCTACATTCGTTCGTATGAATAAATTAGATCGACTACATTCGTACGAATGAATTAGAATGGCTACCTATTACGAATGAATTGGATTGGCTACATTCATATGAATGAATTAGAATAGGTATATTCATTCGTACGAATGAATTAGAATGACTACTTTCATTCGTATGAATGAATTAGAGTGGCTATGTACGAATGAATTAGAATGGCTCGTACGAATTAGTTAGAATGACTATCTTGCTACGAATAAATTAGAATTGCTATATTCGTTCGTACAAATGAATTATAATAGCTGCATTCATACGAATGAATAAGAATGGCTCGTACGAATGAATTAGAATGACTATCTTCGTACGAATGAATTAGTATGGCTACGTTTGTACGAATGAATTAGAATGCCTATATTCGTTTGTACGAATGGATTAGAATGCTGAATTCATATGAATGGATTAGAATGGCTTTGTACGAATGAATTAGAATAGCTACCTTCATACGAATGAATTAGAATGACTACCTTCGTACGAATGAATTTGAATGGCTATATTCGTACGAATGAATTCAAATGGCTAGTACAAATGAATTAGAATGACTACCTTCGTACAAATAAATTAAAATAGCTACATTCGTACGAATAAATTAGAATGACTCTATTCGTTCATACAAATGAATTAGAATGGCTACATTCGTACGAATGAATTAGAATGGCTCGTAGGAATGAATTAGAATGGCTATTTTCGTACGAATGAATTAGAATGACTACATTCGTAGGAATCTATTAGAAGGTGCATGTCAGCCCTTGGATCAATAATGAGATAGAGATCTACAATGCCATCAAGCACCAAATTAATACTCTCTCTCTCTCTCTCTCTCTAACAACTTAATCACACATCGAAGACGGACGCAGCCACCGAAGACAGCCGTTCGAGGGCCGACGAGCACATCACTGTCAAAAGCGGTCGTCCGAGTGCCAACAAACACGAGCATTTACTAGTACCACGCAAAATAAAAACATACCAACATGGCAAGCATCAGCTACCCATAATGAATCCAAAGCATCAGGAAGCTGGCTGATGTCGGCCATGTCAGTGTGTGCTTATAGTTTGTGTGGTCCAGGTAAGGGTATAAAAAATGCCCATCGGCCCGAGCCTGGGACGAAAGTCAACGGTCCGAACCCGACCCGACCCGAACACACCATGGGCCAGGCTCGCGCTGCCACCTTGAGGCCGCAGCCCAGCCCGGCTCATCTTGAAAGGAAGCCCGCAAGCCCAGCCCGAAAAACCTGTACTGTATATTTCTTATATATATAACGACAATATATATCAAATATAAAAAAAAAAAAGATGCAGTGGTCATGTTTTTTATTAAACTTTTATATGTTCAGCTTTCAAACCCCCACATGGTCACATATTTTGTTTTGTACATTTTGTTTATTAAAAAACACTTTTTTTTGCCAAAATCTTGCCCGGCCTAGTCCGAAATATATATATATATATATATATATATATATATATATATATATATATATATATATATATATAGAGGAATGCTTAGGTGAGCTATGAGCTACGGAAGGAGAAAATGAGCTACGGATATTTTGACCACCCTAGAAGTTTTGGAATTTCGTGAAATTCGGTGGGTGTGTTCTCTAGGGTAACATGATCATCCTCACCAATTTTTAAGGAATTCCAAAACTTCTAGGGTCATCAAATGGTAGAAGCAAAATTAACGGTTACTACGGACGGTAGATAAAGCTTCTACCATTTGATGACCATAGAAGTTTTGGAATTCATTGAAAATTGGTGAGGATGATCATGTTACCCTAGAGAACACACCCACCGATTTTCACGAAATTCCAAAACTTCTAGGGTGCTCAAAATATCCGTAGCTCATTTTCTCCTTCCGTAGCTCATAACTCACCTAAGCATTCCTCTATATATATATATATATATATATATATATATATATATATACCTTGGCTGGCTCCGGTAGACCCTTGTGCCGAGCTCCGGCCCATCCCTGACAAGCCCGGTAGGCCCATCCGGGCTTGACGTCTATAGCCCGGCCCAACCTGGCCCGATTTACACCCCTAGGTCCAAGCCACAAAAAAGAACAATATTTATTCAACTACTTTTCTCAACTTATTGCTATTAGGGGTGGCAATGGGTCGGGTCGGGTCGACATAGGTATAATGGCAAAACACCCAACCCGAACCCGACCCGTTTAATAAATCGGTCAAAAACTTAAACCCAAACCCGACCCACCTAATAAACGGGTTGATCCGACCCGACCCGACCCATTTACTAAACGGATCGAATCAAGTCGGGTTGGATCAAGATAAGTCAGATTGGGCCGGGTTGGGTCGGATTAAACGGGTCAATTCAGGTCAACAGGGATATAAGTAAAAACCCAAACCCAACCCATTAAATAAACGGGTCAATCGGGTCGACCCGAACCCATTTATGCCAAACCCAAACCCGCTAACTTCGGGTCGGATTGGCGGGTCGGGTCAAGGATTGCCACCCCTAATTGCCATGCCATTACTGTTACTCTTATAATTTTTTAAAAAATAGAGATTGTTATGAACCTGTCCTTGAAACTGTTCCTATTTACATAAAAATATATTTTTTTGTAAAACCGAAAGTTACATAAAAACTTCTGACATTATTTCTTCAAATCATAATTGGCATTAGATAATATCTTTCAGTCATGATTGGAATTAGAAGAAAAAAAAACCTAAGAAAACATCAAAGACAATGAGTAAAAAGTGAAAAGTTTCATATAACTTGGGTCGTTTCTCGGTTTTTCAAAGTTTGTTAATTTTTTCAAAAAAATCACTTTCTACAGTGATTTCCCTGTAGCAAAAACAAAATTTCCGACAAAATCTCAAAATAAATAATTGCTTCGATGTACTGTAGCAAAAGAGTATCAATTTGTGTAAAATATTACTTACTCAACAAGATTGTTACTCAATCCGCACAAATTTTTACTCTTATGCTGAAAGGTCTATAGCAAAAAAAAATAGTAACTTTATAAAAAAAATTACTACAAAAATTTTACTCCGAAACACAAACCATGTAAACACAATTTTACTACAAAAATTGTACTCCGAAACACAATTTTACTACAATGTTGACAGTCATTATCACACAATTTTTGATCGGTTAGAGGGACCCACCACACATTACCATGTAAATTCAAACCATAACCGGGTTTTTTTAATGTTAGGACATCGGGGTTTTAATTGCACATGACATCAGCTAAGGGATCTTGGTGGATTCGAACCACCAACCTCTCAAACACGACTGAAAACGGTGATTGAGCGCTCTTACCATTTAGAGCTTAAAGATCCATGATGAAGAATATTGCCGGATTAACTCATTTAATTCTTTACAGAGTACTAAAGGTTCCTTGGTGAATTAAAAATGATTATCCAACATTGACTGGTCCAAGATGAATCGAACAATTTTACAAATAAAAAAAAACAAAAAAAAACAAATACGCCAGAAGGTTTTTCTGATTCCTATCTGCCTCCAGTTATTTACTGCAAAGTCAAACGGGTAAGCGGGATCTGGAAAACCTGTAGTTCGACCGATTTACCACTTACACCCCCTCATGTTCAAAACCCTAAAAATGCCCCCCTATAGTGCGAAAAACACAACAATTGCACACCCTCCAGAGGGGTGTGCAAGTATTTTTTTCAAAATATAGGGTTTTAAGCATGGGGGGTTGTATGTCATATTCAGCAAAAGTACAGGGATCTGCAATTTTCCCAAGAAAAAATTACAATTTACCCACCTGGCAAACTAAATATCACATTATACTTGCTTAAAATTTCTGATTGCTATATAAACAAAGTTTAATTTTATAAATATTAAAACACCCAATGGTAGTGCTAAAAACTTATTAGTTCTATGAAACTACTACAATTTACTAGGGCTACAATTTACTAGGGCTAAAGACTTTTACACAGATGTAGATGACTTCGATTGTCGGTAAAAGTTATAGGCAATACAAATGCCCAAAAGCTTTCCTGATGGCGGTCGACAAGGCGGGTACAACTTGTGCCCCAGCTGTGCACTGCCACATACGAAACAGAATCGGTAAAACTTCCTTCCGGCTGAACAGCACCACTGTTTGTAATTTCAAGATTACAAACTCCTGATTTCTGAATTTCGATATATCAAAAGGATTTGTTAATAATTACTGGATGAACTGTACAAATTCCGCAGTTCAAACATGGCTTCTAAAACAAGACTCCACTACCGGTTCACACAATAATCTCACATGAGATTGGACGACACAATAATCACAAGCCAACCCACAATTGGACCAACCGAACATGATTAACGCATGTAAACAAAACCAAAATGGCGCCATGACGTCTACCAATCCCCCAAGTGGATATGTCTTGGAAAAAAAACACTAGCTTGGTCTAATTAGCATCATTGGTGCCCCTTATTGAATACAGAGTAGATTGAACGAGGCACAAATTAACATTAGACGGGAAGACAGCAACCGAACGTTATAAAATGATTCATTTTTTAAAAAAATTATTTATTTGATTTAGTGAAAGGAAAACAAATCTACACATTGCAGTACGCCAAGGTTATAAATTAAACCCCTCTAATAGCACTTTGACCCCCCCCCCCTCAATGTTTACCACCTAGAATTGCCCCACGTAGTTACTGCTTCCTTGCACCAACACTTCTCCGGTAAAGGGGGGGGGAGTGATATTCTTCAAACTACAACAGGGCATATTTCTAGGGCTTAAAACATGATGAGGCGAAAGTGATACTAAGTCAAACAGCATAATACCGAGCAAAACACTTTCAATTTTGGATGATTAAAATTTAATTGGAAAGTGTTCCAATATGAGCACATATATTTGAGGCTGACAAATTAATCAATTGTCCCATATTTCAATTTCCATCAATGTTGAAATATTGGTTGAAATCAAAATTTGGAGACTTAAACCTAAACTTTGCCGACCTAATTAATCTTTTTCCCTTAAAATCGGGTAAAAACCCCTGTGGGGACGATTATTCTATCACCGCCACACAATAATAGGAGCAACAATGCAATGAGTGCAGAACAAACTATACAGATTTCAAACCCCACTTAAATAATTGGCTTTTAGCAGCACCACTCAGCAGAGAGCATACAAAAACAGTATAAAGATACACTAAAGGTAAAGGGAAAGGCAAAGGTAATCGGAATATATACCATAAGAAAGGAAAACCATTTGCAACTTAACTAGGGTTTTTACCACATCACATCCGCTATTGCAATGTAGACACTGCAGTTTCCTCAAGTTGATACTACAAAAACACGAACAGGCAACAAGGAATGATCCCCCCTTCATCTCCTCTTCTGCTCCAGTAGCAGCTCTATCGGCACTCTTCGTTCTGCATCAACAGCTGAAAACAAGGGAACCAATAACCAGAGAAGAAATAACCCCCTGCATATGGCCTATCTTACAAGTAACAACACATGCCATAATTCTTGACGATTTTACATAGTACAATCAGACTTTGATCACATCAATCATGATAAAGCAACATCGAATCAATACATAGATGTTTTCACCGAAAGTTCCAAACTTGAAGAATATAAAGGCTCAAAGCTCAATCATTAAGTGTTGTGCAATGGTTAAAGATTCAAGTGGGTTCATCCCATAGTGAGTCGTACCTAATAATTTTCTAGCAAGAAAGGAAGAAATCACGAGTTATTATCTTAGTACATTAGCCACGGGTCAGCGTAAAGATCGCTGCTTCTGATTTAGGTGGTATGAAATGAATACTAATTGACATTTCTAAAGTGTACCTCTTCAAATGTCCAGTGGCTGAGAGGAGCTCCCCTGATATTCTGGTTTGTGCATTGCCTGGTGGATGGAAAGGAATGGTTTACAGTTGAAACGGAGAAATTATGCAGAAACAAGGCCACACACAGAGGGAGACCCCGGGGTAAAGAGCAACCCCGTGCGGTCTCCCAAAGAACACACAAAATTGGAATTTTATTGAGGGCAAGATTGTAGCCTGCCATGCGAGCGCACCCAGCATGGCAAAGGCTGGTGACAAATTTACCATCACGACTGACTCCCATCTGGCCTCTGGATTTGGCGAACCCCCTTCCACATCGATGTATCCCAACACACAACCATCAACAACTGCATGTTTTACATCCAGAAGATTCATTCCACCAGGGGTGCAACATCTCTTGATAGGAGATGCACAACCTCAGGTCACAGTAGAAACAGCCCAATTACACCCGATCCCACACAGATCCCTACAGCTTCCCGCTCCTGAAAAAGACCTCCACCTGAGCAAATCGGCACACATCCGGAGATGATAACCGCAGCCCTGACTGCAAGAAAAAATAAATCTAATTCGGAAAATCCAGCATGCAAGGAACTTTTACCAATGACCACTGTTATGCAGTGGCAACTAACTAACAGCATACAGCACAATTCACTTAATTAAATAAAAGGCATCGCCCCAATTAAATCATTTAAATCCTTAATATATACATGAAATCTGCATAAGTTTTATGTTCAATAAGTAGGTGTCGCTCAAATCTTGCTATTTTGGTCTTTTTTTCATTTTATATTTTTTTCCATGATTCAGCTCTGCATTGATTTCTATAATTTTATAAAAATATTGACTTCAGCTTACCTCAAACATTCAACCAGATTACTCGTCTTTGACATTAGACCACCTTGTAGGGAGATTTTCTTTGGACTGTAAAGTTTCAAAAGATGCCATAAATATAAAAACCTTAAAAGCTGTATATTATGATCGGATTGAAAGGTTCCTAGAAAAGGAAAATTATACTTTTCCCCCCTCATAAAAAATAAATCCCCAAATTTAAAAAATTAAATTTTGCCCCCCCTAAAGTCGGTTTTGATCCGAAAAAAAAATTACCACAGGAGGCAATTAAGTAGTTGACAAAAGGGTAATGAGCTAACAATTCAAACCTTGTGGAGCGATTTGGGACAAAATAAATTCCAGTGTAATTTACCCTATAAAGATTGCAGGAAAGGGAAATCATTAGAAGACTTATCTCGGATTATTTCGACACCATACTTGTGTGAAGGGAATCTTAGCAGAAGTGATGTAGAAACGGCAACATCTTCAAGTAGGCAATTATCTTCTTCAACACCTCTTCCGCTCTATAATCAATGACTCCGCATCCTTCATAACAATTCAGCTGAATCCGATTTCGGCAAACAGAAAAACACCATACATATGTCACCAACCCTCACTCCATCTACACCTTTCAGGTTAGAACACAAGGACTACCTGATCCTTTTACATACTACAACCCATGTCTCTTACAGAACATGGGGATGTCAAACGCAGTGATTCGTAGAATTTGAACATACATGTTTGCAGATAGATCACCAAACAGTCCCACAAATAAGTTCCAAACTAAAAGAAATGCTCGATAATCAATCTTAGTAGGAGTTGGCAATTAAAAGAGGCAACTTTTTGGGGAAAAAATTCACGGTGGTACTAATTGGCAAGTCAAGAGTTCGATTACTACTGAGATGATATTACCACCAACAATTGCATCTTGTGATTAAGGTTGTATTGACATAAATAATATCTGAAATATCAAATATTTGTACCTCTTCAAATGCTTGCGTGGTGGCTGAGGGGAGCTCCTCTGATTTTCCGGTTTGTGGTCTGCCGGATGGAAAGAAACTATGGTTGGAAGGATGAGAAAAGATGGGGAGGGAGGGAGTGCGGCCAAGGACACAACAAAGGAGGGAGAACCCGGGGTGAAAAAGGTACCCCGTGCGATCTCCCCCAAAACACCCAAAAACAAAATTTTTATTAAGAGATCGGTGGCCTGCCATGCGAGCTCACCCAACATGGCAAAGGCCTTTTGACACATATACCTCCAAGACTGATCAGCTTACCCCTTTTACCTTCTGGCTCCGCCGGACCCCCTCTTCCTCGTTAACATCTCGACATACAGTACCATCAAGAACCCATACTTTACAACCAACAGATGGATCGCGATGGTAGAAGCCCGATCTCCAGGAATCGCCATGGCAGGAGCCCGATTCCAGTCAGATCTCCACGGATCTCCATAGAAGATGCCAGATCTCATCAGATCTCCACGGATCGGCATAGAAGATGCTAGATCTCATCAGATCCCGACGGTTCGCGAAAGAATAAGCAGGAGCTCATCAGATCTCACCCGATCCCACGCGCAAGGCCTCCATATCTTGGAAGAAGGTCCTCCATCTGACCGGAACGCCGCAGATCCGGAGAGGATACCAACGAACCCGTCCGATTCCCATGGATCTGAAGGAAAAGCTTTGATCTTTCGGAGCGGATCCTGAAACCTCATCTATGGATCGAAGAACTGCTCCCGTTGACCTGCAAAATCAAAGAAACAAACACAAAACCCAGCGTAGAATAGCCAGATCTATGAAAATATGTGATTTATGTTCGAAATTCAAGAAAAAAAAAATTCGGAAACGTGAATTTGAGGTGTAAAGCGGAAGAATTAACAAACGAAATGGAAAAAATTGATGGAAGATCAACGAGAAGTAATGAAATGGACAACAGATGATAAATGGGGGATAATTGACGCCCTAAAGATAGAGGCAGCGGGAGGAGAGGCGTGTATTTATTGAGAGTGGAGAGGAGATCGACGGCTGCCTTACAGCGGCTATAGAGCTTTGACGGAAGAGATGTAACCACGTGTAAGATGCTTACTGGTACTGCCAGCGAGGCTGTGGGTTGGAATCAGTCGCTGGGTTGCGTTGGCATCACGGCTCCTTCGGCGACGGCGGCTATACAGCGGCTCTAAACCTTTGAACGGAAGAGATGTAGCCACGTGTAAGGAGATTACTGGAAGGGACAGCTAAGGAAGTTGTTGGAATGTGGAATGCTAATTGCACATATAAAGAGACTATAGGCAAACATAATGCCTACGTGGGGCGCATCGGAGGATCTCAGCACTGTCCGCTGGCCTACGATTCCCCCATGGACATAATGTCCGTTTTTGTGTTCATTGTTTTGTGCAAATTATAGCCCGGGGTAGGAATCAGTCGCTGGGCTGCGTTCAATGCGTTGGCATCACGGCTCCCTTCGGAAATCGGCTCTTCGAGCGCGAATCGGGAATTGCCGCCATTTGGGGAATTGGGGGAGACCATCACGGCCGGCCGGCCTTCGGCTGTGACTCCTCTGTATTCTCGATTTTTCCGAGTCCGACCAGATTGCATCGGAACCGTCCGATCTCAACTGGGGAAAACTGGGACTACAGATGGTCCAATCTTCCAGATCTGAGCCTTACCTCACTGAATACGTCATTTCCGTTCTCAATCGTGATCATGGACCGTTAAAGAAAGCCTAGTATACCTCGGGCCGGACCGAGTCGGGCCTAAGAAGCCAAGGCCCATTTAAGTCCGTCAAGCTCCTGGGCAGGGCAGGTCAGGCCTCGGGTCAATCCTCCAATCCCTGGCCCGACTCTCGTGTACACATTTCGGGTTTCTGGGCCGGACCAGTCGGGTCGGGCCGATTGGGGCAGGGCTGGTTTGGACCGAACTGATTCGACTCTTTTCGGACCAGACTGGTTCAGACCGGGTATTGGGCCGAGTCGACTTGGTAACGCATTTTTTATTTTGTTTTTGTATTGTTTCATTGTTTCTTTAATACTTTTTAAGTTAAGTTTTATTCATTATTTGTATATTACTTATATCCTTTAAAATAGAGTTTGATTTTACTTTTTAAAAAATAGATTTTTTATAAGAAGTTAGGTTATACTTAATTTTAAAATAATCTGGTTATTTAAAAAAAAAAAGATATAAGTTAGGTTATACTAAAAAAATATATAAGTTTTACTTAAAAAAATAGTAAGCCACGTCATGGATATAAAAGCCATTTTAAAAGAGAGAGAATCACTTTTAATTTGAAAATCCATTTAAAAAAAACTAAAAACCTCTTTGTTTTTTAAAAAAATCAGGCTTAAATTCAAAAAAAAAAATCTTCCGGTTCGGGCTATTGGGTCAAACTATCAGTTTCGGCCGAGTCATCGGGCTAATATTCGGGTCGGCCCACGGGCTCAAGTTAGAGGCCCGAGCCTGGCCCACAGAGTATTCGGGTCGTTCCGTTGACTGGGTTGGGTCAAGTTTGGGATAATGACTTTTGGGCCAGGCTCGGGCCTAAGGGCTATTTTTACAACCCTAGGCAGAGCTGCAACTCGGATCGAGTTGGATCGGGTTTTTATCCGACCCAATATCACAAAAATTTAACCATAACCCAATCAAACCCGAGTCTTATTGAGAAAAGTCGACCCAAATCCCAGCCAACCCATTTAGCCCAATCATAACCCAACCTGGTCAACCCGAGTTGGGTCAGATATCACACCTTATCTTGTCAATTTTTTAAGATTACCTGAACTAGAATAAGATATCGTTTTTAGAAGAAGTAGTGAAGTATTGTCGAAGTATTTTACCAGGGATATAATTCTCTATAAAAAAAAATTAGAGACAATAATTTCCATTAGCCATGTATAAGGAATATTAACTTTAAAGATACAGCTATTTATTATTTCAATATTTTATAGGGAGGACAAACATGACGAGACAAAAGAACGATTGTGATTGATTTACCTAAAAGATGAAGAAGGGCTATGATTCAGCCATCCAAAACAGTAAAGTACTCAAACCCATCAACCCTCCTGAAAATGAAGGTGATCATTCACTGTGCCATACAATCCTAGCATCCCCTTGCCTGCTGATCGGGGATGATTTCTATTCGTCGATCGAAGCTGGGTGAAACAGGCGGCTGTGATCACATGGTTTGTATAGAGAAAGTATGTAAAACTTTCTGGTTAAACAGTTCCTTCCAATTGGAAAACCATATCTCTCTCTCTCTCTCTCTCTCTCTCTCTCTCTCTCTCTCTCTCTCTCTCTCTCTCTCTCCATGCAAAGCCCTAATGGGAAGGATAAAAAATAATAATAATGATAATGACGGTTTCAGCACTCCCAAATCTTCTCTATCCTGCATGCCTGGTCCCAGATCTCCTGTATTGAACCAGACCGAGGGCGGCCCCTCTCCATCATCGGCAGCAAGGGAGAGAGAGGGCAGCCCCCTCCTCTATCATTGGTAGCAAGGGGGAAGGGCTAATCAGAACCCCTCCCCCTTCTCCTTCGAGAGCAACGGCAAAGGGATTAACTCCCCCCGACCTCCCGTTCAAAATCGTCTCCCTTCCACCCTTCTCATCTGATAGCAACAGTAAAGGGGGAGGGGGCTAATCTGATCCCCCTCCCACCCTTCTTCTCCAATGGAACAACAGTAGCAATATTAGGGGAGGGGTGAGCAGATCTGCCTGCCCCCTTTTCCTCCAAGAGCAGCAGTAAACGAGGAAGGGACTGATCGGCTCTCCCTCCCCCTTTCTACTATGGAACGACATCGAGGGGGAGGGGTTGATCAGCTCCCCCTCCTTTGCTCAACTATCGTTCAAAACCAGGATTTTTTTTGCTGGAATAAAATAAAAAAATCAAGTATGAAATTTTCAATTAAATTAGAATTGGATTTCATATTTCAGTTTCTTTTGATCTATGGTCCCACTCAAGGTTCTCTCTCTATGTGATTCGGATCATCTGGTGCATGATTTGAAATATACATATGTTGTTTTGTCTGGGATCCGGTTGGATCCGGTTCATTATTTCAATTATGTATGTGGTGTTATGTGATGCATCCTCTTGATGTTGCACAGAGAGTAAGAACCTTGAACATCGGTCATCTGTTGGAATTGATAAGATCTATAACTCATAAAAACCTATAGTTTAGCTATTTATGGTCGATAACTTAGCTCGTAAAAACCTATAGTGATGCAACCTCTTGATACGTACCTTAGTACGTGTTCTGATTACATAATAGAGAGACATGGCTATACGATAATCCACTTGAGTGGGAGACTCAATAAACTTGTCCTATATAACCTAAATTTATTCGCATCTCTGACTAGGCCTTATCAGGATAATCTGTTGGGATGACAGAGCGTGGATGTATCCACCATGGTTATTACTAGGCATAGTGTCTGTGGTCGAACGGAACCAACACGGTGCACAAATAAGTGAGCAGACACCGGTGTACTAAGTCATGTTTCTGGTTAAGGTAAAACAGTCCTAAACCCTGAGGAATCACATCTGGTGGGCTAACCAGTTGTGTGGTACTTTGGCGCATCAATATGTGCGGGTCTAGTTATGTGACCCAAAACCACGGTGTACTGGGTTACCCGGCTGGCATTGCATCAGCGTACCACTCCTGCAGTCTATCCACAACTATAACGGAAGGTGCATTTCTTGGTCTAACATATGTCGTATTAAACATAGACTTGGTGGTTATCAGTTGGACTGTTGATCAGATTCGGTTACTCGGTAGCGTAATCGGAGGTACGACGTATGTGATCACCCTGGAAGGAACCGAGTTATATAAGCCCTCGAGTTTGACAGTATTTACCACCGCTCGAGTCACATCATAGCAACAAATGGAAGGACATCGGATTTACCACTACTAAGCTGAGAGCAGGGGTATACGGAAAGAACATAGTAAGTCCGAAAGAATTGGAGTGCAGCCTGCATCGTACTCTGGGTGGCTATTAACTCGAACTCAGAAGATCGATGGTACACTCGTGTAGTATATTGATCGAGTCTAAATTGGAACCATGAACCACCCTAGTCCTTGAAGGTTCTACCTTATCCACGTAATATACGATCCTTAAACTATCTCCTCGAAATACAGGATGCAGATAGAAGAAGCAAAATATCCAACCCTACGCTCCGTGTTTGCGTCGCACTAGTGCATAGTAGATGTGTAACTTCTTGTTGAGTGTGTGTGTGCTAAGGGGAAACCTAGAGTAGTATAGAGACACACGGAATTATCCCTTACCATAATTGGACTCCGCCACATGGGTGCAAAACACTGGGACATGTTGTGAGTTGACTAGTTGAATTTGCTAGGGGCATCCTATATATTTATTAAGGGCACCCTGATGAATAGTGAAACCACTAGTGCACTTCACTTATGTGTGTCTTATAAGTTCTCGCACACGTGGGACGGTCAACTAGTGACATATGGGCATTTTAGTAAAATCATACATCACTACGCACTTGGGGGCCATCCCTAGGTGTTTAGAGACTTGGTCAAGTCCGACCTCTAGTTTTTAGGAGGTGATTACCTCCATTATAGGGTCCGACCATAGGAGATAATAAAGGGGCTTTGACTTGGTCTTTACAACTCCTAAAAGTTATGAAGAGATAGAAACAAGAGAGAGATGAAGGGGGGAGGCCGGCCCTAGCTTCTGGGAAGTCTATCCTAAGGCTGGTCGGCCTCATAAAACAAGAAAGGAGAGAGAGAGAGAGATGGGTTGGCCCTGGCAATGCTAGAAGCTATTAGTGGAAATCCTAGCCGCCCCTCTCTGTTTTCTCTATCTCTTGTCTTTCTTTCGCTTGCGATATCGGTCCTTACGTCGTCTTTCTCGTGTGGTATTTTTTAAACAGAGAAAGCTCATCGGATAAAGGCACTCAGAGATCCATTAATGAGGTTCCATATATCGTGTGAGATCGGGTGAACTATAATACGCTTTTTGCAATCTTATGCTGTCCAGATTTTACGTAGAAGATCCATAATGTTTCTATTAGTGCAGGAGATATAGAAGTCCAAACAACCTCAAACTTATTGTAGAATTTGTGTCTCGAAGTTATCTAGTTTCATTCCAAATTTCTACCCAATCAAAGTTTGGGATCAAAAGTTATGGCTATTGTACCAAAACCTTTTTTAGCAGATTCGAGTCCAACTTTATCAATAAAGAAGAAATTTGTTACGGTGAAAGATTTCACACGGAGGTATGACTTCCAATATGTAGATCTTGTGTAGAGATAGAATATGCATACATGCTATTATTCTTTTTACTAGATCGACGTTAGGGTTTGCATAGTTTCCATACTAGATTCATACATGCACGTATATAACGTTTCGATAAAAATTTTGATATGTAATGTACACCATCCACGATCTTCGAAACTACCATTTGCTTCCGTTGTGGATCTCTACCATACGATTATTTTTAATAATTGGTATCAAAGTCATGCTAGTGGTATGAGTTTCATGTTTTTCATGAAACCGTCATATGTGCGCATTATTAGTATATGCCGCTATTGGGGTTCTACGACTAAAAAATATATATTATAGATATTGTGTTTTCTATGAATCGATCTTGTAGGGCGCCACTATAAGTTATTTGGATATGTGATTGCAAGCTATCGGTTGTCAAACCTTGAGATTGTATTTATCTAGATATATTTTCTTCTGTGTGTGGATAGGTTTTGGAGTTGTAGTCAGGCAAGAGATGGAGGTTGACCACCCTTGATTCCCAGGCTTTTTGCTAGGTTTTTTTTTTCTTTCTAATAAATTATATACAAGCGAGCACTTGCTCGAAGCATACTAGATCTTTTTTGGTTACAGATTGAGAATGATAACTTGCCATGGATATCCATCAGCCAAGGATGAGTGGAACCCTGGAGGTTGGCGATGATCCGGTGAAGTGTACCCTATGATGGTAAAGGCAAAAACGTCAAGAGATCATATACAAAGGCCTGCACCGGATTGAGGAACCTAGCAAAGGAGACAGAGAGTCTGCGCTATACTAGTCAGGTTCAGAGATCAGACCCTAAACTTGATTCAGTTGTGTGGTTGCTTCTTTCTTTTTTTTTCCATATATTTATGTAGAGAACCCCAATACGATAGTTCTATTATATGTGTTTTTAAGTAGACAGAGAGTTTGCGCTATGCTAGTAAGGTTCAGAGGTTGGACTCTGAACTTGATTCAATTGTGTGATTGCTTCTTTCTTTTTTTCTATATATTTCTGTAAAGAACCCCAATACGATAGTTCCATTATCTGTGTTTTGAAGGGATGTTCTTTCCCATTAGGTCCAAACGACCTTGTTAGCATAGGATTCTACTAATGATATTGATTATTTAATTAACCTTTAATGATAGTGTGAACTCATCATATTCGGTTATGCTATCATTTGGACGATGCCTGACTTGTTGGGTGTCACTATTTAGCCAGCATCGAAACCAATAATGAGACAAAGATCTATTATGACATCTATTGTCAAGTTTATAATCGAGGCGCCATAGTAGTAGGCGGCCTTTTAAGCCTATAAACGGGTCGGATTTGGACCAAATCAGGTTATATCCTGATATGATCCGTTTACATATCCGACCGATCCGATCTGACCCGATATCCTATGGATATTACAAGCTATGATCCGAATCCAAATCCGATTCTGTATATAACATAATTCGAATCCGTTTATCCAAAAATCTCACTATATATATATATATATATATATATATATATATATATATATATATATATATATATATATATATATATATATATATATATATATATATATATATATATATATATATATATATATATGGGGGCGGGAAGCCTGCACCCGAGGTGTAGCATCGTTGTTGTACCTCTCGCTTGTTTACCCCCCTATAAGTTTTTGAATTTGATAAAATTTGGTGAGGGTGTTTTCTAGGTTAAGATGATCATCCTCACCAATTTTCATTAAATTCCAAAACTTCTAGGGGGGTTAAATGGTCGAAGTAAAATCTACAGATTTTAACGGTGATTGCGGACAGCTGATTTTGTTCGACCATTTGAACCTTTAGAAGTTTTGGAATTTGATAAAAAATGGTGAGGATGATCATCTTACCCTAAAAAAACACCCTCACCAAATTCATCCAATTCCAAAACTTCTAGGATGGTCAAACATTGCCTGAGATGCAGTAACAACGCTACACCTCATGTCTAGCATCCCTTTTTCCTATATATATATATATATATATATATATATATATATATATATATATATATATATATATATATATATATATATATATATATATATATATATATATATATATATATATATATATATATATATATATATATCTATATAACATGGCACGGCGGTTTCGTGCTGACTAGACAAAATGGCACAAAAGCTGACTAGACAAAACTCTCTTACGATCACAGCCATTCGTTAGTCTCTCTCCGATCTCTCTTCCTCTCTCTTCCGTCCGTCACCATTAAATCCGGGATCAATACAGGGTCAGTCACGCGGTCCGTTTAAACCCGCGACCCATGACCCTCTCTCTCTCTCTATATCCCTCATCGCGATCGATCCCCCCCTTCCACATCTTTCTCTCTCACGCGCGCTCATCACCCCAATTCCTTCCTCCCGCCCGAGCTCGCCCCAAATCCTGCCCCTCATCGTGATCAATACTTACCAAATCCCCCCCTCCCCCCCGAAATCCCGCCGGTCCCCTCTCCAAATCTCTGTATCTCTGCCCGAGCCTGCCAACCTCCGCTCCAAATCTCACTCTCTCACTCTCTCATCACCCCAAATCCCGTGCCCCGCCCGAGCCTGCCCATCTTTGCCCTAAATTCCCCCCCCCCCCTCTCCAGCCTGCCAAATCCCCCCCTCCAGGAGGGGCGTGAGGGCGGGGCCGTCTTGTGAGGAGACAACGTTGGAGAAGCGGGCGATGTAGTCGGTGATCCGGCGGTGGGCTTCCCCCATGCTAAGGTACGCCATGCCTGGAGCCCGCCGGCGATCTTCCTTTCCGTCACCTGAACAAGGCTAGCGCCCCCGGTAAAAGTGGTGGCGGTCTCCAGCCTGCCAAATCTCCCCCTCCATAATCCGATCTCCATCTCTCTCTCTCTCTCTCTCTCTCTCTCTCTCTCTCTCTCTCTCTGCGGTGGTGGCACGGGCATCCGGTCGGAACCAGGAGCGGAGGGCACCGATTCCAGACCAATAGGAGACGAGTCGGCAGCCATAACTGAGGACCCCACCCCACCACCCAGGTCAGATCCTGTTTTCCCTTTCTTCCCTTTCTCTGTGGTTTGACGACCAGCCCGCCCCTGTGTGCCCTTTCTTTTGCCGCGGCCATGGGGGGATTGTAGCAGCAGGAGTTGATATTGGGTTCATGAAAATTTTTCATTACTGATGTCAATTTAGGGTTTCACGAGAGAGGATGATGGAGAACGGTTGCTCTTGCACTCAGAATCTTCATCATTGATTCTTTTGTTTTCTTTTTGGTTTTAAACTCAAGCATTATGTTTTTTTTAATGGGATCACTGATTTTTGGGTGTTAAACTCATAGTTTTATTTATTGTATCTCATCTTGACTACTTCTGATGCAGAAGTCGCCACTGAAACATGTTGATCTCCCTCTCTATCTATATGTTCCTGGGTTCTTTAGTTCTTGATTGTACTCATTCAGTAATATCTGTTCTTGAGTTCTTAAGTTCCAATATTTGTTTTTGTTTCATATATGTTTTTTTTTTCAGGCCGCCCTCGACGCCGACCTCTCGCTCGGTGCCGATGCCTAGGAGGTCGACCAGCAGCATGGTTGCCCACCTCTCGCCTGCAATCGATGTACCATCTCTTACTGTCTCTTAGATTTCGATTTTTAGTAGTTCTTGAGCAATGCTATTCAATCATATTTTTAGGAGTTCTTTAGCCATGCTTTTTTCTGTTTTTTTTTTTCCAGACCGCCCTCCACGTCGACCTCTCACCCACCGCCAATCTACCATCCCCCCTCTCTCCAATTCCACTATTCCAGTACAAAAAAGTGCACTCAGACGGCCGCCTTTGACATGTGTATGAAACCGATATTACATTCCAAACTTGGTATCTCTGTTTTATTAAAAAATTTGGTATCTCTATTTTTTTTTAAATCGTACTTCACATGTCGATGTGGAATGCATCGAGTCGAGACCGGTGCAGAGAAGTGCTGACCCGGCCTGGGTGATGCTAAAAATATGATTGAATAGCATTACTGAAGAACTACTAAAAATCGGAATCAAAGAGATAGTGAGAGATGGTATCTCGAAGGCGAGGACAATATTTCTCCGTTACATTTCTATTCCAGTAAATTTTGTCATGTAGAAGATTTGGAGTAAGCTGATTTAAAATATTCTCCTCCTTTACATTTATATTCCAGTAAAAATTTTATTATTATTATAGGCATCACTTTTTTTTTGTTTGATTTGGTTTTAGAGTTGGTTTCTATTTCAAAAGGGTGTTTCAAGATCTCCTAAAGGAGGACCAAGGAAGGCTGTTTGTACTTCTCTAGATTTGAAAAAACAGATTTCATCACTGATCTGAAAATATTTTAAATCACTGTGGATTCAATGTTTTGTTTTCCAAATAGGAAAAAGCTATGAAAAAAAGGAGGGTTAAGTGTTTTTTAGCTAAACTTCAGGGGGCAAAGTGTAATTTACCCTTTTTTGTAGGGGAGAAAGAGTACTATGAAAGACAGTTTGCAACTTTGAGAACCTTCGAGGAAGTGGACTCTCTAATCATTGGCAATGCAATTGATGAAGATCAAGAAAATGCAGAGCAAGCCCAAACTGAATTTACAATGAAAATCAGGAAGCCTCTCTCTCTCTCTCTCTCTCTCTCTCTCTCAAATCAGTCCTTATCTCTGTTGCTCTCTTTCTCTAATTTTTTTTGTTTTTGAATTTTTTTTTTTTGAAGGATTGCGATCGGACTCTTGGTATCGACACGCCACAGCCCTTCCGTCGACCCACAGGTAGGAAGCCTCTCTCTATCTCTCAGGTGCGATCCAATTTTTGTTTTTAAATACTGTCACCGACAAAAAAGGGGAGGGGTTTGATTGGCTCCCCCTCCCCTCTTCTTCTCTGGTGGATCAGCAAAAAGGGGAGGGGGCTGATCTCCTGTACATCCGCAGCCGAGGAGAGCTGTTTTAATATAAAAGTTTGTCTTTTATTTTCTATTTTTTCCTTTAAAAATCATTTCTTAATATAAAAGTTTGTCTTTTATTTTCCAGTTTTTCCTTTAACGTAAGGGTCTTTGCTCTATATTTTTGGGTGTTAAACTCATAGTTTTATTTATTGTATCTCAACTTGACTACTTTTGATGCAGAAGTCGCCACTGAAACATGTTGATCTCCTTAAAAAATGTTATAACTCTCAAAATATTGTTATCTCCCTCGAAATATTATTTACTCTCGAAATATTTTTTTGCCACCCTCGAAATATTTTCACCTGTCTCGAAATATTGTCTTCGCCCTCGAAATCTTTTGCGTGCCGACAGGCACGGGCATTACTAGTATATATATATATATATATATAGAGAGAGAGAGAGAGTAGTGATACATTACGGCCAGGGTTAGTGTGCGGCTTTCGTGCGGCCGGCCGGGAGGTGTATGGGCCATCCGATCAACCGATCCAACGATCGGGATTCACCTCCCCCCCACCGACCGCAGCTGTTATTGTGGCGGGCACAGTAACAGTGATTTCGGTGGGGGGGCTGAACCCCAGCCGTTTGATCGGCTTGAATCGAATGGTCCAAATCCTTTCCTCCCGGTTAAAAAGTATAGCTGTTCGATCGAATGATCGAACGGATGAGATCCCGTGGGAAACAATCGAATAGGACAAAAAGTAATGATTACTATCATTACTTTTTGTCCTATTCGATTGTTTCCCACGGGATCTCATCCGTTCGATCATTCGATCGAACAGCTATACTTTTTAACCGGGAGGAAAGGATTTGGACCATTCGATTCAAGTCGATCAGACGGTCGGGGTTCATCCGGACCACCAAATCTGGGGTGGAAAGAATTTGGGTCGTTCGATTCACACCGATCAGACGGCCGAGGTTCAACCCCCCCACCGAAATCGCTGTTACTGTGCCCGCCACAGTAATAGCTACGGTCGGTGGGGGATGATTCTTCATCGCGAGGGAGTGGAGACCATATTCTCGGCTAGCGACCACCCGATCTGAGATCTGATCTGACGACCACCGCAGTCCCGACAGATTCCCGGCCTGACGACCACCTTCCTTCATATTGAACTCGAGATCTGACCTCCAGCGACCACCACCCAGCCCTCCCAGTCCAATGACTACCCGATCTGAGTTGCTGCCTCCAGATCCGCGGCCCTCCCGACTAGATCCATGGCTGAAATTGCCTTTGCACGTCTCCCCTACACCGGATCTGCTCGTCACCCCTGCAATCTAATCTGCACCAAAGTCGCAGGGGTCTAGGGGAGGGAGTGCGATCAGCGGGAGGAGAAAAGGGGCATGGATAAGAGAAAAGAGGAGGGGGAGCGGGGTGGGTCTAACGTGTAGAGGGGAGAGGGTGCGCTCGATCAGCGGCAGAGAGAGGGGACTGGGTTCACGGGATCATGTGATTGAGAGTGGGTTAGAGAGCGACGATCACAACCGTTGTTTGTACCCCCCATAAAAACCCTCCCCTATTATATATATATATATATATATATATATATATATATATATATATATATATATATATATATATATATATATATATATATATATATATATATATATATATATATATATATATATATATATATATATATATATATATATATATATATATATATATATATAGGGGCATGCTATACTGCGGCATGCGGTGCGTGCGGCATCACACCGCAGCCGTGTGATGCACTGCTGCGTGCATCGCATGCACGCAGCGCTGCATCACACGGCTGCGGTGCGATGCCGCACGCACCGCATGCAGCATTCAAGCATTTCTCTCTCTCTCTCTCTCTCTCTCTCTCTCTCTCTCTCTCTATATATATATATATATATATATATATATATATATATATATATATATATATATATATATATATATATATATATATATATATGGGTCAGGTTCAATGGACACTGTTTTTGCACTCAATTTTTTACACCGATTTTCAAATCATTAGATAGATGTTTCATAAGTTCTTAATTTTTTGTGAGCATAATCACCTTGTCTTAGATAGCACATCCACAAAAAATCAGCACATTCTAAAGCCTCTAGAATTATTAAATGTGATCTTCAAATTAACGATTAAAATGGACGGTCGATAAAGCCTTTTAGTTTTGATATTCTTAGAGACTTTAGAATGTGCTGATTTTTTATGGATGTGCTATCTAAGACAAGGTGATTATGCTCACAAAAAATTAAGAACTTATGAAACCTCTATCTAATGATTTGAAAATCGGTGTAAAAAATTGAGTGCAAAAACAGTGTCCATTGAACCTGACCCATATATATATATATATATATATATATATATATATATATATATATATATATATATATATATATATTATATAAAATAGGGGAGGGTTTTTATGGGGGGTACAAACAACGGTTGTGATCGTCGCTCTCTAACCCACTCTCAATCACATGATCCCGTGAACCCAGTCCCCTCTCTCTGCCGCTGATCGAGCGCACCCTCTCCCCTCTACACGTCAGACCCACCCCGCTCCCCCTCCTCTTTTCTCTTATCCATGCCCCTTTTCTCCTCCCGCTGATCGCACTCCCTCCCCCAGACCCCTGCGACTTTGGTGCAGATCAGATCGCAGGGGTGACGAGCAGATCCGGTGTAGGGGAGACGTGCAAAGGCAATTTCAGCCATGGATCTGGTCGGGAGGGCCGCGGATCTGGAGGCAGCAGCTCAGATCGGGTAGTCATTGGACTGGGAGGGCTGGGTGGTGGTCGCTGGAGGTCAGATCTCAAGTTCAATATGAAGGAAGGTGGTCGCCGGGCCGGGAATCTGTCGAGACTGCGGTGGTCGTCAGATCAGATCTCAGATCGGGTGGTCGCTAGCCGAGAATATGGTCTCCACTCCCTCGCGATGAAGAATCATCCCCCGTAGGTTGTCTTCCCCTCGCCCCCCATCTCTCTCTCTCTCTCTCTCTCTCTCTCTCTCTCTCTCTCTCTCTCTCTCGACCCCCTTTCGTCCCTCTCAATTTCTCTCTCTCTCTCTCTCTTCGATTATCTGTTTCTTTTTCTTTGTTTTTATTTTTTTTTATTTTTTTATTATCTAAACCGTGAGCAGGATTCTCTTCGATTCTCTGTTTGTCTTTGTTTTTTTTTCTCTGTTCGAATGCAATCAATTCCTCCCTCTCTGATTAAACCTTTTTTTTATGGCTTATCTCTCTCCCACTTCGATTCTCTGTTTCTCTTTTTTGGTTTTTGTTGGGTTTTCTACTCTATTAAGGTATGCAAACGATGACTAGCAAAATATAAAGAGGTTACAAATCTATATAATACGAGGTATGAGCTGGCAGCTTCTTTGACCATTTGAGATGCCAACTTCTAACCATTTGATTCAAATCAGCAACCGTTCGTTTTATTTTAAAAAAAATAACTCATACTCTCTCTCTCTCTCTCTCTTTCAGCTCGTTCCCTCTCTCTCTCTCTTCTCTGGTTCGCTGAGGGCCTCAAACCCGCCCGCTCCATCTCCGGCAGTGCCTTCGACCACCGGCCCCCTCTGGATCTGTTCACTGGCAGCCCCTGACTATCGGCCCCCTCCAGCTCCGGCTTTCGGTGCCGTCGCAGTATTCTTCCCCGATGCCGGCAGCTCCCCCTTCGTCCCGATCTTCATCCCCAACGCCGGCAGCTCCCCCTCCGCCCCGATCTTCATCCCCGACACCGGCAGTTCCCCCTTCGCCCCGATCTTCATCCCCGATCACACCAACCCCGGCGCCGATCGCAGTCACCGGGGTTCGCTGTGCCGTCGGAGGGGATGAAGATCGGGGACGGCGCCGGAGGAGGGGGGGAGCAACGGGGGGCTGGATCGGGAGGTCGGGGGAGGGGGAGAGGTTGACGGTGGGTTTCTCTCAGCGAACCAGAGGGAAGAGAGAGAGAGAGAGAGAGAGAGAGAGAGAGAGAGAGAGGGAATGAGCTGTGAGAGAGAGGGAGTATGAGCTGTTTTTTTATAAATAAAATGGACGATTGCTGATTTGAATCGGATGGTTAGGAGTTGGCAGCTCAAATGGTCAAATAAGCTGCCAGCTCATAACCCGTATTCTCTCTCTCTCTCTCTCTCTCTCTCTCTCTCTCTCTATATATATATATATATATATATATATATATATATATATATATAGGTATGAGCTAACAACCTATTTTTTCATTTGGGCTGTCAGCTCATAGCATTCCGATTAAAATCACGGACCGTCGATTTCTTTAACCAAAAATCACACTCAGCCCCTGCCCGATCTCCTCTCTCAAACCCTGATCTCCTCTCTCTCCCTCTCTCCGGCGTCACCCCCTCCGACCTGCACTCCGGCGTCACCCCCTCCGGCGGCATCCCCTTCCGGCTTCACCCCCTCTGGCCATAGCCCCGACCCCGATCGGCTTCCGGTAGCAGCCTCGATGACCTGCACCCTTTCCCTCCCCCTTCGGCGCCGAACCGGCCTCGACCTCAGCCCTGTCGCTCCCCCTCCCCTCTGATCTCCTCCTTCCCCGCCGGCAACCACCCTCGATAAGGGACAACGGTTGTGGGGGGGACAAATGAACTGAGACAAAGCAGCTGCTGAGATTTATGGAGAGGAGGGGGATATAATAAGGGACAACGGTTGTGGGGGGGAGAATTGAATTGAGACAAATTAGTGGTTGAGATTTATGGAAAGGACGGGGATAAACAAGGAAACTCGATCACTGTCGTCGTTTCCTAGCCTCAACCAACGAATCCCACTCACCGTCCCTCTTAAATCATACTCAGCATCTTAAATCCTCTCTTAAATTATCTTAACACATCCCCATTTCTCTTAAATCAGCACTCCTAATTTGATCTGACCCACCTAATCTGTCCGATCCGAACCAAGCTTGCTAGGATCATCCCTCTTTTTCTCCCTCCTTTCTCTCTCCTCCTTAAATAATTATTATTCTCTCCCCTTAACTTCAAATGGAGGGAAAGAGTTTCGTGAGAGAGACAATCGGACGGAGGGAAGAGAAGAGAGAGATAATCGGACGGAGGTCAAGGGTTTTATTAAATCGATGAGATGAGATGAGAGAGAGAGAAAGAGAGCCGCCCGCGCCTCCCTCGGAAATTATGAGCCTCCCTCGATAAACGTCAGCCTCTCGGAAAATCGCACCTCCTCCCCTTCTTTGCTACAAGAGAGAGCCCCTCCTCCCCTTCATTGCTGCAAGAGAGAACCCCCCACACCCTTTGTTACGGGGCTTGGGCTTGATTGGCTGCCCCCGGCCCTGCTTGAGCGCCTCCTCGGCCCCGCCCACGCCCCCGGCACGGCTTGAACGCCTCCCTGACCTCGGCCCCGGCCCCGACCCCGCTTGATTGGCGTAGTGATCGTCGCCAGCCCGCAATCGGCCTCGGCGGATCTGGCGCCGCCATAGCCCCTTTCATCCTGTGCAGTGATTGCTGTCGTCGGAGTGTCGGAGTCGTCACCGACAAGATCGGAGTCCTCAACGATCACTCTCTCCCTCGCTCTCTCAACTTTTGATTTTTTTTTTCTTCTTTTGGTTCCAGGTGGCTAGGCTCTTCCTTCGCCGGCGGGGTCTGGGTCGTTGCCGGTAACCAGCAACCCCGCCGACCTCAACCCCTACAGCCTCCATCTCTCTTTGTCTCTCTTTCTCTCTCTGCATTGCCGAAGCTAGGCCCAGTCAGCCTCCCGACGTCGTTAGGCCGACCGACCCCCTAGCCCTCCGTTGCCCCACGTGTCTCTTGGTGTGTGTGTGGCCATGGGCCACAGTTACAGCCGCCGACCATTATACCCGAGGCTGTTAGGTCGCCTGATCTGACCTTGGAGGTGGTTGTTGCTGAGATCAAGGAAGGCGAGGGAGGAGAGGAGAGGAGGGAGATTTGGTCAAGGAGGGTGCCCAACAGAAGGTTGGTGCTGAGGGTGAGGGTGACCAAGTGGGTACAATGTGTGAGGTGGAGGGGGTGGGGCTGGATGAGGAGGTTGTGGGCCAGGTTGAGGTGTGAGAGATGTGGAGATCAAGGGAGGTGGATGATGATGAGTTTGAGCAGGTGATGCCAGTCCAGCTGCAGAAGTGGGTGGTGGGGGCCCAGTTGGAGAGGGAGAAGGTGGGGTCTTGGAGTGAGGACTTGAGGGCTAGGAGGAGCTCTGCTTCTGAGGTGGTGGTGGTGGCGGTGGTGGTAGTGGCTGAGGTGGTGAAGGGAAAGAGGAGGAGGAGAGCAAGAGGTGGTGGTGGGGTGGTGCCCATGAAGGGAAATTGGAGGATCATCTCTCTCTCTCTTAGCCTTTTGGGTTGGTGCTAGATTTGGGTTGAAGAACTTTATTGGATGACACTCAACTCACTGTATACTGTAGTTTTATGTGCAATAGTGATTTGGGTGTCAAGGTCGGATTGTAGGCCTAGGTGGGTGCATCACATGCAGAGGATAGACTGTAGAGATGATGTCTTTCTAGTTGCTGGCATGATTGAATCATTTACCTTACTTTTATTGTACGGAAAATTATTATTTTTTGACAAATAAATAAGGTAAATTATACTTTAACCCCCTGAAGTTTAGATAAAATATACTTAACCCTCCTATAGTTGAAAAAATATATTTTCCCCTTCAATTCAGTTTTAATTTGATAAAAATTAAAGCCCTTAATTATCATATAAGGGGTTTTGTGTAAAAAATAAAATTGAAAAAATGGAAGGACAATTGGGTGGCACAAATGAGTACAACTGAGAGGATCTCCAACCCTTAATCAAATTTTTATTCAAATCTGAGTAAAAAATTGAGTAAAAACTCAATTTGATCCCGAGTACTCCAGTCCTTTCCTCTTCTCCGGAGAACCCATGGACAACCCAATCCCCATTCCAGGTAGGGACTCCCTCTCTCTCTCATTGGCCTTAACTCCATCCTTTCACTGGCACTCACCCCAAACCCTTCAACCACATTCATCAGTGCCGAAAGGCATTGGCCCTTCGCCGCACCATCACGCAGAAGGCACGACCCCTCACTACAAAAAAAACAATTTTTACCGACGGACAATATACGTCGGTAATATTAATTTTCCGTCGGTAATAATTTATAGCGACGAAAGATATTTCCGTCGCTAGTCTGTCGGGAAAAAAGGTGTCGGGAAAAAGATGCGACGGACTAAATAATTCCGTCAGTAATAATACTTAATACCGACGGTAATATTATAACCGTCCGTAATATATAAATACTTAATTAAAAAAATAATATATTATTACCGACGGATAATAACTATCCGTCGGTAATATATAAGCTTATTACCGACGGTTATTATATTTACCGTCGGTAATTCTATATATATTACCGACGAATCTATACTTTACCGTCGGTAATTATATATATATTACCGACGGATATATATTATCCATCGGAAATTGATTAATAATTTAAAAAAATTAAAAATATTATTACCGACGGAATATTTAATTTCTGTCGGTAAAACGTATGTTTTTTTAAATAAAATTACAGAAATAATGTTATTTAATTCCTGTGATTTACAACAATACCACAATATATTACCACAATTTATCAAATATTACCACAATTTATAAAATATTACCGTAAATTATCAAATATTACCTAAATTTATAAAATATTACAGCAAATTATCAAATATTACCACAATACCCGACAATTATAGACAAGAATAAAAAATAACCACATATTACAAAATAATTTTTACACAATCCAAAACTGAGAGAATCAGCATGCCCTATCTCAACCACCCCACGCGGCCCACCACAACGCTGGTGCTCTCATCCCGTGACGCCGTCCGGCTCCTGCAATTAACATGTATTTGTTAAAAAAATGGTTTATAACTATAACTGAGTCTAAGCGTTAAAAAATCATAAGTTAGCGTGTTTTGGATTTGAAATATGTTTGGATTCGATCGGATCGGCATCCGATAATTCGTACTTAAAATTATTCCGTATTTCGGACTTGCGACCGAGTTCTAATTGGATATTTGAACAATTTACGATCCGATTGACCGATTTAGAGTCTAAGTGTTGGCAAATCATAAGTTAGCGTGTTTCGGATTTGAAATAGGTTTGGATTCGATCAGATCGTCATCGGATCGACATTCGATAATTTGTACTTGGAATTATTTCGTATTTCGGATTTACGAGTGAGTTCTAATTGGATATTTGAACAATTTAAGATCTGATTCACCGATTTAGAATCTAAGTGTTGGAAAATCATAAGTTAGCGTGTTTCAGATTTAAAATAGGTTTGGATTCGATCGGATCGTCATCCGATAATTCGTACTTGGAATTATTCCGTATTTCGGACTTGCGAGCGAGTTCTAATTAGATATGTGAACAATTTACGCTCCGATTCACCGATTTAGAGTCTAAGTGTTGGAAAATCATAAGTTAGCGTGTTTCGGATTTGAAATAGGTTTGGATTCGATCGGATCGTCATCGGATCGGCATCCGATAATTCGTACTTGGAATTATTTTGGATTTCGGATTTGCGAGCGAGTTCTAATTGGATATTTGAATAATTTACGATCCGATTCACCGATTTAGAATCTAAGTGTTGGAAAATCATAAGTTAGCTTGTTTCGGATTTGAAATAGCTTTGGATTCGATCGGATCGTCATTGGATCGGCATCCGATAATTCGTATTTGCGAGCGAGTTCTAATTGGATATTTGAACAATTTACACTCCGATTCACCGATTTAGAGTCTAAGTGTTGAAAAATCATAAGTTAGCGTGTTTCGGATTTGAAATAGGTTTGGATTCAATCGGATCATCATCGGATCGGAATCCGATAATTCGTACTTGGAATTATTCCGTATTTCGGATTTGCGAGCGAGTTCTAAATCATAAGTTAGCATGTTTCGGATTTGAAATAGGTTTGGATTCGATCGGATTGTCATCGGATCAACATCCGATAATTCGTACTTGGAATTATTTCGTATTTCAGATTTGAGAGCGAGTTCTAATTCGATATTTAAACAATTTACGATCCGATTCACCGATTTAGAATCTAAGTGTTGAAAAATCATAAGTTAGCATGTTTCAGATTTGAAATAAGTTTGGATTTGATCGGATCGGCATCGGATCGGCATCGGATCGGCATCCGATAATTTGTACTTGGAATTATTCTGTATTTCGGACTTGCGAGCGAGTTCTAATTGGATATTTGAACAATTTATGCTCCGATTCACCGATTTAGAGTCTAAGTGTTGAAAAATCACAAGTTAGCGTGTTTCGGATTTGAAATAGGTTTGGATTCGATCGGATCGTCATCGGATCGGCATCCGATAATTCAAACTTGGAATTATTCCGTATTTCGGACTTGCAAGCGAGTTCTAATTGGATATTTGAACAATTTACGATCCGATTGACCGATTTAGAGTCTAAGTGTTGGAAAATCATAAGTTAGTGTGTTTCGGATTTGAAATAGGTTTGGATTCGATCAGATCGTCATCGGATCGACATTCGATAATTTGTACTTGGAATTATTCAGTATTTCGGACTTGCGAGCGAGTTATAATTGGATATTTGAACAATTTACGATCCGATTCACCGATTTAGAATCTAAGTGTTGGAAAATCATAAGTTAGCGTGTTTCGGATTTGAAATAGGTTTGGATTTGATCGGATCGTCATCGGATCGGCATCCGATAATTTGTACTTAGAATTATTCTGTATTACGGACTTGCGAGCAAGTTCTAATTGGATATTTGAACAATTTACGCTCTGATTCACCGATTTAGAGTCTAAGTGTTGGAAAATCATAAGTTAGCATGTTTCGGATTTGAAATAGGTTTGGATTCGATCGGATCGTCATCGGATCGGCATCCAATAATTCAAACTTGGAATTATTCTGTATTTCAGACTTGCGAGCATATTCTAATTGGATATTTGAATAATTTACGATCCGATTGATCGATTTAGAGTCTAAGTGTTGGAAAATCATAAGTTAGCGTGTTTCGGATTTGAAATAGGTTTGGATTCGATCAGATCATCATTGGATCGGCATCCGATAATTCGTACTTAGAATTATTCCGTATTTCGGACTTGCGAACGAGTTATAATTGGATATTTAAAAAATTTACGCTCCGATTCACCGATTTAGAGTCTAAGTGTTGGAAAATCATAAGTTAGTGTATTTCGGATTTGAAATAGGTTTGGATTCGATCGGATCGTCATCGGATCGGTATCCGATAATTTGAACTTAAAATTATTCCGTATTTCGGACTTACGAGTGAGTTCTAATTGGATATTTGAATAATTTACGATCCGATTGACCGATTTAGAGTCTAAGTGTTGGAAAATCATAAGTTAGCGTGTTTCGGATTTGAAATAGGTTTGGATTCGTTCGGATCGTCATTGGATCGACATCCGATAATTCGTACTTGGAATTATTCCGTATTTTGGACTTGCGAGCGAGTTATAATTGGATATTTAAACAATTTACGCTCCGATTCACCGATTTAGAGTCTAAGTGTTGGAAAATCATAAGTTAGCGTGTTTCGAATTTGAAATAGGTTTGGATTCGATCGGATCAGCATCGGATCGGCATTCGATAATTCATACTTGGAATTATTCCATATTTCAGACTTGCGAGCTAGTTCTAATTAAATATTTGAACAATTTACACTCCGATTCACCGATTTAGAGTCTAAGTGTTGGAAAATCATAAGTTAGCGTGTTTCGGATTTGAAATATGTTTGGATTCGATCGGATCGGCATCGGATCAGTATCCAATAATTCGTACTTGGAATTATTCCGTATTTCGGACTTGCGAGCGAGTTCTAATTGGATATTTGAATAATTTACGCTCCGATTCACCGATTTAGAGTCTAAGTGTTGGAAAATCATATATTAGCTTGTTTCGGATTTGAAATAGGTTTGGATTCGATCGGATCGGCATCCGATAATTCGTACTTGGAATTATTTCATATTTCGGACTTGCGAGCGAGTTCTAATTGGATATTTGAACAATTTACGCTCCGATTCACCGATTTAGATTTTAAGTGTTGGAAAATCATAAGTTAGCGTGTTTCGAATTTGAAATAGGTTTGGATTCGATCGGATCGGCATCGGATCGACATTCGATAATTCATACTTGGAATTATTTCGTATTTCGGACTTGCGAGCGCGTTCTAATTGGATATTTGAACAATTTACGCTCCGATTCACCGATTTATAGTCTAAGTGTTGGAAAATCATAAGTTAGCGTGTTTTGGATTTGAAATAGGTTTGGATTTGATTGGATCGTCATCAGATCGGCATCCGATAATTCGAACTTGGAATTATTCTGTATTTCAGACTTGCGAGCGAGTTCTAATTGGATATTTGGACAATTTACGATCCGATTGACCGATTTAGAGTCTAAGTGTTGGAAAATCATAAGTTAGCTTGTTTCGGATTTGAAATAGGTTTGGATTCGATCGGATCGTCATCCGATAATTCGAACTTAGAATTATTTCATATTTCAGACTTGCGAGCGAGTTCTAATTGGATATTTGAATAATTTACGATCTGATTGACCGATTTAGAGTCTGAGTGTTGAAAAATCATAAGTTAGCGTGTTTCGGATTTGAAATAGGTTTGGATTCGATCGGATCGTCATCGGATCGGCATTCGATAATTCGAACTTAGAATTATTCCGTATTTCAGACTTGCAAGCGAGTTCTAATTGGATATTTGAATAATTTACGCTCCGATTCACCGATTTAGAGTCTAAGTGTTGAAAAATCATAAGTTAGCGTGTTTCGGATTTGAAATAGGTTTGGATTCGATCGGATCGGCATCCGATAATTCGTACTTGGAATTATTCCATATTTCGGACTTGCGAGCAAGTTATAATTAGATATTTAAATAATTTACGCTCCGATTCACCGATTTAGAGTCTAAGTGTTGGAAAATCATAAGTTAGCGTGTTTCGGATTTGAAATAGGTTTGGATTCGATCGGATCGGCATCGGATAGGCATCCGATAATTCGTACTTGGAATTATTCCGTATTTCGGACTTGCGAGCGAGTTCTAATTGGATATTTGAATAATTTACGCTCCGATTCACCGATTTAGAGTCTAAGTATTGGAAAATCATAAGTTAGCGTGTTTCGGATTTGAAATAGGTTTGGATTCGATCGGATTGTCATCGGATCGGCATCCGATAATTCGAACTTGAAATTATTTCGTATTTCGAACTTGCGAGCGAGTTCTAATTGGATATTTGAATAATTTACGATCCGATTCACCGATTTAGAGTCTAAGTGTTGGAAAATCATAAGTTAGCGTATTTTGGATTTGAAATAGGTTTGGATTCGATTAAGATCGTCATCGGATCGGTATCCGATAATTTGAACTTGGAATTATTCCATATTTTAGACTTGCGAGCGAGTTATAATTTGATAGTTGAACAATTTATGATCCGATTGACCGATTTAGAGTCTAAGTATTGGAAAATCATAAGTTAGCGTGTTTCGGATTTGAAATAGGTTTGGATTCGATCGGATCGTCATCGGATCGGCATCCGATAATTCGAATTTGGAATTATTCCGTATTTCGGACTTGCGAGCAAGTTCTAATTGGATATTTGAACAATTTACGCTCCGATTCACCGATTTAGAGTCTAAGTGTTGGAAAATCATAAGTTAGCTTGTTTCAGATTTAAAATAGGTTTGGATTCGATCGGATCGTCATCAGATCGGCATCTGATAATTCGTACTTAGAATTATTCCGTATTTCGAAATTGCGAGCGAGTTCTAATTGGATTTTTGAGCAATTTACACTCTGATTCACCGATTTAGAGTCTAAGTTTTGGAAAATCATAAGTGTGATAATATGATCTAAACTCAAATTAGTAAGATTCATATTTTTTACTAATATTATAAAGATTAGTAAGTACCTGATCATGAGCATGAGCCACCGGTAGACCGGCTTATGAAGTCATTAAGCCGACGCTCCAGTGCCCAGTGAGTTTCTCTTTCCTCATCGAGGGCCTTCTTCTCCGCCTCAACCCTACGCTCGAGGGCCTGCCTCTCCGCCTCAACCCTCTGCTCGAGCGCCTGCCCCTGCCCTCGCTCCGCCTCCACCATGTGCTTGAGGGCCTGCCTCTGCTCACGCAACCCTGTCGTCCATAAATGCCCCATCGGTACGTCGCCTCCTAGAGGCCTCAAAAAGGTCAATCCGATTAGGCTCGTGGCTCAAGGACTGTGTCTGTTTGATATATAAAATAAATAGATGAGTTAATATAACATGTATAGAGCTTTAAATAATAAAAATGTTTGTATCATTTACCAGCTGCTGGGCAAGGTGGGGCATGGAGGTCCTCCCCTTCACTGGAGCAGGTGTTGTCGAGGCATTTCTATTCTTCTTGCCTTTAGCAGAACTCGCCTGTGTCAATCGATTAAATTTTGAAACATCAATACAAATTTTTATTAGAACATTAAAACAAGTACGAATCAACAAAATAATAATTATACCTGAAACTGAGGGGTGGACCAGTGAGTGACCAAAAACTGTAGAACGTGTAGCGGTGGTGTGTCTCTCGTCACGGCCGCAGCCTGTAACTCCTCAGCCGTCTGGCCAACCAAGTAACCGTAGAGCTCGTAACGGTAATCCATGTACCGCTCACCCATCATCTTCCACAAGTCCTCTCGATGGGTGTCGGTTTCCATATTCTCCCATTTAAATTTCTCCTGTAAAATCAATTTAGAAACAAGTTATTTTATCAAATCAAATTATAAAGAAGTACGATATTATTCTAAAATGCTTTAATGAAACTAACGTACCAAAAACACCTGATACATCCTCTCCTTATAGGATGCATCAATGTTCTTCCACCCCCTTAACCCCACAATCGGGGCATTTCTCTCCTCCCGTACTATCATACCGACCCACGTGGCAGCGTCAGAAGCATGCTCGCCCACAAAGGTCCTGCCGCTCCACTGTAGGGAAAGCGACTCGTGTAAGGTCGACAAGCGCCGGGCCGTCGTCACGCCTCGGTCGCCTACGTGCCTGGTGATCCTCGACCCTGCAAATAAAATATACATCAGTATTGAACAAGTATTTACAACATGTATAAAACTTTAGATCTAAACATTACCTGTGGGCGTAGACGCTGTAGCCGAGTGTTGAGCACTGCTTGAAGCTCCGGAGGCTGCGACCTCATTAGGAGCTGGTATGGAGAGAGGAACAGCACTACCAGATCCAGAGGGCTCGGCCTCGGACTCTGGGGTGGCAGCCGGAGCACTCCGAGCTAGCCTACCCCTGCCTCTACGAACCCTCGACCGTGATGCCATCTGAAACAGTTTAATTTACATTTGAAACAGTATGATTTACATATGAAACAATATGAAACAGTTTGATTTACATATTAAACAGTATGATTTATGAAACAATATGAAACAGTTTGATTTACATATGAAATGGTATGATTTATATATGAAACAGTATGATTTACATATGAAACAATATAAAACAGTTTGATTTACATATGAAATAGTATGATTTACATATGAAACAGTTTGATTTACATATGAAACAATATAAAATAATATGATATATATATGAAACAATATGATTTTTATATAAAACAATATGATTTATATATGAAACAATTTGATTTAAATATGAAACAATTTGATTTATATACGGTCTAGTCATTTTGTGTCTCATCTCTGTCACTCTTATCACATCCCTCTTCTATCATTTGATCTGCATTCGCTGTCCAGTTTATATTGTCGACCTTTTTATTTTCGTCGTGCACTGCATCGATAATGATTATCTCATTATTCTGGTATGCATCCAAATCATCATCGACGACCACCGCATCCTTGTCTCCCATGTCATAAAAATCTCTGGGTGGTAACCTGATTACAATTTGCCAACCTGGAGAGGTATTATCCGATGCATAAAATATCTATTCCGCTTGAGAGGCAAGAATAAATGGATCTTGATATTGGGTATTCAATCTCTTGCCAGTGTTGATGCTGATAAAACCGTATTTGTCGACATTATAACCAGTTACGCGATTATTAACATCATACCAATCGCATTTGAATAATACGATCCGATTTTGGCCAAGGAATTTTATCTCAAGAATCTCGTTGAGGACGCCGTAGAAGTCGATATTTCCTAATTCTTCTTGCTGACCGTTGACGACAACCCCACTATTTTGTGTTCTTTGTGATTTTTTACTATCTTTCGTCCTAAATATATAACCGTTCACGATATAACCATCGTACGATATTGTGTCTTGTAAAGGACTACAAGATAAGCACCAGAGATCCTCATTCATCAGCGGATCGTGGTTGTCATGCAGCTCTTGTGCCTATAATAACCACATGACATTCATGATATGAACACATAATTATTGTTCGATAATAGATGTCAATAAAATTCAGTAATGATGTGAATACTTACGTGTTTCTCGAACCACGATAGGAATTCACAATCATAAATTTGTGGAGCATTTCGAGTACCCCGATTATTAATAATGGTTTTATGCTTTCTGTTTTACAGGTTATGAATTAGATTATAATTAGCACATATACTTAATGAATGGACTGAAAGAATGAGTAAATGATCGTAAAATGCTTACTAAATGAATGATCACACTTCATCACATTGGTGCAACACATATATATGTGCCTGTTGAATCTCATCTACAGACAATCGACGGGTTTTGCCTCCTCCTACAGGTCTACCCATTTCGGCATATATAGACAGACCCCCATCGAAGTCTATTGAACCACCGTTATAGTTCCGCTCAAGTTGATTGAATGTGTGTCTATACCATGTAGGTATCTTGAGCATAATGTTAGACATTCTTCTGCTAGGTATCCTTCAGCAATTGATCCCTCCGGACGACTTTTATTACGAATATATGATTTCAATATTCGTAAGTACCTAATTTGAGAAAATAAATTATGGATAAATACATCAAGAACGATCAAATATATTAAAAAATAAGACGAGACGATTACCTCTTGATAAAATACATCCAGCGGTAATGAACTGGGCCACCGAGTTTAGCCTCATTTGCCAAGTGAACGGTCAAATGCACCATGACATCAAAGAAGGAAGGTGAAAATATCATCTCTAGCTTGCACAATATGATCGCAATATCCCTCTCCATCTGATCAAGTTGGTCCAGTCTAAGTACCTTCGAGCACAACTGTCTGAAAAAAGTGTTGAGCTCAATTAACGGACCGGGCACCTGCTCGGTTAAATTCTCACGTATAGCAAGAGATAACAATCGCTGCATAAGAACATGACAATTGTGGCTCTTTAATCCAGACAACTTCCGGTCGTTCTCTTGCACGCATCGTACGATATTCGAAGAATAACCGTCTGGCATTTTCACAGACCGTAGGAATACACATAAGGCTGCCTTTTGATGTGAGCTCATGGTGTAGCATGCAACTGGCAACACATACTTATCCCCAATCTCTTGGGGATGAAGTGATTTTCGGATGCCCAACTCCTTAAGATCGAGACGAGATTTAAGATTATCTTTCGTCTTACCGTCGAGATTCAGCAGTGTTCCTATAATGTTATCACACATATTTTTCTCGATATGCATGACATCCAAGTTATGCCGCAAGAGTAGGCTGCTCCAGTACGGTAGTTTAAAGAAAATACTCTTCTTCTTCCAGTTATGCTCATGCGTAGAATCTTTATACGTTCTCTTCTTTTTACCTTTCCCAAGTGTCATGGCATCAAGCTGATTCAATTCACACAAGACTTCTACCCCCGAAAGATACTCTGGGGCCTTTGCAAGTTCTTTCTTGCCGTTGAACGCTCTTTTGTTCTGTCTCCACTTATGGCCGTCAACAAGGAATCTTCGATGGCCCATATAACAGAACTTACCTCCGTTCTTTAACCGTAATGAATCTGTCTCCTTATTGCATGTAGAGCACGCCAATTTTCCTTTAGTACTCCACCCGGATAAGTTGGCATATGCAGGAAAATCGTTGATGGTCCATAGAAGTGCCGCATGCATCCGAAAATTCTGGCACAACGAGGCATCATACGTATCGGCCCCAACTTCCCATAACTCGTTCAACTCCTCAATCAACGGTTGTAAGTAAACGTCAATATCATTACCAGACGACCTGGGTCCAGGAATGAGCAAGGAGAGCATTGTGTATGGCTTTTTTAAGCACATTCAGGGAGGCAAATTGTATAAAACTAGGACAACTTGCCAAATATTATACGACACACTCATATTCCCAAAGGGATTGAAGCCATCGCTAGCAAGCCCTAACCTGACGTTGCGAACTTCACATGCGAATTCAGGATAGGTATGATCAAAATCTTTCTACGTCAGAGAGTCAACCGGATGTCTCATAACCCCGTCATCTGTACGTTCTCGTGCATGCCACTTCATATGCTCAGCAGTCTTCGATGACATAAACAACGTCTGAAGCCTGTCCCTAAGCGGAAAGTATAGGAGAACCTTTGCCGATATATTTTTCTTCCTTCGATTGGTACTAGACTCGGTATCCGTCTCTTTATATCTTGTTGCTCTGCATATGTGGCATGACCGCGTATGTTCGTACTCTTTTCGGTACAACATACAATCGTTCACGCATGCATCAATTTTCTCATAACCCAGACCGAGATCTTTAACTGTCTTCTTCGCCTCGTAGAATGATTTCGGTACTATCTCACCTATAAGAAAAGCCTCTTTCAGCAACTCTACCAACATATTAAATAACTTATTACTCCAACCATTGAGGCACTTCAAATGAAGAAGCTTTACAGTGAAAGAGAGTTTTGAAAACTTCTCACACCCCGGATATAGAGGTTGTTCGGCATCTTTAAGCAATCTGTAAAACTTGTCCGCTTCAATATTGGGCTGATCACCTGACGGTGTTTCTGTGCCTATTCCACCTTGCAAATCATGTATTATACCCTGTATGTCATCGTCATCGTCTGTATTAATATTATCATCATCGATCACTGTATTTGCAGTTTCACCGTGAGCTGCCATGGAGACTGCATCTAGCTCCTCACCGTGCGAGAACCAACGGGTATAGCTAATGTCAATGCCACACATTACCAGATCAACCTCACATTCCTCTCGAACCTTCCTAGTCACCCTTCCGCAGTCTATACAGGGACACACAATTTTTCCATCAAGCGGTGCAAGACACTCAAATGCAAAATCCAGAAATTTCCTGACTCCTTCTCTGTACTCTTGGCTCATGCAATTCAAATTACGCATCTAACTTTTATCAATCGAAGATATCTTCGTCCTTCTGGCTATACAACACCTGAAGTAATTTCAAACAATGTTATAAGACTCCGCATAAATTCGGTTTCGGTTCCCGGGTATGGAACACTGAACCGAAACTTCTACAGGCCATCCACATCCCTAATGGATGGGAAAAATCTTTATATTTCCACTGGGAAGAGTATATTGGGGATAAAAATTAAGCCTAATGGTTATAACTTTAAGGAGGAAGGTCAACATGCCGACGGAGCATAGTTATAGTTGAAGGGGTCAAGTCATGGGCGGATCTAATAGTTGGCTCGACCGGGCTATAGCCCAATCGAGTTTTGGGAAAAATTATCCCATATTATTAAGAACATGTCTCAGTCCACCTCAACCAAGACCTCAGCCTACGTTAATCGCTATCGCCTCTGAGTCCTCATGAAACGTGAATCGCTATCGCCTCTGAGTCCTCACGAAATGTGAATCGCTGCCAAAAACACTTAACCCCCCTATAGTTTACTTTGTTCCAAATCTCTCCCTAAGTTTGAAATGTTAGCACAATACTCCTTTTGTCAACTACTTAATTTCTCACTTTGTAATTGTAATTTAACTTCAATGGGGCAAAATATAATTTGATTTCAATGGGGCAAAATATTTTTGAGCTAAAATTCAGGGGGACAAAGTATAATTAATTCACTTTGCATATTAACTAGGGGGCAAAATATTTTTAAGCTAAAATATTTTTGAGCTAAATATTTTTGAGCTAAAATTTAATGGGGCAAAATATTTTTGAGCTAAAATTCACTTTGCATATTAACCAGGGGGGAGAGGAAGAGGAGGAGGAGGAGCTCACCGGAGTCCACGAGGAGAAGGAGGAGGAGGAGCTCGCCGGCGCGCAAGAGAGGGAAGGGGTGGCCGGCCAGAGGGACGCGAGGGAGGCCGGGGAGGGGGGGAGGAAGGCCGGGGAGGGGGGAGGCCGGGGAGGGGGGGAGGGAGGCCTTATGACTTTGATCTTGCACAATTTTTAGGATACTCAAAAGAATAAAATTATTCATTCTTATTTGTACTTAAAAGAAACCTTATGACAGCTCTTATAGAATTAGTAAAAGAGGAGCATACCAAGAGGCCTATAAATCATGGTGTTTAGTGCACAAATGGTAAGAATTTTCTTATTTATCTTTTGGTGAAGCCTTTTTAAGAAGAATTGTGCTACAGAGCTCTTTTTGTTCCGAATCAAATGACACAGAATTCCAACAAAGCTTTATGATTCACTGGTTGGGTGTCAACACCCTCAAATTTTTGTCTCCACCGTCAAACTTTTTCGGGTGCCCCAATACTCGAGTTTTTTTATTGATACCTAACTACAATACCAACTTTTATTTTTGATCCAGCCATCCAAGATAGACATAGAGAGGGAAAGGGAATGAAGAGGATCAAAGAAAGATGAGGATCAAAGGAAGAAGAGGGTATGTTGTCCCTTCACCTCCTCTACCAAACTCCATCCTCTAAATATTCTCACCTCCATCAAAATATTGTCGTCGCTCTCGAATTAGTGACACCTCCCTCGAAATATTGTCGACGTTCTCAAAATATTTTTCATCTTCCTCGAAATCTTTTCCGTGCCCTTGGGCATGGGGTTTTCATTAGTGTGTGTGTGTGTGTGTGTGTGTGTATATATATATATATATATATATATATATATATATATATATATATATATATATATATATATATATATACTAGTGGAAGCCCGTGCCGATCGGCACGCAGCGGGCGCCTTCGGCGCGGCACGCAACGGGAGCCTTCGGCGTGGCACGCAGTTAGCGCCTTCGGCGCGACACGACTGGCACGCAAAAGATTTCGAGGGAGACGAAAAATATTTCGAAGGCGCCGATAATATTTCTAGGGAGATGACAAAAATTCAAGGGCGGCGAAAATATTTCGGCGGAGGTGACAATATTTTAAGGGTGAAAATAATATTTAGAATGTGATAATATTTAAAGGATGGGGGAGGATGCAGTTCGCCGAAGGAGAGAGAGCGCGAGAGACAGGAGAGAGATCATGTGGAAGAGATGAGGAAGAGAAAGAGAGACGGAGAGAGAGAGATTGTATGAAAAAGAGAGCGCGAGAGACAGGTACGGAACCAGTATTTCATCTTTGGAGGGGCCAAAGCATGAACCAAAATTTTTTGACCAATTTTTTTATTTTTTTTGACAAACGTGCCAATCGGACGATCGGGGTTCGCAACCCTGTTTCTTGCGGGCAGCGCGCACAGCACAGTTTCCACGGGTAGTGCACAAAGATATCTGCAATTATGATGCAATTATGAAAAAATGAGGACCATGTACATGTGGAAGCAATATTTTTATATTAAAACCCATCAACTGTTCTTTACTCCTACTACAATGTTTAGGAGTTCAAATCTACTCCAATCAGTAGCCCCGAAGCGCATCATAGCCGCAGTGCGATTCACTTTCCGATTGTCTGCTATCATACGGATGTGATGTGCACCGGGCCCACCAAACAGGACTGACCGAGTGGAGTGTACAGGAGAAGACAACCCACGTCAAAGTATATCTATGCAGGAGTTGCATCCAGAAACTTTCTATAAAAAAATGAGTAACAAAAAAAGAAGAAAAAAAAAGAAAGAGATTTTCAGTCAGTCCCTCTATTTGAACACACAGAGAGAGAGATTCCAAAGTAAGGCATCTATGTAAGAAAGTCAAATCTCATCAGATCAATACTCCTCACCCACTCTTTTACACATGCAGTGATGCAATTTGAATAAATTTGTTTTTATATCCTCATTGACAATCAGGACCCTGGGCCTCACCACCACTCCATGGGTTTGGGTTTGTCGATGATATTGTCAAACCAGTTTGTTCAAATAGCATTACTCTTATTTTTTTTTTTATCAGAACATAAATGGACACGTAACATTTTGGGATAATGAAGACCACAGAGCTCCGAGAAAAAAAAAAGATCAAAAGGAGTTGAGATCCTTAGCTTGATATTTCATAATAACTTTTGAAAAAAAAAAATCCTCATTCTCTCTCTCTCTCTCGATTCAGATTGAAAAGGTACTGCTGCGCACATGTTTATTTACTCGGATCTAGATTGAAGAAATCATCGTCATCGGATAGTCTTCATTGCGATCCAGATTGAAGAGATCATCGTCATCGAATAGTCTTCATCGCGAGCTTCTATCTCCAGCAAGATCAGCAATTCTGGGGAGATCTTGAGATCTAGATCTTGATCGTTTTCAGAGACTCAGATCTAGATCTCCGGTGAGATTAGCAGCTTCAGGTTGATCCCCATATCTTATCTCGAAATGTCACCGGCGACCGTCCGATTACACCAACCATTGCAGCTTCCCCGTAGGCAGCCACGGTGTACACGTTGTTCCTAGGGCCTCCATCTCCGTTCCTCTACCACGTGTCGTGGCGAGATCCGCCAGATCTGTAAAAAAAACAACCCCGAATGCATGTCATTCAATCACAGTGTCGCTTTACCTACCGGTCTAGCCGAGTGCGATTCACTGATGGGATAAAGATGGAATATGAAGGGCTGTGATGGAGTTTAGATGTGTACAGAGGGCTGTGATGGGGGTGAGTTGGTGTTGGTGCTGGAGATGACGGGTCTGCCATTCATGGTGGTGCTGAACTTCCCCGGTGATGGAGGGGAGAAGGAGTTGAGGGCGAAGCAGTCGGTTGGGTTCGAGGGGAGGGGGGTGGTGCAGCGAGGGTGGGTGTCGCAGCAGCACATCCTGTGCCACCGGAGCGTGGGGTGCTTCGTCTGCCACGCGGGGCTGAGCTCGGGGTCTGCACTCAAGGTCCGCCTCCCGGCAAGGCGGTGTACATGGTTGAGGGTGCGGGCGGAGACGGGCTCCTCTCTCTCTCTCTCTCTCTCTCTCTCTCTCTCTCTAGGTATGGAAGGAAAGAGAGGAGAGGTGCGTGATCTAGCCAGGGGGAATGGGGATCGGCCAAGATCAGCTCTCTCTCTCTCTCTCTCTCTCTCTCTCTCTCTCTCTCTCTCTCTCTCTCTCTCTCTCTGTTTTGGAAAAATGGGGATCGACCGTGATCACCGCTCCCTCTCTCTCATCTGATTTGGAAAACGCGTGAACAATTTACTTAATACCAAAATTATCCCTTATTTTTCACACTAACACCCCTATCTTTTGTTATATTTATATATTTTTTCATAAAAAGCACCCCATACATGTTGGGATATAACTCGTACTATTTATGATCGGGTAAGTCGGACTCATCCGAATTAGTGCATCGAACGGTTTGAAAAATCTTTTTCCCCAAGCGAACACTTAGGGGGTGTATCATGGACGGCTGGATATATTAGAAGTATAGTGGCACGGTTGTAAATAAATCGAACGCGCTGTGATATGTATTATATATATATATATATATATATGAGCCGGGTCGGATCTTAATCGGATCGGATCACAGTAGATCCGAATTCGATCTGATTATTATTCAGATCGGATCGGATCTTGTTTAATCGGATCTCGGACTGAAAAACTAATACCAAACCCTGGATAATAGTATTGGATTTGGACCATGATCCGATCCATTGACAGGCCTAAGGCCTTTTCTGTTAGTCTGAGCTTATGCTAGGTTACAGAGCATTAGGGTGATAGCGGGTTTTATGGATCATCGACGTTCTCTGAGTATGTAATATGGTCCTTAAATGGAGAAATCCACTTAAGGTAGGGACTATGATACTCTGAGTTCGATTAATATTTTATAAATGACTTAAAATGTTAGTGGTAGCACGGTATGACTAGGGTTTAGTGTATAGGTTGTTGTGACCTTAGTTTACACTCATACTTGTATCAAAATAACCCTTAACTCTAATAAACGATGTGTAAGATGACTCGTTGAGATCCATTGGCCTCCATAGCCAACTGCTTTGTGTCTGAGTGGAAGGGCGTAGCTCAACATGTCCCTTGGGTGAGAGTTATATTTTTCCATGCCAGATGATTTAGCGATCTCCTTCGAGATATGACGGTTTACGAGGTGATGAGAGAAGGGCTTTTTTTCTACCCCTGTGGGGGGCGCATAAACTCCCGTGTCGTAATTGCCTAGGCATGTGGGTAAGCATCCAAAGTGTGCACGTGAGGCTTCCGGGGCTTCGTATGGGGATCACGTTGCACTGGCCATATAGACAACCATGGTCCATCAAAGCCCTTAGTTGGCAGATTTGGATTGGGTCAATCCATCTCTCTCTCTCTCTCCCATTTGATGAGCGGGTCTCTCTTTCATACCTTATTTTTTTATCCCAATTAGTAACTCTCTTTCTCATCTCTTATCTCACCCACAGATAAAGAAAATGAGAGAGGAGAACACGTAACACAAGATGAAAACCACATACTGAGCGAGAAAGACCACACGAGCAGAAGATTTATACTCCAAGCAGGAAAGCACCACACATGCAGGAGAGGAAAGATCATGAGATGGAATTGAATACAGGAAAGAGCCCAGAACGGGCAATACCACTACCAACTCGTTACGCAATGATGGTCAGGCCCGAGCCTTGTTCATATAACTGATGACCCAAAATAAATGCTCAATCTCTTAGCACTATAAATAAATGGACATTTGCGTCTAAAGTTGGCTAGCTATACTATAATATATTGGAATTGGTGTGTTTTTAGCTTATAAAACTATGTTTTGACCTATTAATAAAGGTTGAATGTTATGTATATTTGTACGTAATATTATTGTATGTTCTTATATTAGAAAAGAGAGCCTTGGATACATGGTAGTCCACATGAGTAAAATACTAAGTGGATTGGTCTCATATAATATAAATCAGTTAGTTGTGATGATCAGGTTGGTCGTCTCATCAAGACAACATATTGGTATGACAAGGCATGAGTGTTTTCACTATGGTCATCATCAGGTATAGTGTCGGTGGCCAAACAGAATTAACACGGTACACAGATCAGTGAGTAGACACAGATGCACTAAGTCATATTTCTGCTTAGGGTAAAATGGTCCTAAATCCCGAGTAACCACGACTGTGGGCTAACTAGTTATGTGGTGATTTGGCACACCAATGTGTTAGTGTTCAGTTACATGAGCCAAAACCTCGGTCTGTTGGGTTATCCGGCAGACGTCGTATCAGTGTGCTACTCCTGCAAGTCATCCATACCCTTAACGGGGATGTGTGTGTTGGATGTGAATCCAATGGTAGAAGCCCGCAGCGGAAGCAAAGAGAAGGTCCGAAGACCGGGAGCGGTGTGCGTTACATATCAAAATTTTCATCGAAACATTCTACATATGTGTGTATGAATCTAGCATGGCAACTACGCGAACCCCTAACATCGATCTAATGCGAAAGAACAATCTAGCATATATGTATGTTCTATCTATGCTAGATCTACATGTTAGAGATCATACCTGCATATGGATTCTTTCACCACGACAATTTTCTTCTTTGTCGATGGAGACGGGCTCGGATCTGCTCGATATAGCTTCGGTACGATAACCATAAATTTCTGCTTCGAACTCTGATTGGGCTGAAATTTGGACTGTAGGTAGCCAACTTTGAGACGTACCTTTTACAATAAGTTTCACGTCGTTTGGATTTCTGTAGCTTCCAAAATTGCAGAAACAATACTGATTTTCTGTGCAGATTCTGGACTGCAAAATGTTACGGGAGATGCCTTCTAGTTTACCCGATCTCACACGATGCACGGCACCTCGTCGATGGATCTCTGAGTGCCTCTATACAACGAGCCTTCTCCTTCTACGAAACACCACGTGAGAAAGACGAGTCGCCATCCAATGACGCAAGCGAGGGAGAGAGAGACAAGAGAGGAGATGAGAAGTGAGGAGAGGGGGGCGGCTAGGGTTTCCCCATAGCTTGCATGGCCGGCCCTAGGGCTTGCATCATGCATGGCCGGCCCCCCCTCTCCCCATTGCACTTATATAGGGCCGGCCTTATCCTTTGGATAAAGCCCTAACGGATAAGTTTGATTAATTCAAACCTCTCCCTATATATCTCTTCTTTATCTCTATCTTTTCCTTAGTTTTGAAAACGATCAAAACTAGTCCATTTTCTGTGCCTCATGACCGACCCTTTTATCGAAGGCAACAACCTACTGAAACTAATGGGGCTGGCCTTGACCAGTCTCTCAACACTTAGGGCCGGCCCCCTTAGTACATAGTGACGCATGGTATGACCAAAACGCCCTTATGTGACTAGTTGGCCGTTTCTCGTGCATGAGACTTTGCAAGGCACACATAAGTGAACTACACCAATGATTTCACTATTCTCCGAGGTTCCCATAGGGTGCCCCTAGTGAAGTCAGCTAGTCAACTCACAACATGTCCCGGTGCATCGCACCCATGTGGCAAAGTCCACTTATGACAAGGAATTGCTACATGCGTCTCTGCACTAACCTAGGGTTTCCCCTTAGTGCATACACGTAGCTACGCATCTACCGTGCACTAGTACGAAGCACTCACCGAGCGTAGGCTTGGACTTCTCGCTTTCTCTAACTACGTTCTGTGTTCCGAGAAGATTGTATAAGAACCGTACATAATGTCGATAAGGTGGAACCTTTAGGGACCAGGGTTCATGGCTTTCAACTTAGACTCGATCGACACACTACCCGAGTGTACCATCAATCCTCTGAGTCTGAGTTAACCTGCGTGGCCACCCAGAGTGCGACACAGGCCACACTCCAATTCCCCCGGACTTACAATGTTCTCCCTCATACCCCTACTCTCCACTTAGTATGGTAAACTCGCTGTCCCTCCACCTGGTGCCATGATGCAACTCGAGCGGTGGAGAATACCGTCAGACTGAGTGCTCATATGACTCGGTTCCTTCTAGGTTGACCATATACATCGTACCTCCAATTACTCTGATGAGCAACCGGATCCGTCACCAGTCCAACTGATGACCACCTGGCCAGGGTTTAATACGACGTAGATCAGACTAAGGAACACACCTCCCGTTAGGGGTGTGGATAGCCTGCAGGAGTAACACGCTGATGCAACGCCAGCGGGGTAACCCAATACACCGTGATTTTGGATCACTGCATCCGGATCCTCACACATTGGTGCGCCAAAGCACCACACAACTGGTTAGTCCACCAGACATGGTTCCTCAGGGTTTAGGACCGTTTTACCCTAAGCAGAAACACGGTTTAGTGCACCGGTGTCTGCTCACCGATCTGTGCACCGTGTTGGTTTCGTTCGGCCATAGACACTGTGCCTGGTAATGATCATGGTGGAGACACCCACGCTCTGTCATCCCAACAGCTTATCCTGATAGGGCGACCAACCCTAATCAAAGCTGCGAACTTATTTAGGTTACATGGGACCAGTCCCTTGAGTCTCCCACTCAAGTGGATTACCATATAGCCATGGCTCTCTGTTCTGTAATCAGAACACGTACTAACGTACGTACCAATATGCATTCCTATACTATATACCATACATAGCTAAACTATAGGTTTTTACGAGCTGTAGACCTTACCAATTCTAACAATCTCCCACTAGGTCTAACAAGGAATAACGGTGTTGAGCTCTGTAGCTTCTACATGCTGCCCAAAAGCCTTTGCAGGAATTCCCGAAAGGAATTGGCAACATTGTCTGTAGATTCCATCTCAGTATCGCTATTTGCATTTCCTCCTCTAACTGTCAGATCAAGTGGAGTTTGTACTTGATGGGTTTTCCCTCACGGGGGTGCCTAGTCTTCTTGGACCTTGCTTATCGCTCTTCTGTTTGCAATAACAGATAACTGAGCCTCTGGTACGCGTCCTAAGTTCTCTAAGACCTTCCTAAGCCTTACCACCTGATATACTACCTCGCACGCAACAACGTGCTAAGCCACTGTGGTAGAGTCTGTGATGCACTCTTGCTTCACACTCTACCAACTACCGCTTCTAATCCCAAGATAAAAACTATTTCTGAAATCGATTCTCTGGAACACACATCTGACACCAAAGTCAGACTCTGTGCGTCTAATCGATATCAGGACCTGTGAAGTACAAGCTAACACATAATCCTCACTAGATGAGGACTTCTGAGTATATCCTTCACTTTAGTCCAGAGATTTGGACCCAGGTTCGACTGAAACCGACCCATGAATCCTGCTATGCAATAGATATCTAGCCTCGTAAACCGAATATGGCTAGAATCTTATCTTCATGCGCAGCCTGTGACAGCAAGAGAACATTGCTCTGGTTATCTCGATTTACCTTGATTTTCAGAGCATAACTCGCATCACTAGGGTCTTTCACATCGAATTGTGATGACTTCAAACATTTACCGTAAACAATATTCTTACATTATTTTTAATCAGTAGGATATCGTTAACGTAAAGTACTACGTACACCCTTGTAGCTCTTTCACCTTTCTTGTACCTACTTGGTTTATCCTTATTCTGATCAAATCCGTGTGAGCGGATTCCCTTGATCAAAATAGACATTCCATCCTGGATGCTTGCATCAGTCCATAAATGGACCATTGCAACTTGCATTCCATATCTTCCTAACCTACTAACACTAAGCCTGGGGCTACATCATCCATATGTCCTTTCCAAATTCCCGTTAGGAAATAACTGTCTTGACATCCATCTACCAGATCTCCCAACTATAATGGGCTGCGATGGATTAAGAGGATCCGAAATAGACTTAGGCATAGCTACCAGTGAGATGGTTTTGACATAGTCAATCCCTTCTCGATCCTTTGGTAACTAATCTAGCCACTTAAGTCTTAACCGGGTGCTCTTCTTATACACCTCCTACACCCCGAAGGGTGATAATGCTATAAGTGTCAAGACTGTTCCAAGGGACATTGATGCAAGTTTGCCTCCATGGTCTTTTATCAGTCAGAGCTGTCGGAAGCTCCACTACTTCTTCGTAGCTCTAGGGATCATCCTCTTGAAACTCTGGATTAACTATCGAAGTTTCTCCATAGTATCTTTCAGGAGCTCTGATGGTCTCACAACGATGAGGTGGTGGTGGTACAAAGGAAGCTCCCACTACTTCTTCGTAGCTCTAGAGATCATCCTCCTGAAACTCTGGATTAACTATCGAAGTTTCTCCATAGTATCTTTCAGGAGCTCTGATGGTCCCACAACGACGAGGTAGTGGTGGTACAAAAGTGAATTATTTCTACAGTATCTGGTATACTAGTTTCTTGTATCATCTCCTCCCACTACGTTTTCAGATGTGCACTCTCTACCAGTTCCCAGTAGTTCACCTAGAACTACCTTACTGATAAACTTATGGTCTATAATACAATCCTGGTCTAGGTAGATGGTATTCGTAGAAACGATTACCTTCCAAACCTCAGGATCATAAAACAGTCCACCTTATGCCTCCTAAGGGTAACCTTCAAATAGATATACCTGGAACTACATCTCCATCTCATCCCTCTTGTCCTTTTGCACAAGTGCAGGACAACCCTATATCTCGAGACACTATAGTGTCAGCTTTCGCTTAGACCATAGCTCTCTATAGGTCTGAGGCACTGATCTAGATGAGAGATAGTTTCAGATGTAAGCTATTGTCCCAACATAAGGTGGGTAGTACATTTGGCAATATTCATCATACTACGGACCATGTCAAACAGAGTCTGATTCCTTCTCTCGGAGACTTTATTCTGACGTGTCATCCTTGGAGCATTTAACTGGGAGATAATCCCATACTCCCTCAGGATCCTATAGAACCCATCCGATAGGTTCTCGTTTCTTCGATTAAATCGAAGAGACTCCTATTGTCTGGACGCTCTTGGAACCATAGACGTCAAAAATAACTAACTCCAATACCTTAGCGGCCCTTTTAGTTATTCTGTCTTCCAGATAATACTCATAGATTAGAAAAATCTCCGATGAATCTGTGAACAGAAACTCGGTCTTCTTCTATCTCTGAATTTATCTAAGGCAGAATATCTAAATCAGAGGGGTCACAAATGGGATAGCTTCTCCGAAGGATTTAGATGAATTTTAATTAGACACTGCAGCTGTCATGAAATCTATTTCCGAATTAGGATTAAATACAAAGAGATTTTTCTGATCTATTCCTCTAACTATGAAGCTATCAATTTAGTTTAAGATACACACCTACGATGCTGTCTAAAACTAAAAACTTCATTTACCAAGGAGGAAACAGAACTATATCTCTAAAAAATAAAATTCATGTTTCGAAAAAAACTAAGATAATCATATCTAACAGCTTCCGCAGTGGCTTATGGCATCAATACCTATGTTAGGATTACTTCACTATAAAGTAGCTTTCTGCTTTCCTTGAATCTCTATAGACCCGAAGTCTACATTCCAAGAAGCATAAGAACTGCTACTAGATAGCGACTCAACTCCTAACATCCTGAGACCATACACTATCTCTAAATATCTCATATACTTGCTAAAGCGGAAACACTTCCGTCCTTAGCGTTACCAGACTTAGGAGTCCATACCAGTTTATGCACTAGAATAGTTTTCGATCTCTTATAAGTTACTCCCTTTGGTTCTTCTAAAGAAGATCTAGGTTAAGCACTAAAGGCTTTGCCTTTAATCTTGATCTCATTCTTTGTCTTTTAGAAATCTCCTTAGAAGTTCTGCGTTTATCATCTCTAACTTGTTAAAGCTAAAGTCTCTGATAACGCCTTCGAAGGTTCTAGACAAGGATGCAAGACATACGTTTTCCACCACCTCGTCATCTGGCACCATGTCTTTGGAATCCAGTTCGATCTGGAACTCAAAGATGTGTTCCGGAACAAGCATACCCACTGACATCTCGATACCGACAAGTATCTTGGTGGATAAGCGATGAGTCTACCGACTTCGCCTAGCAGACATCTAATGCAAGTAAAACTTTATTTGAGAAGACCCGGCATATTTCTGACTTGCTTCTAAGGAGTTGTCCGCAAGTTTTCTATGACACAGAACTTGCACATCTCCTCAGACTCTCGCTAGTCATCATATGCCCTAGTTAGTGCCCTAGTGATATCTGGACCTATTAGGTCTAGTACAGGGATATTTAGATTATAAGCTAATGTACGTTTACTACCCTAAGCATAAGCTAAAGATAGCGCTTCCGCTCTACGTAGTTAAAGACCTAATAACTGGTTCTCTTATGGGATAGCGGATAGAGGAACTATATGGTTGAATAAAAAAAAATGCAGGAAAAATTATTTTATGGATTTTTAAAACAATCTAATTATACCCAAATGTCAGCGCTACCCTCACAGCGAAGACACCTCTATGGATTAATTTAATCATGTATGTAAGATCTTAGAATCGGCTATACCTGTCCGAGGGGGCAGTGTGCAGGTCTTCCGCTTACACGAGTCTTTTCCTTGACCCTATCCAAATCTGCCAACTAAGGGCTTTGATGAACCATGGTTATCTTTTGGCCAGTACCACGTGATCACCATTGTCTTCGCAACGAATACCTCACGTGTACTTCAAATGCTTAACCACGAGCCTAGGCAATTACAGAACGAAAGTTCTAACGGCCCCCACGAGGGTGAGTAAAAGCCTGAACCCTTAGCGTCGTAATCGCCATATCCTGAGGGAGATCACTAAGTTGCTTGGCATGAAAAAACACAGCTCTCACCTGAGGGGGTTGTTGAGTTATGCCCTCCCACCCGAGCACGAAGTGATTGGCCATGGAGGCCAGAGGATCTCTAAAAGTCCTCTCTTGCATCCCTTATTAAATTTGAGGGTTATTTTAATGCAAGTATGAGTGTACACTAAGGTCACGACAACCAATACACTAGACCCTGGTCATACCGTGCTCCCACTAGCGTTTCAAGCCTTTCACGAAGCATTAATCGATCTCGGAATATCATAGTCACTGCCTCGAGTGGATTTCTCCACTCAAGGGTCACATTACATATCCCAAGAACATCGATGCTTTGCAAACCTAGCTATCACGCTAATGCTCTGGAGCCTAGCCTAAGGTCAGACTGACAGGAAAGGTCTTCCACTACCATGGCGCCTCGTTTATAAATTTGACGAATGATGTTATAGTAGAATTCCAACTCATTCTAGGTTTCGATACTGGCCAAATAGGCACACCCGACTAATCGGGTGTTGACTTAATGGTGGCATAACCAAATGTGAGAAATTCTTGCTATCATCAAGGGTCAATTAAATAATAGGCGTCACTAGTGGAATCATATCCTAATAAGGTCGCTAGGACCCGAGGGAAAAGGGCATTACTCTAACACAGATAATTAAATTATCGCATCAGGTTCTCTACAGAAATATAAAGAACAGTAGAAAGAAACAACCACACAACTGAATCAAGTTCAGGGTCCGACCCCTGAACCTGACTGCCACAGCGTAGGCTCTCTGTCTCCTTCGCAAGGCTCCTTGATCCGGGGCAAGCCTTTGTATACGATCTCCTGACGCTTTTTGCCCTTTGCCATCATCGTGTACGCTTCGCCAGATCACCATCATTCTCCAAGGTTCCGCTCGTCCTTTTGGTGGTGGATCTCCACGGCAAGTCCTCCTCTTCAATCTGTAACCGAAAAAGCTCTAGTACGCTTCGAGCAAATGCTCGCTTGTACACAATTTCCTAGAACGAAAAAAAAAACAAACCTAGCAAAAAAACCTTAGAATCAAGGGTGGTCAACTTCCACCACTTGCCCGACTATGGCTCTAAAATCTATCCACACACAGAAGAAAAAACATCCAGACAATATTTGCTAACACGGGGTCCGACCCCCGGTAGCAAGCAATCGTATATCCAGATTAATTTTAGAAGCGGCGCCCTGCAAGAATAATTCATAGAATACACAAAATATACTATGCATGATCTACTCTTAGAACCCTGATGATGGCACATACTATTCATGCGCGCACATGACGGTTTCATGAAAATATATGAAACGCACACCACTAGCGTGCTCTGATAGCAATTGTTGGATGTGAATCCAATGGTAGAAGCCCGCAGCGGAACCAAAGAGAAGGTCCGAAGACCGGGAGCGGTGTGCGTTACATATCAAAATTTTCATCGAAATAATCTACATATGCGTGTATGAATCTAGCATGACAACTACGCAAACCCCTAACGTCGATCTAATACGAAAGAACAATCTAGCATGTATGCATGTTCTATCTATGCTAGATCTACATGTTAGAGATCATACCTGTGTGCGGATTCTTTCACCGCGACCAATTTCTTCTTTGTCGATAGAGACGGGCTCGGATCTGCTCGATATAGTTTCGGTGCGACGGCCATAACTTTCTGCTTCAAACTCCGATTGGGCTAAAATTTGGACTAAAGGTAGCCAACTTTGAGACGCAACTTTTGCAATAAGTTTCACATCAATTGGATTTCTGTAGCTCCCAAAATCACAGAAACAATACTGATTTTCTGTGCATATTCTGGACAGCAAAAGGTTGCGGGATATGCCTTCTAGTTCACCCGATCTCACACGATGCACGGCACCTCGTCAATGGATCTCTGAGTGCCTCCATATGACGAGCCTTCTCCTTCTACGAAACACCACATGAGGAAGATGAGTCGCCATCCAATGACGCAAGCGAAGGAGAGAGAGACGAGAGAGGAGATGAGAAACGAGGAGAGGGGGGCGGCTAGGGTTTCCCCATAGCTTGCATGGCCGGCCCTAGGGCTTGCATCATGCATGGCCGGGCCCCCCTCTCCCCATTGCACTTATATAGGGCCGGCCTTATCCTTTGGATAAAGCCCTAATGGATAAGTTTGATTAATTCAAACATCTCCCTATATATCTCTTCTTTATCTCTATCTTTTCCTTGGTTTTGAAAATGGTCCAAACTAGCCCATTTTATGTGCCTCATGACCGACCCTTTCATCGGAGGCAACAACCTCCTGAAACCAATGGGGCCGGCCTTGACCAGTCTCTCAACACTTAGGGTCAGCCCCCTTAGTACATAGTGACGCATGGTATGACCAAAACGCCCTTATGTCACTAGTTGGCCGTTCCTCGTGTACGAGACTTTGCAAAGCACACATAAGTGAACTGCACCAGTGATTTCACTATTCTCTGAGGTTCCCATATGGTGCCCCTAGTGAAGTCAACTAGTCAACTCGCAACATGTCCCGGTGCATCGCACCCATGTGGCAAAGTCCACTTATGACAAGGAATTGCTACATGCGTCTCTGCACTAACCTAGGGTTTCCCCTTAGTGCACACACGTAGCTACGCATCTACCGTGCACTAGTGCGAAGCACTCACGGAGCGTAGGCTTGGACTTCTCGCTTTCTCTAACTATGTTCTGTGTTCCGAGAAGATGGTATAAGAACCGTACATACTATCGATAAGGTGGAACCTTCAGGGACCAGGGTTCATGGCTTTCAACTTAGACTCGATCGACACACTACCCGAGTGTACCATCGATCCTCTTAGTCTGAGTTAACCTGTGTGGCCACCCATAGTGCGACGCAGGCTGCACTCCAATTCCCTCGGACTTACTATGTTCTCCCTTATACCCCTGCTCTCCGCTTAGTATGGTAAACTCGTTGTCCCTCCACCTGGTGCCATGATGCAACTCGAGCGGTGGAGAATACCATCAGACTCGAGTGCTCATATGACTTGGTTCCTTCCAGGTTGACCATATACATCGTACCTCCGATTACTCTGGCGAGCAACCGGATCTGTCACCAGTCCAACTGATGACCACCTGGCCAGGGTTTAATACGACGTAGATCAGACCAAGGAACGCACCTCCCGTTAGGGGTGTGGATAGCCTGCAGGAGTGACACGCTGACGCAACGCCAGTCGAGTAACCCAGTACACCGTGGTTTTGGATCACTACATCCGGATCCTCACACATTGGTGCGCCAAAGCACCACACAACTGGTTAGTCCACCAGACATGGTTCCTCAGGGTTTAGGACCGTTTTACCCTAAGCAGAAACACAGTTTAGTGGACCGGTGTCTGCTCACCGATTTGTGCACCGTGTTGGTTCCGTTCGGCCACAGACACTGTGCCTGGTAATGACCGTGATGGAGACACCCACGCTCTGTCATCCCAACAGCTTATCCTGATAGGGTGACCAACCCTAATCAAAGCTGCGAACTTATTTAGGTTACATGGGACCAGTCCCTTGAGTCTCCCACTCAAGTGGATTACCATGTAGCTATGGCTCTCTGTTCTGTAATCAGAACACGTACTAACGTACGTACCAATATGCATTCCTATACTATAAACCATACATAGCTAAACTATAGGTTTTTACGAGCTGTAGACCTCACCAATTCTAACAGTGTGTTCCTTGGTGTGACTTACATCGTATTTAACTCAGGCATGATGGTCATCAGTTAGATTGTTGATCAGATCTGGTTAGTCGATAGGATAATCGGAGGTGCAATGTGAGCAGTTAATATAGAAGGAACCGAGTCATATGACCACTTGAGTCTGACGGTGTTCTCCACCGCTCGAGTCGGGTCATGCACTAAGTAGAGAGATAATGGGTTTACCACTACTAAGTAGAGAACATGGGTAAGCGAGAGAATATAGAACATCTGGATGAATTGGAGTGTAGCCTGCGTCACACTCTAGGTGGCTACGTAGGCTAACTCGGACTCAGAGGGTTGATTTTATATTCAGGTAGTGTATTGATCGCGTCCAATTTTGAAGCCATGAACCCCAAACCTTGAAGGTTCCATCTTATCCATATTATGTATGGTCTTTGAACCATCTCCTCATTTCACAGGACGCAGCTAGAGGAAGATATAAGTCCAAACCTAATAATCCTACGCTCCGTATGTGCATTGCACTAGTGCATGGTAGATGCGTGTGTGTACTAGAAGAAATTATGGAGTGGTATAGAAATACACACAGTCATCCCCTAGCCTTATATTGTGTGGGCTTCACTATATAGGTGCGATGCACCGGTACATCTTGCTAGTTGACTAGTAAACTTTACTAAGGACACCCTATGTATTTACTAAGGGCAACCCGGTAATAGTGAACTCACTCGTGATATCCCACGTAAATGCGCCTTGTGAGTCTCTATGCAAGGGGGTCAGCCAACTAGTGTCATGGGGCTATTTTAGGAAACCAAAAAATCAACCATGGACTAGGGCGGACCGACTCTAGGCGTTAGGGGACAAGTATGGCCACCCCCTAGCTTGTTGGAATTGCAAACAAAAGTGTAGGAAGGGGGGCCGGCCTTAAGGGCTTTGACCAAGGAGGGACCTACTACACATGGTAATAGGGGGCCGACCTATTGAGATGCGCAAGGAGGAGAGAGACTAGGAGGGGTCGGCCTACGACTTGCATATGCAATCAGTAGAGGCCAACCTCTACAAGTGGACAGAGGGAAGGAGGGGGGGGGGGGGGGGGCGCAAGCTTTGCTCCCGACCCCCCTCTCGTCTCTTCTTCTACTCTCTCGTCTCCCTCGGCTGCGTGTCAGTTCAGACTTGTCGAAAGCGAGCTAACTCGTCGATGATCGCTCGCTGTGCGACCAGCATCTCCCTAAGGAGTTGGTTGCTGAGAGAAGGGGGAGGTGGAAGGACTTGGGCTGAAGTAGTGGTGCTGGTCAAGGGCGCGACCGGGGCCTTTGAGCGTCCTCGCCCATGTTGGGGAAGGGCCATCTGGGCCTGTCGCGGTCTTATTCTGGAAGTACTTGCCATTACATGGATCTCGGCAAGGTACTTGTCCCATGCTTGGCTCGGGTTTGATTTCGCACCATGTGGTCGTGGGCGTTCTCGCGGGAACCAGACAAGATCCCACAGACAACGTCAAAATATCGGGGGAGAATCTCGTAAAACTTCTTCCGCGATCTGCAAAACCCAGGAGTTAGAACAGCTGGCTCCTTTCGGAGCGCAGACCCTTCGACGCTCAAGTCAACATAGATTTCAAAGGGGAGGACAATTGATCATAAGAGAGTTTGGGGTTTTGAAATTCGAACTTGTACTTAGGAGCCTGGGCCATGCTTTTATAGCCTTTTTCCAAACACTAGAGGCAGATATGTACCTGCCCACTTGGATCGTCTGTGCACGCTTGTGGTAGCACACGGGGGTCTTTAAATGCGCTATGTCGTCTTGTTGGTCAGCTGGCTGCCCAGGGTCGAGAGGGGGAATGCACCGGTCTTATCTGCTCCAGGTGGCACTTTGGAAGGCTCTGGATAGAGTTGGTTTCGGCTATGGACTATTAGATGTGTGCAAAGCAAACTTGGCCCACAAGCGTCCATGTAGTTCCACGAAGGTGCGAACACTTGTCTACTTAACGTCGTCTTACTGTATGGAACATTTGCCGACAAAAAGGGCGATCTCCTTCGTGTGCGAGTTGGCTGCAGGCGACGTAGATATCCTTCTAAGTTTCCTACAAGCAAGAGGCGATAATCCTCGTTGTACGAGCTGGCTGCGAGCTACGTGAGGGAGTCGTGTTCCTGTTGCATCAGGTGATGAATCTTCGAAAGTGTCCCTCGATCTCCAAGACCCTATTTGACCGACGAGCCACTATGGTAGCCGAGGGGTCACTATCCCAATGAGGGTAAATGGTGCAATCGGGGCAAGCTTTCTAATTAGGGACGATCTCATTCTCCGAAAAAAGGTCACTCAGCTTGGAACTATTTATCCCTATTGACAAAAAGAGACAACCTCTTGCATGCGAGCTGCTCGCGGGCGATGTGCGAGCCCATCATCTCCTTAACCAGTGGCGGTCTCATGAACTAGGTTGACGAGCTAATGCTATTTTTCGGACACAATCACCTCATATAGCATTCGTGGGTGCAATGCATCGATCCGAACGGATAGTTTTGGAGGCAAATTAATCTTAAAGTTATAAATTTCTTATCTAAAATTATGTTGGTGAAAAACTAAAAAAAAAAAGAAGCCATCAACACTTAAACTTGGTAATTCTGTATCACTGCAAGGGTGACAGTAGTAAAAAGTATCAAATCAATTGATTCAAAAGGCCTACACTCATACCTACACCAGAAGAGTTAAACCGTTTTACATCTATATTTACAGAGGCGAAGAGGCCCAAATAAGAAAGCAGTTTGCTATTTCCCACCAAGCCCAAAACAATCAGAGCCCAACAATGGCAGAAGCTTCCATCCCACCCCCACTGCAACCGCCTTCTTTCCTTTCATATATATATATAAAAAAACCAAATAACCCAAAAGAAAAAAGAAAAAAACAAGGGATAGGTAGATTTTGGGAAAAAGATAAAATCATTCCTGAAATGCCCCCACAGTTGAAGTTCCGTAATTTTTGGTCCGGTCCGGTCCCATCCCATCAGCGCCATGAGGAAACCGTGAGGAGCGGACGGTCCTCCCACGCGAGCGTGAGGAAGGCCGGTGGGGAGTCCCGCAGCGAGTACTTGGAGCTGTAGCCGTAGTTCCACAGGAGGAGCTTTGCCTGGCTCACCGCGTAGTGGCTCAGCGGCACGGACTCGAGTCCGCACCCTTCCATCAGGGCCCGCCACCCATCCTTCCCCTCCATCCGCACCCTCCGCTCCGGGCCCTCGGGCCCCACAGCCCCCAGGATCCGATGCCCCAGCAGCAGCCGCTCCACCTCCACGCGCTCCGCCGAGCACCGCCCCATCGCCGGCTCCAGCGACTCGAACACGGCGGCGTAGTACGCCAGCGCGCTTCCGAACCGCTCCACGAACCCGGCCCGGTTCAGCCCGACCTCGTACTCGCCCAGCGTCACCACCCTCGGTCCGAGCGACTTGGCGATGCGGAGCACGCTGCCCACCATCTCCGACGTCTCCCCGAGCAGGTGGTGCAGCTGGAGCATGAAGTTTACGGCCACGGCCTCGCCCGGGTCGACCCGGAAGGCCGACTCGGTGAGCTCGTGGACCGGGGTCAGGATGGGCTCGAACTCGAAGTCCAGGTCGAGGAGCGCCGCGAAGTCCCGGAGGCGGTTGCCGGTGGCGGCAAGGGAACCCGCCGGGGAGCCGCCCAGCGCCGGGGACGGAATGCCGGAGATCCGGATCCGGGCGGGCTTCCCGGCGGTTCGGGTGGTGAGCGCCTGGAGGAGCGCCGCCCATTGGATCCCTTGGACGATCCCGAAGTCGATGATGTGGATCTGGTCCGCCGACTCGGTGGCCTCGAGTATCGCCTGGTTGGCCGTCAGGTGGGCGAACTTGGAGTAGGGGCACGCCTCGTTCAGGGTTTTGTAGCAGAGGGTGAAGTCCTCCGGCGAGAAGTCGTAAGAAGACGGCGACGGGGAGGTGGATTCCTTCCCCTGCGCGCCTCCGGCTGAGAGACGGCGGGAGAGAGCCTCCGCGAAGTAGTAGGCAGCTCGTTGCGTCGGGTCTCCCACCTCGGAGGCTAATTCCTTGATCCCGACCAGGGATTTGAAGGCGAGATCCGTCTCGCAGTCGGTGATCTGGGCGCAGTCGAGGAGGGACTTCAGCAGCGGGGGAGACGAGGTGACGTTCTCAGCCACCGGTTCCTTCTTCGGTTGGGGAAGCGGGGATGTATCACAGGACTGAATCTGGGCCGTCGGCGGCGGAGGATTCGTGGGAGGGTTCACGGCGGAGAGCTGGTTGCGGGGCGGGATAGGGTTGGGCATCTTCTGAGATTCTGCAAAGACGACGAAATTGAGATCGGAGGTGGAGGCCGGGGATGGGAGGCTGATGGCGGCGGAGCAGGAGGCGAAGGCCGCATCCGCGAAGAGGGGAGGCAGCTCGCGGCCCCCGCCGCCGTCCTTCCAAGCGTCGCTCATCAGGTCGGAGCTTTCCGCGGGGGACTCGCCGATCAGGCTCTCCATCCACTCGTCGGAGTCGAACTCCCCCGCGCCCGGTCCGGCGACGGCGGAGGTGGAACCCAGGTCGGACAGCCGGAAGGGCCCGCCGTGGTCGATGGGCGGGAAGCCCAGCACGGAGGCGGTCCCCCCGTGGTCGGAGGTCGCCATAGCGAAGGGGTCGTGGAAGACGGGGTCGGGCAGGACGAAGGGGAACTGGTGGTCCGGGTGGGGCCCCCATTGGGTGGGGTTGGCGGAGGAGAAGGCGGTGAGGGAGGCGATGTGCTGCTGCTGCTGGCGCTGCTGCTGCTGCTGCTTCTGCTTCTGCTGGATGACTTGTTGAGCGATGGCCATCAGATTCCCGCTGTCGGCGCACATGTACGCCATTCTCCGGCGACTCGCAAAGCCCCACCACCTATCTACTGTGTCACCTTCTCCTCAGGCTCGGAGACGCTCTGGGCCTTTTACCCCCCCCCCCTCTCTCTCTCTCACATGCAAGCATTTACCCCCGAGAGATAGAGAGAGAGAGAGTGAGTGGAGTGAGACTAGGAGAGAGAGAGCTGTGTGGGCGGAGTTTCGAGCGTTGGAGAGCGGTGGGCTTTTTAAAACAGAAGGAGAGGAGCGTATAGTATTCAGACTGGGGCTGTGTGCGCGAGTGTGTAATGGATTTGGGGGGGGGGGGGGGGAAGGAAAATTGAGGAAAAAGTATACGAAGACATAGGGGGCGGGGCCTACGCCCGCCCACCATTCATAGTGGAGAAAAATTTGCAAGCACGGAAAATCCCAAAAATAAATAATATAGAGGGCCAGAAAAACGAGAGAAACGGGAAACCAAAGGGAAACAACGCTGCACCCCCTTGGGACCTGTTATATGATATCACCACCCCCTTCCTTTGACAATCCCGAGCGGCCTGGCGATGCCGATGGATCACGTGGGTATGATGAGAACGGGATGTGGAAGGGTATACTTGTTGATATTTGGGAGCTACTTATAAATCGATTATTTATTTATTTATTTTTTTTAAGGTGGGGGTGCAGGTTCACTCTGCAGGCTACAGTTGCTATTTGGGAGAAGGGCGAGTACATACTACATAGGGAGGAGCGCCATGTATGACGTGTCCCCCCCCCCACTCATGTTCCTTCGTGGTCCTTTGAGATGACACCACCGGCTGGTCTGACCCGACACGTGCGACTCGCACCCGGAGCGCCGGACCCCACCGAGACCACGTGATCCGCACGTGCATGCAGTGTTTTTGCGCGCGTCTCATCGCGCCCGTTGCGGTGGGGCTCGGATGTCGAGGGAAAAAACTTCGGTGGGGAGGCCCTACCGTATAAAGCCGTGTGGGCTCCCCCCATTAACGCGTGCCGTACTGCATCCCATTGTGGGGGCCACAGCAACGCTCTTGGTAGGCGTCCCCACGTTGCTACGATGTAAAGCCCCCGCACTGAAGTTGCTCTGCGATTGCGAGCTTTAAGTGCTGCGGGACGCGTGGATGAGTAGCGACCCTCCCCTGGTGACGTCAGAGCCGTCGGATTCCTTCGTGAAGAGGAGAAAGGGTGGGGCCCCATAGATTTTCTTAGAGGTTTTTACCGAAATGGCCACCAACTCTCAACTATTGTTGAGAATGGACCCCATCAAGAAATCTGAACGAAAATGGCCACCAGCACGTGGGAAACAGGTCGCACGGTGACACTAAACAGGTAAAAAGACATATTGACCCTTACCATCTTCTCCACCTCCATCTTCTCTCACAGAGAGAGTCAAAGAGTGAGAGAGTGAGCAGAGAGAGTGAAAGAATGGGTGAGCAGAGAGAAAGAGAGTGAAAGAAGGAGTGAGAGAGAAACAAAGAGTGAGAAAGAGTCAAGCCCAAGCCCGAACCGACCTTCCCTAGCTCCGGTGGTCCACAACCGAGCCGGCGCCCAACCCCTGCTAACGCACTGCCGTCGCCGTCAAACCCGAGCTCCGGTGACGCACGGGTGGAGCAGCGGCGACACCCCCCCCCCCCCCCCCCCCCCCGCGCCCGATCTCCCGACCCCCCCTGCACTTCGGCGCCCGATCTCCCCCGAGCTCGATCTCGACCCCCCCTCCCCGTGCTCCGGTGACGCACGGGAGGAGCAGCGGCGACCCCCCCTCCCTGTGCTCCGGCGACGCGCGGAGGGAGCAGCGGCGACGCCCCCTCCTTCGTCCTTTGCTCCGGCGACGCGCAAAAAATCGGACGAAAATCGGACGAAATCCGACGAAATAACATGTTTCGTCTAGTTTTCGTCGCCAAAAAATCACAGTCATTTCTCCCTGAGACTGGCTTTGGGCTGTGTGACGAAAATCGGACGAAATAACAAATTTCGTCTAGTTTTCGTCGCCGAAAAATCAGACGAAATCCGACGAAAATAACATGTTTCGTCTAGTTTTCGTCGCCAAAAAATCATAGTGACCCTTTGTAGACACACGAATTTCGTCGGACCCGAACCCGACTTACGTGTGCCGACGCGGATGCAAACCCGACACGCGGACCCAACTCGTGCGCACCGACGTGGATGCAAACCCGACACGCGGACCCGACTCGCGCGCGCCGATGCGGACCCGGACCCCACTTCAAGAGGGGCCGGCCCCTACTAGGGTCCGAACCCCATAGGGCCGGCCCTAGTGGGGACCGAACCCCATGAGGGGGGCCGGCCGGCCCTGCAAGGAAAGAAAAGAAAGGAAAGAAAAGAAAAAGGAAAGAAAAGAAAAGGAAAGAAAAGAAAGAAAAGGAAAGAAATACCGCCATGCGCGGGGGGAGGTAGCGTATGACGTCTGCACACACGCGGATCTGCGCCGATCCCTCGATCCGACGCACAAGACGAAGCGCCCGATCGCCATCGATTTCGTGCGCAAAATCCAGCCATAATTGCACCCGCCAGAAAAGGAAAACAACTAAATGTTATTCCCCTCATCAATGGATGAATAAAATCCGGGTAATTATGAGAGAGATAAAAAAGGGATTTAAAATTAAAAAGTTCCCATATCTCTCTCCCCACCTCTTTGCCTATAAATAGAGGGGGTGGGGGAAGGAAAAAATGGTCGGGAAATTGAAGACGAAACGCCAGAGCTCTGCAGAAGAGGAGACGCTTCTTCATCGACCCAAGGCTTCACGAGGCACAGTCAAGCCTGTCCCGAGGGATCGGCTTACTGAAAGTCCTCATCAATGTGAAGGCCCTTGCACACGAAGATCATCCCTTCGACTCCGTGCATGAAGAAGAAAGCTCGGAGAAGAAGAACCCTTCGACTCCGAAGACGCCAGAAGCAAAGGCCGGAGAAGAAGAGGAGCGGCACTACCCCGTCGTCTCCAACAAGCTTCGACTCCGATCAAGCCCAAAAGCCCGGAGAAGAAGAGGAGCGGCACTACCCCGTCGTCTCCAACAAGCTTCGACTCCGATCAAGCCCAAAAGCCCGGAGAAGAAGAGGAGCGGCACTACCCCGTCGTCTCCAACAAGCTTCGACTCCGAGAAAGCCCAAAAGCCCGGAGAAGAAGAGGAGCGGCACTACCTCGTCGTCTCCAACAAGCTTCGACTCCGATCAAGCCCAAAAGCCCGGAGAAGAAGAGGAGCGGCACTACCCCGTCGTCTCCAACAAGCTTCGACTCCGATCAAGCCCAAAAGCCCGGAGAAGAAGAGGAGCGGCACTACCCCGTCGTCTCCAACAAGCTTCGACTCCGATCAAGCCCAAAAGCCCGGAGAAGAAGAGGAGCGGCACTACCCCGTCGTCTCCAACAAGCTTCGACTCCGATCAAGCCCAAAAGCCCGGAGAAGAAGAGGAGCGGCACTACCCCGTCGTCTCCAACAAGCTTCGACTCCGAGAAAGCCCAAAAGCCCGGAGAAGAAGAGGAGCGGCACTACCCCCGTCGTCTCCAACAAGCTTCGACTCCGATCAAGCCCAAAAGCCCGGAGAAGAAGAGGAGCGGCACTACCCCGTCGTCTCCAACAAGCTTCGACTCCGATCAAGCCCAAAAGCCCGGAGAAGAAGAGGAGCGGCACTACCCCGTCGTCTCCAACAAGCTTCGACTCCGATCAAGCCCAAAAGCCCGGAGAAGAAGAGGAGCGGCACTACCCCGTCGTCTCCAACAAGCCTTCGACTCCGATCAAGCCCAAAAGCCCGGAGAAGAAGAGGAGCGGCACTACCCCGTCGTCTCCAACAAATCCTCGATCCCGATCAAGCCCCAAAGCTCGGAGGAGAGAAGCGAAGCGTCATCACCCCGTCGTCTTCGACTAACGCCTGCCCCATCCACGAAGAAGAAAGCCTGGAGCAGATCGTCTGAAGCGTCGCTACCCCCGTCGTCTTCATCAACAAAAGCCGACGCTACAACCGTCGCACGGAGACCGTCGCTACCCTCGTCGTCTTCATCAACAAAAGCCGACGCCACAACCGTCGCACGGAGATCGGTGCTACCCCCACCATCTTCGAAAGCATTCTTCGACTCCGATCACGCCAAAGAAGCCCGGAGAAGAAGAGAAGTCCAGTCGATACGTAAACCGTCGAAGCACCGGAGAAGTAGCCCACGTCGTTCGAAGAAGAAGATCGAGTTGACGCCAAAGCTAAAGCCAACGCAAGAAGCCAAAGCAAAGCCCCAGTAAAGCCCGCGCCAAAGCAACGCAAGTGCCAAAGCCAAGCGACTACGCCGGCAACGAGCAAAAGCACCGCACGTTCTAGCCGATACGACGTGAAGTCCGGAAGAACGAAAGCATCGCAAGTCTCTCCCAGCTACGTCCAAGTGCAAGCGCCGAAGCAAAGCAAAAGCCAGAGCCACGCCGGAGCAAAGCCAAAGCCAAAAAGCCAAAGCCAAAGCCAACGCCAAAAGCTAGATCGACGTCGCGAACCGACGATCAAGGACACCGAGGTCAAGCAAGGAACGAGGAAGACGCGAAGACCGAGGAACGAAGCCGAAAACCCCCTAGCCGAGAAAGCACGAAGCACGGAAGGGATAAAGCAACGGTGGACATTCCTTAGCCTCTCCAAAACCCTCTCCCTGTAAAACCCCTGTCCTGGGCAGCCCCTTCAGAGCTCTCGCACGAACACCACGTGGAGACGCGGATCAAAGGGATCCCCCAGAAGATCTTTCCCACAATCCCCTGATCAAAACTCGCCGCAACCCGGACTCGCTACACCCGAGCAACCCGGGTCCCGGCCACAATTGTAATCTCGTGTGATTCGCAATAAAGATGACCCGCGCTTTTTTCCGCGTCCACAGATTTCTGGCACGCCCGGTGGGACCTCTTCTCCTTTCATCCGTACGACTGAAGAAGCTGCTTGAAGTTTGCGATGGCCGGAACAAACAACGATGCGTTTGCTCCAAGCCTCTCACCAATCGCCGAGTCTCCTCTACTCCGACATGGTGATCCATTAAATCCGGAGGGTGATGCTCCTCCAATGGTCCGCGTCTACACTCGGCGTACACGGACTCTTACGGATGTCTTCGTGCCGGAAGCTACTACCGAAGATGCTCGCCAAAGCGCCGATGAGGCCCTGGTGCTTGAAGAAACGAGCCTCGATCCTGGAGTCCATGTCCAGAAGTTTGGGGAGGACCAGCCCCAACCCCGAACCCGTTCGGGTTCTCCAGCAGACGTTGCACCTCCTCTGCAGGGGGCAAACATCAATCATCAGCCAGAAGCAAGTCGGCGTAACTACATCTCTGATGATGACGGCGAGGATGCGAACATGCAACACCGAGACGTTCTCCGTCACCACCCTCCGTCCGCTCTTCAGCTACAAGTCATGCAGATGAGCGAGCATATGGCGCAAATTACTCGGCTAATGGAGGAGAAGGATCGTCACATCAACACTCTGCTCCAAAAGCTAAGCGCAAAGGACGCTGCAGCAGTCAGCCAACCCATCGCTTCTCCAGTAGCCGCTCCAGTTCCGTCTTCAACTCCCGCTCCTGCAGAAGTTGCTCCGACGGTTCAAGCAGTTACTCCAGCGCTCTCTTCGGCTCCCGTCCCATTGGAAGTCATCTCCCCAACACCAGCCTCGGTGGCCACTCAACCTCCGGCAACGGCAACGATGAATGCTCAGCAAGTCCAAGCGTTGATAGCCGACATGATGCGCTCCCACGGCAGTGGCCTTCCTCCGATCACGGCGGCATACTCGAAGCCCTACACTACGAGGATCCAGCAGCTACGCTTCCCAGTCGGATTCCAGCCACCAAAGTTTCAGCACTTCGACGGAAAGGGAAATCCGAGACAGCACGTCGCCCACTTCATCGAGACCTGCAATAATGCCGGCACATATGGCGACGAGATGGTGAAGCAATTCGTTCGCACCCTCAAAGGCAACGCCTTCGACTGGTACGTTGATCTTCCTGCAGGGACCATCGACAGCTGGGACCAGATGGAAAGGGAGTTCCTCAATCGCTTCTACAGCACCAGACGTACAGTCAGTATGACCGAACTCACCGCCGTCAAGTAAAGGAAGGATGAGCCAGTGATCGACTACATCGACAGGTGGAGGAACCTCGCGCTGAATTCACGAGACTGCTTGTCTGAAGACTCGGCCATCGAGATGTGCACCCAAGGCATGCACTGGGGTCTGCTCTACATCCTCAAAGGTATCAAGCCTCGGTCTTTCGAAGAACTCGCAACTCGGGCTCATGACATGGAACTCAGCCTAGCAAACCGCAGGGACTCGAAGAACAAGGACTTCTTGAAGATAGAGAAGAAGGACAAGCCACCGGCAACGAAACCAAAACAAGTCAACGTTGCTGACATCGCTTCAACCTCCAAACCGCTCAAGATCGGTGGCAAGCCGGATCAGAAGAAGGGAGTCGCCATACCACCGCCTCCGCCGCCAAGACAAAGGATGACTCTCGAGGAGCTCGAAGCCAAGGAGTACCCTTTCCCAGACTCGGAAGTCTCCTCCATGTTCGACCAACTGCTGCAAGAGAAGATGATAGAGCTCCCTCCTTCGAAGAGGCCCGAGCAGATGCATCGCGTCGACGACCCTCTCTTCTGCAAGTACCACCGGATGGTGAGTCATCCCATCGAAAGATGCTTCGTCTTCAAGGAAAGAATCATGGCGCTCGCTAAGCAAGGGAAGATAGAGATCGACTCCGGGGAGGTTGCTACGGCCAACATGACGTCCATCACCTTCGGCTCCTTCTCGCCAGTACTCGTCGCTGCTCGGCGAAGCATGCCCAAATTGCGCATCAACCGTCAAGCTCCAATCGCTAAGTCAACTTCCCAGCTGAAAGGCTCGAAGCGACGTCAATATACTCCTGCGCTCACCAAGGAGGAAACACCGCTGCCTTGGGGGCAATCATCGCTCACGCCAGCACCTCTTCTAAGCAATACTGCATCCCAACGGGCGCTCCAAAGGAGATACGATCAAGGAGATCCAGTAGTCGGTCTGCTGGGCCAGCCTTCGGGGAAGTTCGACTATTACGCCCTCTACTCAAGGCCTCCGTCCGTTCCAATCGACGAAATCAAGCCCACCGGCTGGGAATCGGAAGACACGCCAGTAGAGCCTCGAGAAGAGCAAGTCCATTCCAGTCAAGCTATGTCCCAACGCGCTCTTCGGGAAAGATACGAGCAAGGAGATCCAGAAGTCGATCTACTAGGCCAGCCTTCAGGGAAGTTCGACTATTACGTCCTCTATTCAAAGCCTCCATTGGTTTCAGCTGAAGAAATCAAGTCCACCGGCTGGGGATCGGAAGACGAGTCAGTAGAGCCTCCAGAAGAACAAGTACCTCCGAGGGAACCAGTTGCTACTGTCGACCATCATCCTAGCGGAGGGGAATCCACCGACGAAGAAGCATGGGTCATGCTACCGCGGCGGCGAAAGCCATGGCAAGAAAAGAAGCTCAAGCAAGACCGTGTGATGAGGGGATTCACCAAGCGGAAGACCTACAAGAAGAAAAGCAAGACTCCGGGAAGAAAGGCGTTCAAAGTGCCGCCAGCAAGCCAAGACGATATCCTTCAGCAGAGTCTTCCAGAGCCGACAACTTTGCAAGAGTTCTTCCCAGATCACTTCTTCCCAGCGGACCAACACATCAAGGTGTCTTGTTGCATGGTCGAAGTCCATAAGGCGTCGGAAGGAAGGAACGAAAGCGAAACTTCTGGAGAAGGCGACTCCACAGACGAGGGAGGCGATTCCGACGAAAGGGGCACCGCCTCTCACGACGAAGCAATCTTGCACATGCCTCTCGTAGAGGCTTTGCATCTCCCGAAGAAGGCTCGCCTGGCAATGGCGGCGGCCTTGGCCGATCCAGATAGCTACAAAAGGAAGAGGAAGGATGATCAAAGGCGCAAAGCTGTGGCCTCGTGTGATGCGACGATAACCTTTTCAGATGAGGACCTGCAACTCGGGACGCGATTGCACAACCGGCCTCTTTACGTCTCGGGATACATCAAAGAGAAGCCAGTAAACCGAATCCTGTTGGACTGTGGCTCCGCCGTCAACATCATGCCCATCCAGACGATGCGGCAACTCGGCATCACCGACGACCAGCTCTCACCAAGTCAGTTAGTCATTCAAGGGTTCAACCAGGGAGGACAATCTACCGTCGGAATCATTCGCCTGAAGCTGTCAATTGGCCCGCTGGATACAACGGTCCTCTTCCACATCATCGATTGCCAGACATCATATCGCCTCCTGTTGGGAAGACCATGGCTACACGAGAACGGCATCGTGGTATCCACCTGGCACCAGTGCCTCAAGTACTACGAAGAAGGCATGGAGAGGTGCATAGTTGCGGATGACAAGCCATTCAACGAGGCCGAGGCACACCTGGCCGACGCTAAGTTCTACCAAGCAAAGGGCCTGGTCGCGGAAGTTCTGCCTGCTAAAGCTCCTCGAGCCCAAAAGATTGAAGAAGTGAAGCAGGACAAGACTCCACTTCCCGCAAATTCGGCGCCACCCTCTGACGAGGCAGGACTCAAGGTCCAAGGAACGCCGAAACCTGGGCGAAGGATGCGCATCAGCTTCGAGCCAAGAGCAATGCAACATACCCCGTTGCCAGCCCAAACGGCGCCTGTCCTACGTCTCGCGCCGCAGTGGCTCCGTAAATCCAAGCAATCGCCTTCTACTCCGACAAGGAAGCTGGCTCCGTCGTTATCTCAGGCCAATGTCATCACTCTGCAAGAAATGACGGTGCCACTATCTAGTCTGACGCAAGCTCCGAACCCGAGCAGACCTGTCGAATCAGCAGACCTCGAGCAACTCGGATTCAAACTGGAAGGGAGTTGGGGGCAAAATGCTGCCAAGTTGCTGTTCAGAGCCGGCTACAACGAGGAAAGCGCCATGGGCACACTTCCACCAGCAGCAACTCCACATGGGATGACGAGAACTCAAACTCGGCTGTTTCAAAACGGAGAGCAAATTCCCCCGAACCGCCGAGGCATCGGCTCCAGTCAAGCTCCGTTGGTCATCAGAACCGCAGCGAAGAAGACCTTCACCTCGAACTACATCGAGGCAAGGATGGCAGATGAAGCAGCCGAAGAATCGACAATCTCCGACGCACGCTCTACCTACCTCAGCCATCCGGACAGCAAGAGAAGACGACGGCGGGTTCGAGGCCAAGCCTTGTTCCGGAAACAAACCAGAGGTGGTAAAGACTGGCCGAATCGAAAACGCACATCCGTCTTCGAGAGGCTCGGGCCAGTCAAACAATCAAAGAAGAAGTCAGCATTCGATCGTCTGGGGATGCCAATCGAGGACTTTGTCTCAACACCCACCCACCCACCCATGGCTGCCGTCAATCATATCTCCATTACGGATCCCAACAACGGTGACACTTCTACTTCGGACGACGAGTTGCCCGATGTCCCGCCAGTCCTCGAAGAAGGGGGGCAGTCCACCGTTGATGACTTGAAGGAAATCAACTTGGGCACGGAGACGGAGCCTCGGCCTACATTCGTCAGCACGCTCTTGACTCCTGAGGAAGAAGCCGCATACGTCAAACTGCTTAAAGAATACAGAGACGTCTTCGCATGGTCCTACAAGGAGATGCCGGGCCTCGATCCAAAAATCGCAGTTCACCAGCTCAGCGTCAAACACGGAGCCAGCGCTATCAAGCAAGGACAAAGACGCTACCGGCCAGAACTGATACCCCAAATAGAAGGCGAAGTCAACTAGTTGATCGAAGCCGGCTTCATTCGAGAGGTCAAGTACCCGACATGGATCTCTAGTGTCGTCCCCGTCAAAAAGAAGAACGGTCAAATTCGAGTGTGCGTGGACTTCAGAGACTTGAACAACGCATGTCCAAAGGACGACTTCCCCTTGCCAATCACGGAGCTAATGGTCGATGCGACGACAGGTCACGAAGTACTCACTTTCATGGACGGATCATCGGGCTACAACCAGATTCGGATGGCACCCAAGGACGAGGAGCTCACGGCATTCCGCACACCGAAAGGAATCTACTGCTATAAAGTGATGCCCTTCGGCTTGAAGAACGCGGGAGCCACCTACCAGCGAGCTATGCAGAAAATCTTCGACGATATTCTTCATCAAAACGTGGAGTGTTACGTCGACGACCTCGTGGTGAAATCCAAGAAGAAGTCGGCACATCTACAGGATCTCGAGCTAATCTTCAAACGGCTTCGAAGATACCAACTCCGCATGAATCCACTCAAGTGCGTGTTCGGAGTCTCCTCAGGCAAGTTCCTCGGCTTCGTCGTCCGACATCGTGGCATTGAGATAGATCAATCCAAAATTGATGCTATCGTCAATATGCCCGCACCAAAGACAGTGCGAGACCTCAGAGGCCTCCAGGGCCATTTGGCGTATATCCGAAGATTCATCGCCAACCTGGCCGGAAAGTGCCACCCTTTTAGTCGCCTCATGAAGAAAGGAGCGTCGTTCAAATGGGATGAAGCATGCCAAGAAGCGCTCCAAAACATCAAAGCATATCTACTCAAGCCGCCAGTCCTATCAGCACCGGTTCAAGGGAGGCCGCTCATCCTCTACATCGCCGCCCAGGAGCAATCCTTGGGGGCACTCCTGGCCCAGAACAATGAACTTGGCGTGGAGACAGCTTGCTACTACTTAAGTCGCACTCTCGTCGGTGCCGAGCTGAATTACTCCCCAATCGAGAAGGTCTGCTTAGCGCTCATCTTCGCCACAAAAAAGCTGCGACACTACATGCTCGCTCACACCATCAGACTCGTCTCGAAGGCTGACCTACTCAAGTACATCATGTCGAGACCAGTGCTTTCCGGACGTCTGGCCAAGTGGGCCCTGCTGCTACTTGAATTCGACATCACCTTCGTGCCATAGAAAGCGGTTAAAGGGCAAGCCCTCGCGGATTTCCTCGCAGAGTACCCTCTCCCGGCAGAATGGGAGTTATCAGAAGATCTCCCAGATGAAGAAGTGTTCTCCGTCGACGTCACCCCGTCCTGGAAAATGTTCTTTGACGGCGCAGCTAGGCAAGACATAGCGGGAGCCGGAGTCATCTTTGTCACTCCAGACAACGAAATACTCCCCTTCTCATTCCTGCTCTCGGAAGCATGTTCCAACAACGTGGCAGAATATCAAGCCCTACTCATTGGTCTCGAACTGGCCGACGAAATGAAGCTTCCAGGACTAGAGATCTTTGGCGACTCTCAACTCGTGATCCAGCAAGTCCTGGGGGCATACGAAGTCAACAAAGAAAACCTGGTGCCATTACACGCGCGAGCCGTGGAGCTCCTCGGCAGACTCAAGGCTGCTTCCATTCAGCATGTCTCCCGAAACCTCAACCAGCAGGCTGACGCACTTGCAAATCTGGCGGCTACACTCCCGTTTCCAGATGAACGTCCGCTCGTCGTCCCCGTCTGCAGGAGATTCGTGATCACCGAAGAAGAGGGTCCGCCCGAAATACCGGTTCAAACCAACGCGGTGCATGTCCTCGAGATTAAAGAACAAGACTGGAGGCGACCGTTTGTGGAGTATCTCGTTCATGGTAAACTCCCCAAAGATCCGAAGCGCAAAAGTGACATCCGTCGAAGATCTCTGAGGTTCTACCACTTCAACGGCAAGCTGTACCGACGGAGCTATGACGGCACACTCCTGAGGTGCCTCACGAAAGAGGAAGCAGATGCCGCGCTCGAAGAAGTACACGCTGGAATCTGTGGATCGCACCAGTCCGGTCCGAAGCTTCACTTCCGCATCAGAAGGATGGGATACTACTGGCCTACTATGATCAAAGACAGCTTGGAGTACACGAGAAGATGTCAAGCTTGCCAGATGCACGGGGACTACATCCGTCAACCTCCGGAGCCTTTACACCCAACAATCGCGTCTTGGCCTTTCGACGGATGGGGTCTCGACATCGTCGGTCCTCTGCCCAAGTCATCCAAGCAGCACCTCTACATCTTGGCGGCAACGGACTACTTCTCCAAGTGGGCTGAAGCAATACCGTTGAGGGAAGTTACAAAGTACTCCGTCATCAGCTTTATCCAGAATGACATCATCTTCCGCTATGGAGTCCCCCGCTACATCGTGACAGATAACGGGAAGCAGTTCAAAAATGCGGCCGTCAGCCAGTTCTGCGCATTGTACAACATTAAGCAAAATTGTTCGACGATGTACAACGCTCCGGCCAACGGTCTAGCAGAAGCCTTCAACAAGACTCTGTGCAAGCTGCTGGAGAAAACCGTCTCGAAGACAAAGAAAGATTGGCACGAACGCATGGGCGAAGCACTATGGGCTTACCGGACGTCCTTCCGCACGCCGACGCAAGCAACGCCGTATTCCCTCGTCTATGGTGTGGAAGCCGTTCTTCCGCTCGAGCTCCAGATCCCGTCACTCAGGATAGCAGTCCAGGAAGGCCTCACCAGCGATGACAACGCCCAGCTCCGCCTAGCAGAATTGGAAGCACTGGATGAAAGACGCCTCGAAGCTCAACAACGTCTGGAGTGTTATCAGGCCAGGCTCTCTCGCGCCTTCAACAAGAAGATTCGTCCTCGATCATTCCAGATAGGGGAACTGGTGCTGGCGGTCAAACGCCCCATCATTCTCTCGCATCGAGGAGGGAAGAAATTTGATGCCAAATGGGATGGCCCGCATTCCGTCAAGGAAGTCTACTCCAACGGCGCCTATCTCCTCACCACGCCAGAAGGGCTGACACTCGGTCCTATCAACGGCAAGTACCTCAAAAGGTACTATGCCTAAAGCAAGGCCACACCCCTTGTTCAAAAAAAAAAAAAAAAAAAAAAAAAAGATGAACTACGTGCGACTTGATCCCCCTTAGGGGGGTACGTAGGCAGCCTGAGAAGTTACTTCAGGTTCAGTCCGACCAAAAGAGAAAAAAAAAAAACAACAAAGTTCCATGAAAAGGATGTGGCAAGACGAGGCGATATTATTAATGAACCGAAGGTAGTACATTGCATAAGTCCTGAAAAAGAAAGCCACAATGAAACAAGGAATAACTAAAAGAAAGTGTCTAGAGCTTGAAGACGGCGCAGCAGCTCCTCCCTAGTCGCCTCCACTCTCTGAAGCTCCACGGGACGAGCAGCCAGAAGCTCGCGACGGGTTGCCAAGTCCGACTGCTGCTTCAGGTGACTCGCCTTCAAAGCGCTCTCCGCGGCCTCGGCCCGCTCCAGACGAGACTCCGCCTTTCGAAGTGAGGCGCGCACAGACTCTATCTTCCTCTGAGCCTTCGACAGGCTGGACGTAGCCTCCGCAAGTTGATGCTCGGACTGACTTAGACTCGCCTCAGCAGCCTCCAGCTCAGAAAGGGAGCTCCCCTCCAGCAAAGCCCGCCGGGATCGGTAAGCCTCGCTATCAGTCACAAGCAGGTTCATCTGAGCGACGAAAAGAGAGCTGTCAACTTTAAACTCCGCCAGGCTCGCGCAAAACTCCGCACCGTCCGTCGACCACCAGTCCTGGAGGGCGCCAAGGCCGGCAGTTTGGAAAGGCTCCAACGTCGACTTGATATACTGTCGGCAGCTCGCAAGAAGGAACTCTGAGACTCTGCTCCTCGGCCTCAAATCCGGGCGAGGTGCCTCGTAGTAGGTAGGCAAGACCTTCCCTCCCACTGCAGCCGCAACAGGAGCCGCCTGCGCCAACAAGGGTGGTGGAACCGGAGAAACCTCCGTTACCACTGCAACAATCGTCTCCACCAAAGGGCACGAGGGCACAGTCATCGGGGAATGCCGCTTGTCGACGCTCGAGACTTCAGCCTCCTCGCCAAAAGACAAGGCGTCGACATCGATGTCGTCCAGGTTAATGTCGCCCCTAGGGAAGTTCTCCCCGCAAAGTCCAAGGAAACCCAGATCGTCCGAAGGGATATCTAGCCCGCATACCCCAGGCACTTCTTGCGCAGCGCCAGTCGACGAGTGCCCGGGCGATGCCTTCGAAAAGATCGCTCCGCGCTCTACCACTATAACGGAATCTGGTCAAGAAGAAGAAACGATGCTCAGTGTGATAAAACTTCCTGAAAGTAAAGGCCAAATAAAAATATAGAGAGCACCATACCTGTGTGGTCACACGAAGCGGTCCTAGACGGAGGAATCACCTCATCTTTCAAAAGTCCAGGCTCCTCGGCGTCCTCCGTCAGACAAGGAACTCTCGGGACCATCCCGCGAGGAATGCACACTTTTCTTCTCTTGGGAGGGACACCCTCAACTTCGGCCTTCGGGAAACAAAATGCCCCAGGGGCACTAGTAAGCTCGGCATCCAGCACCGGAACGGAAGAAGGGACACGACGAGCACTGGAAAGGCGACTACAGCTCCTCTGCGCTCTTTGAAGCCCCAGTCGGAGGCGACGGTCCTCCACTCCCGCAGAGTGATTGAAGCAGAAATTCCTGAACCCGCTACTCACCAAGACGTCGACTGGAAAACTCGCAAGTAAAGGAGAAACTCGCCCTTCAACCTACTGGCGGTATTTCGGAGTCGCGGCATCCCGAAATCCGGACTTAGCCCCAGGAAAGAAACTCCCGCCAGTCAAGCGAGCGTAGAGAGAAGCCCACAGACGGTAACCCTCCTGCGGACTGATACATCCCTGCAACTGCTGAGGCATGCCAGAGACTTCTTGCCAAAACCCCTGTTGGCGAGCAAAGCGATGGGGGGAGTACTGCTCCACCTCCACCACATCCCCCTTGCGCCAGACCAAGTAGCCAGGACGGCAGCTGACCATATTCCAGTAGAGACTGTCCGGGAGCTCCTCGTTATCATACACAGTCGACCTCTCCAAGGGCAGCACCGAATGCTCTGACAGGAATTCGAAATCGACGCTCCCCATCCTCCTCAAAAGGGTGCGAGCACACTCTCTCGGACGCTCCCAACTGATAAAGGCGTTCAAGATCTCTCCTATCCCGGGCAAGAAAGGCAGCTCAGCTGGATGCCCGCGCCTGGCAAAGATCCCCTTCGGGAAATGCAGAGCTATCCAGCCGTACAAATAATGCAAAGGTCCGAACGCGGTCGACCGGCCAAGCTCCTCCTTGGCCTTATCTGAGCCAGACAAGTCCCAGTAAGTCCCGCTGAGAGCCCGATACAAGGCGCATAGTATGGCCGGGGCTAGATTGAAGAGCTCGCCCCTCTCCATCCTGGAAGCAGCAAGGAAGGTCCCCGGACGAATAGCCTCCCCAGAACACGGAAGCACGAACCGGCAGAGGAAGATGACCAGCCCGGCAGCTCGATAAACCGATCGCCACTCCTCGCTGTCACGTTTCAAGCCAAGGAGTTCCCAGGGGCACTGCTTCCCCTCCATTGAGTGCTTCTCTCGAGCCAAGGAGTCGATAGGCCTCACAAAGGAGCGAAGCGGAGGTCTCTGCATCGGAGCGATCTTCCACATCGGGTGAGCCGAAGGCGCCGGAGACCTATACTCGCCTCTGAACCAAAAGTCAACCCAAGAAGAAGGACGCACTCGATCTGATTGATCCCGCGCCGCAATGATAGCATGTGCCTTGAACAGAAGAAGGCAAGAACTCGGAGCGTAGCTGCTGTCCAGCAGATCCTTCAAGGCAGGCACCTCCTCTTGGTAGTAGTTCCGTACCTCGGGGCACCCGGAAACGATATGGACGTCACGAAGCGAGATGCCTATCTCCCCCGCCCCAGTAAGGAAGGTGTTAGTTTCCGGACACCAAAGCTCACAAAGTGCGCGGTACATCCCCTCCGGACGACTGTATTCTCGACGGGCCGGCGCCAGAAATTTGGCCAATAAGTTCATCTCAGGTTCTGCGCCAAAGACCTCATAGAGCTCGTCCATCCATTCGCGAAAGCCGCAAAGGTACTGGACGTTTCCCCGAGGCCAAGAGTCGGTGCCCCATCGGGTCAGCCTGGCACATATCTTCGAGGCAACAACTGGCGTAGGCACGAAATCTTCATCACAATGGTGGAACGGAAGACTCAAACTCGGCCGTAGAAGTTTCATGGAGATCCCTTCGTCAGTATGAATCTTCTCGCTTAATTTCGGCATCCCACAAGTCGCATCCGCGACTCCATCTTCCGTGATGCGCTCGTGCACAAAGACACGGAGCAACGACAGAAGGTCTTCCCGCCTTGAGCTGTGGTGACGGCGCACACGAGTGTAAGGAAAGCAAAGGCATCTCCTCTCGTCGAAGAAGTCCTCGTCTATCCAGCCCGAGGAAGTCAAACTCTCGAAGACGCGAGCCCTGGAGGACCGTGAAAGGAGGCAAGTCAAGACAAGTGCGTACACGAAAAAAAAAAAAAAAACTAAGGGGGCCTGCACCCCTGTCAAGGGGATTGCCCGATTCAAGATCACTCTCCAGCCAGCCCGCACCCGTGTCGCGACCCGTGCGCCACGAGCCGACACTGTTATCATCGGCACCTTCGAAGTTCAAAAAAAAAAAAAAAAGTCAACGAGTGGGGGTCCACGGGCCCCTCTCCCCCAATCAATGACCAACAGCCAAAGAAGGGGGGGGGGGACCACAACGCCCCCCTCCTCCGTTCCGGTCGGGGCCAACCCCGACCCCGTCGCCGATACAACCGGGGAAGGGGGGGCGCCCAACTCGGGGCCGCCGCCGCCCCTTCGCCGACCCGTTCGGGGCCAAGCCCGACCCGGCCGCCGCCGCCCGCGCGCCACCGCACCGCCGCCCGCACGCGCGCCCCCCGACCCGGCCGCCGCGACCTCCGGCCCAGCACCGCCCGCGCCGCCTCCGTTCGCGTGCAGCACCGCGCCGCCCGCGCCGCCTCCGGCCCCGTGCTGGCCACGCGCAGCCCCGCCGCGCCCCGCGCCGGCGCTGCTGCCGCTGCTGCCCATGCAGCCCGGAACCGAAGAAGAAGGAGAAAGAAAGAAAAAAAAAAAAAAAAAGAAAGGAAAAAGAAAAGAAAAGAAAAAGGAAAAGAAAAAGAAAAGAAAAGAGGAAGAAGAAGAAGAAGAAGAAGAACAAGGAGGAAGAGAGAGGCGGCGAAGGCGACCCGCACCTCAGCCGCGCTCCTCCATCCTCCCCGCCGCGGGCCTCGTCGCATCGTCGCTTCGAGCCCGCCTTCGCAACGACCGCAAAATCGCGCACCATCACCGCCGACGAAAGAGGCGACACCGGGAAGACGGAGCAAGTCTCGTGCAACCCCAGGCAGCACAATTCCGACGACGGTCTTCAGAAGCCGGCAGAACCGTCGCGCAGAAGCACAAGGCCGACGAAAGAGGCGACACCGGGAAGACGGAGCAAGTCTCGTGCAACCCCAGGCAGCTCTCTTCCGACAGCGGTCTCCAGAAGCCGGCAGAACCTTCGCAAAGAAACACAATGACGGATGAAGGGGGTAGGGGTCCTTAAATAGACTCCCAACCCTGCCCACAAAAGGAATCAAGGACAAGCGCTCTACGATTCTTACGTGTCCAAACCCTACACGCTCTCACCGACGCACTCGTCCTTGAGGGGGCATTTGTAGACACACGAATTTCGTCGGACCCGAACCCGACTTACGTGTGCCGACGCGGATGCAAACCCGACACGCGGACCCAACTCGCGCGCACCGACGTGGATGCAAACCCGACACGCGGACCCGACTCGCGCGCGCCGATGCGGACCCGGACCCCACTTCAAGAGGGGCCGGCCCCTACTAGGGTCCGAACCCCATAGGGCCGGCCCTAGTGGGGACCGAACCCCATGAGGGGGGCCGGCCGGCCCTGCAAGGAAAGAAAAGAAAGGAAAGAAAAGAAAAAGGAAAGAAAAGAAAAGGAAAGAAAAGAAAGAAAAGGAAAGAAATACCGCCATGCACGGGGGGAGGTAGCGTATGACGTCTGCACACACGCGGATCTGCGCCGATCCCTCGATCCGACGCACAAGACGAAGCGCCCGATCGCCATCGATTTCGTGCGCAAAATCCAGCCATAATTGCACCCGCCAGAAAAGGAAAACAACTAAATGTTATTCCCCTCATCAATGGATGAATAAAATCCGGGTAATTATGAGAGAGATACAAAAGGGATTTAAAATTAAAAAGTTCCCATATCTCTCTCCCCACCTCTTTGCCTATAAATAGAGGGGGTGGGGGAAGGAAAAAATGGTCGGGAAATTGAAGACGAAACGCCAGAGCTCTGCAGAAGAGGAGACGCTTCTTCATCGACCCAAGGCTTCACGAGGCACAGTCAAGCCTGTCCCGAGGGATCGGCTTACTGAAAGTCCTCATCAATGTGAAGGCCCTTGCACACGAAGATCATCCCTTCGACTCCGTGCACGAAGAAGAAAGCTCGGAGAAGAAGAACCCTTCGACTCCGAAGACGCCAGAAGCAAAGGCCGGAGAAGAAGAGGAGCGGCACTACCCCGTCGTCTCCAACAAGCTTCGACTCCGATCAAGCCCAAAAGCCCGGAGAAGAAGAGGAGCGGCACTACCCCGTCGTCTCCAACAAGCTTCGACTCCGATCAAGCCCAAAAGCCCGGAGAAGAAGAGGAGCGGCACTACCCCGTCGTCTCCAACAAGCTTCGACTCCGAGAAAGCCCAAAAGCCCGGAGAAGAAGAGGAGCGGCACTACCCCGTCGTCTCCAACAAGCTTCGACTCCGATCAAGCCCAAAAGCCCGGAGAAGAAGAGGAGCGGCACTACCCCGTCGTCTCCAACAAGCTTCGACTCCGATCAAGCCCAAAAGCCCGGAGAAGAAGAGGAGCGGCACTACCCCGTCGTCTCCAACAAGCTTCGACTCCGATCAAGCCCAAAAGCCCGGAGAAGAAGAGGAGCGGCACTACCCCGTCGTCTCCAACAAGCTTCGACTCCGATCAAGCCCAAAAGCCCGGAGAAGAAGAGGAGCGGCACTACCCCGTCGTCTCCAACAAGCTTCGACTCCGATCAAGCCCAAAAGCCCGGAGAAGAAGAGGAGCGGCACTACCCTGTCGTCTCCAACAAGCTTCGACTCCGATCAAGCCCAAAAGCTCGGAGAAGAAGAGGAGCGGCACTACCCCGTCGTCTCCAACAAGCTTCGACTCCGATCAAGCCCAAAAGCCCGGAGAAGAAGAGGAGCGGCACTACCCCGTCGTCTCCAACAAGCTTCGACTCCGATCAAGCCCAAAAGCCCGGAGAAGAAGAGGAGCGGCACTACCCCGTCGTCTCCAACAAGCCTTCGACTCCGATCAAGCCCAAAAGCCCGGAGAAGAAGAGGAGCGGCACTACCCCGTCGTCTCCAACAAATCCTCGATCCCGATCAAGCCCCAAAGCTCGGAGGAGAGAAGCGAAGCGTCATCACCCCGTTGTCTTCGACTAACGCCTGCCCCATCCACGAAGAAGAAAGCCTGGAGCAGATCGTCTGAAGCGTCGCTACCCCGTCGTCTTCATCAACAAAAGCCGACGCTACAACCGTCGCACGGAGACCGTCGCTACCCTCGTCGTCTTCATCAACAAAAGCCGACGCCACAACCGTCGCACGGAGATCGGTGCTACCCCCACCATCTTCGAAAGCATTCTTCGACTCCGATCACGCCAAAGAAGCCCGGAGAAGAAGAGAAGTCCAGTCGATACGTAAACCATCGAAGCACCGGAGAAGTAGCCCACGTCGTTCGAAGAAGAAGATCGAGTTGACGCCAAAGCTAAAGCCAACGCAAGAAGCCAAAGCAAAGCCCCAGTAAAGCCCGCGCCAAAGCAACGCAAGTGCCAAAGCCAAGCGACTACGCCGGTAACGAGCAAAAGCACCGCACAATCTAGCCGATACGACGCGAAGTCCGGAAGAACGAAAGCATCACAAGTCTCTCCCAGCTACGTCCAAGTGCAAGCGCCGAAGCAAAGCAAAAGCCAGAGCCACGCCGGAGCAAAGCCAAAGCCAAAAAGCCAAAGCCAAAGCCAAAGCCAAAAGCTAGATCGACGCCGCGAACCGACGATCAAGGACACCGAGGTCAAGCAAGGAACGAGGAAGACGCGAAGACCGAGGAACGAAGCCGAAAACCCCCTAGCCGAGAAAGCACGAAGCACGGAAGGGATAAAGCAACGGTGGACATTCCTTAGCCTCTCCAAAACCCTCTCCCTTTAAAACCCCTGTCCTGGGCAGCCCCTTCAGAGCTCTCGCACGAACACCACGTGGAGACGCGGATCAAAGGGATCCCCCAGAAGATCTTTCCCACAATCCCCTGATCAAAACTCGCCGCAACCCGGACTCGCTACACCCGAGCAACCCGGGTCCCGGCCACAATTGTAATCTCGTGTGATTCGCAATAAAGACGACCCGCGCTTTTTTCCGCATCCACACCCTTACCATCTTCACCACCTCCATCTCCTCTCACAGAGAGAGTCAAAGAGTGAGAGAGTGAGCAGAGAGAGTGAGAGAGTGAAAGAGTGGGTGAGTAGAGAGAAAGAGAGAGTGAAAGAAAGAGTGAGAGAGAAACAAAGAGTGAGAGAGAAATAGAGAGTGAAGGAGAGAGAGAGAGAGAGAGAGAGAGAGAGAGAGAGAGAGAGAGTTGAAGAGAGGAGGGGTGCAACCCACGTTCTAGCAGCCCTCCTTCGTCCTTTGCTCCGGCGACGCGCAAAAAATCGGACGAAATCCGACGAAATAACATGTTTCGTCTAGTTTTCGTCGCCAAAAAATCACAGTCATTTCTCCCCGAGAATGGCTTTGGGCTGTGTGACGAAAATCGGACGAAATAACAAATTTCGTCTAGTTTTCGTCGCCGAAAAATCAGACGAAATCCGACGAAAATAACATGTTTCGTCTAGTTTTCGTCGCCAAAAAATCATAGTGACCCTTACCATCTTCACCACCTCCATCTCCTCTCACAGAGAGAGTCAAAGAGTGAGAGAGTGAGCAGAGAGAGTGAGAGAGTGAAAGAGTGGGTGAGCAGAGAGAAAGAGAGAGTGAAAGAAAGAGTGAGAGAGAAACAAAGAGTGAGAGAGAAATAGAGAGTGAAGGAGAGAGAGGGAGAGAGAGAGAGAGAGAGTTGAAGAGAGGAGGGGTGCAACCCACGTTCCAGCAGCCCTCCTTCGTCCTTTGCTCCGGCGACGCGCAAAAAATCGGACGAAATCCGACGAAATAACATGTTTCGTCTAGTTTTCGTCGCCAAAAAATCACAGTCATTTCTCCCCGAGAATGGCTTTGGGCTGTGTGACGAAAATCGGACGAAATAACAAATTTCGTCTAATTTTCGTCGCCGAAAAATCAGACGAAATTCGACGAAAATAACATGTTTCGTCTAGTTTTCGTCGCCAAAAAATCATAGTGACCCTTACCATCTTCACCACCTCCATCTCCTCTCACATAGAGAGTCAAGAGTGAGAGAGTGAGCAGCGAGAGTGAGAGAGTGAAAGAGTGGGTGAGCAGAGAGAAAGAGAGAGTGAAAGAAAGAGTGAGAGAGAAACAAAGAGTGAGAGAGAAACAGAGAGTGAAGGAGAGAGAGAGAGAGAGAGAGAGAGAGAGAGAGAGAGAGAGAGAGAGAGAGTTGAAGAGAGAAGGGGTGCAACCCACGTTCCAGCAGCCCTCCTCCTCAAGCTCCGGCGACCATCCGACACCGGCCCGCCAACCTCCTCCACCTCCTCTCACGGTGGCAGTCAAGCCCAAGCCCGAGCTGACCTTCCCTAGCTCCGGCGGTCCACAACCGAGCCGGCGCCCAACCCTTGCTGCCGCGCTGCCGTCGCCGTCAAACCCGAAAAATCACAGTCAGTAAAAGGGTAGTTTGGTCCCAAAGAGTTTCAATGGTCATTTTGGTAAAGCCAAAAGCAACCTGGCCCATTCTCAACAATAGTTAAGAGTTGGTGGCCATTTCGGTAAAAACCTCATTTTCTTATCCTCCGTCGCGGGAACTGATATGACCACTCCCCCAACACATTTTCTCCATGTTGCCACAATAAATTATTACAGAGAAATGATATGCAAACAACGACTACGAGGAATGCTATTCAACCAACCCAATAGCCAACCTGCTTATGTGGCGGTAGGTTATTGGGCACCACTTAATTTTGTTCTCTTTATTATCTCTCACTTTTTTTTTAAGGGTTATTAGCCCCCTGACCCCTCTAACCAAGTCAATATTAGAATAAGCCCAGTCAAAATTTATTTTGAACTCTAGTTCTCTAACCAACCCAACATTAGAAGAAACTTTTAATGTTTTTATTTAACGCCGAGAGCATCCTCACCTCTTCTCCTTTCTCAAGTCTCGATCAGCCATGGCAGAGTGGTAGAGGCGGAGACAGCAACGATGAAGAAGGCGGCAGACGTAAGCGGCAGAGGTGGAGACGGAGACGAAGGCAACATCGGTTATTGAAAAAACAGTCAAGAAACGGAAAATACTAACACAAAATGATACAACACGAAATAGTACACGTGTAAACATGCTTTTTTTAAAGCGTAATTTGCACCCTATAGTCGCTGACGGATCTACTTACGAATCGCCTCACAGGATACAATAGTCTTGTGGGATTGCACTTAACACTCGTGAAGAACCCACTTCAATAAATTTGGATACAGGGTTTTCTAGCAGAGAAATTGACATAGTAAAAAAAATTTCGGAGTGATCCACCATCACTAATTGAATTTCATCCAACTCACTTTTGGAGAGATCAATCATCATCATCTAGAGTTCATCTAACTCTAATTTTGAATGATCAATCATCCTAATTTAAGTTTTTCATCCATCTTTTTCAGAGTGAGTTATGGTCTGGATTTATGGGGATCGAAGCACCCTTTGATCCCAATCGGAGCTTTGGTTCGCATGTCAATGGTTGTCAAACCGCTCAGGCGGTTACAGTGACAATCCGCCCAAGCGAATCGTCGCATCCGCTCGGGCGGACGACCCATTAACTATCCAGCTCAACAAGTGTTTTCAGGCATCCTATTAACTCATTTGATTCTATCTATAGCCTAAAAAGGAAATAGCTCCTCAGGTGTTTCAGGCATCATGTTGGCTCATTTGGTTCTATATGTAGCAGAAAAAGGAAATAGCTCTTCAATGTGACTTACGTCATGCTAAGTGCAAAGTACGTTTCTAAGCGCCCAATTGTACTTCGCATTAAACGCACAATCGCACTGCACATCACGCTCGGTGCGTTGCACCTCGTTGCGTAAGCTTATATTCTCTTTTATTTGATTAAAATAGCTCTCGATAGGGTTGGATCACTAACCTCCTACTTTGCAAGCCTCATAGCTAACCAAGCAGTCACAAACATCTTATTGTAACTATTCTCACTAAAATAATCAAAAATAAAACCCAATTTTGAAAATCTCCAACAATCTTCCACCATTTTCAAAATACATATTTTTTAAGAAAAATTGATTTGTTTAAAAATAGAGTTTTATCTTTTTCTGCCATAATAGAACTATGTATAGAGATATGTATCTTTTAATTTGAACCAATCCTTAGTGTAAGTATCTCAAAGTTCTATCGAAATTCTAAAAGTTGCAGCTTTGAACTAGTTATCCTTATGTGATAGTAACGGAGACACCACACACATAATTACGACCGTATCAACGATTATATCTTTATATTTTTTGCTTAGTACCATTAATTGTGCTTTTCGTTTTTATGAACGTCCCCTGAGAGAATTCCAAACTCCTATGAGAGGCGACACCACCTCTACGTTCATATAAATGATATTTTTCTAGTATTTCTGTTATATTCACTTGTCTATATGACTAAACTTCATTAATAATTTAAAACTCATTCCTCTAAAACTGTAACAGCCAACACCATTCATCATGGACAGAATTTCTCAATAGTATTTTTGTACTGAAAATCATCAACGTATCAGTGACTTATTTTTGCCCATTGAACCTAAGATCTAGTCGTCGACTAGAGTTAGGCTGGATTTCTATCACTGATGAATCTGTAATATAGGAATTTCAACCCTTTCTCTCTGGATATTAATCTTACGAAATCTCTTATAAGAGGTGTAGACACACGAATTTCGTCGAACCCGAACCCGACTTATGTGGACCGACGCGGATGCAAACCCGACACGCGGACCCGACTCGCACGCACCGGTGCGGACCCAGACCCGACTCGCACCTAGCAAAGAGGAGCGGACCCCACACTTCAAAGGGGGGGGGGGGCCGGCCCCTACTGGGGTCCGAACCCTATGGGGCCGGCCCCTACTAGGACGCGAGCCACATGGGGGCCGGCCTTACTAGGACCCGAACCCCATGGGGGGCCGGCCGGCCCTGCAAGGAAGGAAAAGAAAAGGAAAGAAAAGAAAAGAAAGGAAAGAAAAGAAAAGGAAAGAAAAGAAAAGGAAAGAAAAGGAAGAAAAGGAAGAAAATACCGCCATGCGCGGGGGGAGGTTGCGTATGACGTCTGCACACACGCGGATCTGCGTCGATCCCTCGATCCGACGTACAAGACGAAGCGCCCGATCGCCATTGATTTCGTGTGCGAAATCCAGCCATAATTGCCTCGCCAGAAAAGGAAAACAAATAAGTGTTATTCCCCTCATCAATGGATGAATAAATCCCGGGCAATTATGAGAGAGATACAAAAGAGATTTAAAATTAAAAGTTCCCATATCTCTCTCCCCTCCCCTTTGCCTATAAATAGAGGGGGTGGGAAAAGATTCAAAGAGGTGGAAGACTGAAGACGAAGCGCGGGAGCTCTGCAGAAGAGGAGACGCTTCTTCATCGACCCAAGGCTTCACGAGGCACGGTCAAGCCTGTCCCTTCAGGATTGGCTTACCGAAAGCTCTCATCAACGTGAAGGCCCTTGCACACGAAGATCAAGACTTCGACTCCGTGCACGAAGAAGAAAGCTCGGAGAAGAAGACCCTTCGACTCCGAAGACGCCAGAAGCAAAGGCCGGAGAAGAAGCTCGGAGCGGCACTACCCCGTCGGCTCCAACAAATCCTCGATTCCGATCAAGCTCCAAAGCCCGGGGGAGAGAAACGAAACGTCATCGCCCCGTCGTCTTCGACAAACGCCTGCGCCATCCACGAAGAAGAAAACCTGGAGCAGATCGCCTGAAGCGTCGCTACCCCATCGTCTTCATCAACAAAAGCCGACGCTACAACCGTCGCACGGAGATTGGTGCTACCCCCGCCATCTTCGAAAGCATCCTTCGATTTCGATCACGCCAAAGAAGCCCGGAGAAGAAGAGAAGTCCAGCCGACACGCAAACCATCGAAGCACCAGAGAAGTAGCCCACGTCGTTCGAAGAAGAAGATCGAGTTGACACTGAAGCTAAAGACAACGCAAGAAGCCAAAGCAAAGCCCTAGTAAAGCCCGCGCCAAAGCAACGCAAGTGCCAAAGCCAAGCGACTACGCCGGCCATGAGCAAAAGCACCGCACGTTCTAGCCGATACGATGTGAAGTCCGGAAGAACGAAAGCATCACAAGTCTCTCCCGGCTACGTCCAAGTGCAAGCGCCGAAGCAAAGCAAAAGCCAGAGCCACGCAGGAGCCAAGCCAAAGCCAAAAAGCCGAAGCCAAAGCCGACGCCAAAAGCCCGATCGACGCCGCGAATCGACGATCAAGGACGCCGAGGTCAAGTGAGGAGCGAGGAAGACACGATGATCAAGGAACGAAGCTGAAGACCCCCTAACCGAGAAAGTACGAAGCACGGAAGGGACAAAAGAACAGTGGAAATTCCTTAGCCTCTCCAAAACCCTCACCCTGTAAAGACCCCTGTCCTGGGCAACTCCTTCAGAGCTCTCGCACGAACACCACGTGGAGACGCGGATCAAAGGGATCCTCCAGAAGATCTTTCCCACAATCCCCTGATCGAAACTCGCCGCAACCCGGACTCGCTACACCCGAGCCACCCGGGTCCCGGCCACACTTGTAATCTGATTTTGCACAATAAAGACGACCCGTGCTTTTTCCCGCGCTACAAGAGGCTTGTGTAAGAATCGATCAAGTTCTCACTTGATTTCTTATGAGGGATTGTAATTATTTCTTCTTGAATCAAATGCATTTAACTTGTATTGATTCTTTTTAGAATCAAATATTTTACAAAGTCTTTATTGACTTATAATGATTACTCATCGAATCATATTTTAGACTTATATGTCTAAACTTATTCTCCTCGAATCAAATGATTACTCTTCGAATCAAATTATGAAATAAACTTTAAGCCATAATTATTCTTACTCGAATCGAATAATTTATATTGATTCCTCCTTGAATCAAATGATTCTTCTCTTTGAATCAAATTATGAAAGAATTTCTATTTGTCTGGGTTACTAGTGAATTAACTCAATATATTCACTCGCATACTCAATTGAGATGTTGATTCCTTATTGAATCAAATGATTCCTGATCGAATCACTAATCCTAGTGAAAAATAAAAACATTTTATTTCTTTAATTTTATTTAGATAAAAAACTTTTTTTGATTTTTGATACTCATTTACCATATCAACATATATGTAGATGATCACTTTATATATAAGGTTCAACATCCACCATAAGTTCAATAGGCACTTTCCTAAAGATTTATTTCGATCTTCTTCAATAGATAGAAATAAGTTTGTTAAGAAATTATTTGATCAGGTTCATAAGGGCTTCTCTTATTTAATCCATTTATTTCCATAAAACTGACTAGGCTGATCAGATATTCCTTAGAATCAACTGTATATAAGGGCTTCTCAACATATATGTAGATGATCACTTTATATATGAGGTTCAACATCCACCATAAGTTCAATATGCACTTTCCTAAAGATTTATTTCGATCTTCTTCAATAGATAGAAATAAGTTTGTTCAGAAATTATTTGATCAGGTTCATAAGGGCTTCTCTTATTTAATCCATTTATTTCCATAAAACTGACTAGGCTGATCAGATATTCCTTAGAATCAACTGTATATGAGTTCTTAAAGAACTCTTCCAAGCATCACCTTCGCTTATTCTTGTTATTAGAGATCATTATAAACTAACAATAATTATTTCTTTAGTTGGCTCATCCCAATAAAGATTATTCTTACTTTTCAAATATTGTTATAAGTTCAAGCGCCCCCCTCACTTGTACTTGTTTTATCGAAATCCAAATATAGGTCAAATCTTTTAGTTTGTAACATCTATATCGCTAAAATCCAGGTGTCTTCTCGCTTGTACTTGATTTTTCAAGATCCAAATATAGACCAAATCTAATTGATTTGTAGCATCTATATCATCGTTTATGGATAACTATGGATTATTTAATGTCCGAGTCACCACCACCCTAATCTAGGGTTGTTTCTTATAAAGAAAATTTATCTTGGATTTTGTGTTATCGGTACACTCAAGCCTTTTCGATCAAATAACCGACACCGTTTATGTCATTACATCTATCTCAAGTAATTCATTGAAATCTTTTATTAGATATCTTTTCAATGATTTACTCTAAGGTATCTTGTTAAGTTAGTATCCAAGTACTATCTTTACTAGATTATGTCGATCAACCTCAATATTGGGATTCGTTTATTATATCTATCAACCTCGACATGGGGATTTCTTTATTATATCGATCAATCTTGAAATGGGGATTCCTTTATTATATCGATCAACCTCGATATAAGGATTCGTTTATTATATCCATCAATTTTTCTAACCCAATGCACGAAATTTAAGTCGGTTGTAAATGGTTAATGGATATTTTTCAAATTTTAATTGTTTAGGTCTGCTTTGACTTCACAATTGAGTATAAAACTCATAAATAAATCCTTTACCCATAGGATCTAATTAGACACATTATGAAAACTCAAATTTTCTCATTTAGATGATTTCATTATTCCCGGATAGAGTTCTCTACCAAGTCCATATGAAATCCTTCACAATGGATCTAATTTTTTTTTCTCAAACTGCCTTCGACAATTACGGTGAGAATGGCCTTTGTATTAACAAGGTCTTTACTACTACGTATACCTGGAGTCTGTGCTGAAAATATCATTCTCTGATCTATAATTAGATCTTTGAATCTTGATATCATTTCAAATATATAAAGTTCCAAATTTTTAATTGAAAACAAGAAACCAAATTACGCTATAAAATTATTGAAAAAATTGGTCAAGAAACGAAAAATACTCACACAAAATGACACAACACGACATAGGTTGAGGCATGTGTAAATACACTTTCCTTAAAGCGTAATTCATACCCTATAATTGCTAACGCATATGCTTGGGAATCGCCTCCTAGGATATAGCAGTATTGTGGGTCTGCACTTAGCACTCATGAAGAACTCACTTCAATGAATCTGGACACGGGGTTTTCTGACATAAAAATTAACACAATAAAAGAAAATTTCGGAGTGATCCACCATCACTAGTTGGAGTTCATCCAACTCACTTTTGGAGTGATCAATTATTATCATCTAAGAGTTCATCCAACTCTAATTAGGAATGATCAATCATCCTATTAAGTCTTTCATCCATCTTTTTCGGAGTGAGTTATGACCTTGCTTTATGAGGCTCAAAGCACCCTTTGATCCCAACTAGAGCTTTGGTTCGCGGGTCAACGGTTGGCAAATCGCTCGAGCGATTATTGCAAATCGCCCAGGCGGTTACAGTGCCAATCCGCCCAGACGGATCGTCGCATCCGCTCGGGCGGATAGCCCATTAACCGCCCAGCCCAACATGTGTTTCAGACATCCTTTGGGCCCAATCACCAAGCACCCTTTGGTCTATCCATGCCTACACGCACATATATGGTCTAACCCACTCTTAGACTGACCTTACTCACTAAACAATCGACCCTCATTAGTCAACTGATCCGATCCACTGGGTCTCGCACCCGTGTTAGCTCATTTGGTTTTATCTATAGCCTAAAAAGGAAATATCTCCTCAATGCGACTCGCTAAGTGCATAGTGCACCTCTAAGTGTCCAATCGCACTTTGCACTAAACACACAATCTCACCGCACCTCGCGCTCGGTGCGTTGAAGCTCGCCGCGTAAGTCTATTTTCTCTTTTATTTGACTAAAATAGCTCCCGATAGGGTTGGATCACTAATCTCCTACATTGCAAGCCTTATAGTTAACCAAGGAGTTACAGCCATTTGGTTGTAACCATTCCCACTAAAATAGTTTAACAATAAAACCCAATTTTTAAAATCTCCAACAGTGGCGACGTGGAGTTTGGTTACGTCCAATGAGGGGGAGGGGGGGTTAGGTCCAGCGACGGCCGAGGTGGCTTAGGATGAGCGACAACAAAGTAGAAATTCAATGTAAGTTGAGGGGTATTTTGTCCACAGGCTTAAATGGATAGGTTGTCTGAATTGTAGTTCGAAATCATCTCCTAAGAAGGGCATCTCACAAAGTCCCCCCCCTTTTTTATTAGAGGAAATGAAAAAAAAATGGAGGTCTTAGTGAGCCGTCCCTAACAAAGAGACCAATTAAGCTCAAGGCATTTGAAAAACCTGTGGACGAAAATACCCTCTGCTATGCTTCAAATTTTCTTTGCAATGCCACTGAACCAGTGAACACGAACCATGCCAGATCTACCCGCCTTCGCTGCTCGCAGCCGTCGGACCTCACATCCTCCTTCCTCACCGACAGTGGCTGCCGTCGGGCTAGGGTGCGATGCATCGGTCGGTAGTGGCTGTCGACATGATGGGGCGTGATGCACGAGTCAGAGCCCCACCTCCTCCCTCCTCGTTGACGGCTCCCATCAGGGTGGGGTGCGATGCACGATATACGGTGATTGCCATCGGAGTGGGGTGCGATGCATCAGTCAGAGCCCCCTCCTCCCTCTTCGCCTACTGTGGGAGAATATAGGGACCTTAGGTTATAGGGACCTTAGGTTAAAAGAAACAGTGTATCCACCTCAGGGGATGGATCTGTTGCCCGGACCTCTCACACATTAACCCTAAAAAATCTGTGATTTTCATGAAGAAGAGTGGGATCCAATTTGCATTAGTGTGGTGAACTTATGCTAGGTTGGCTATAGGGTTGGTTAAAAAGATTTACGTGGCCTGCAGTGCATAAAAAAAATTGGACGGATACAGCGGGTGCAATTATCACGCCCCCCCTCTATCGTATGTAGCGGTCAAAAAGTGCTGCTGAGCGGAAAGATGAGGCCTTTTGACGAGGAAAATCCAAGATGGGTGGTGTTTTAGGGTGGGAACGCCGTAGATATTTTTTCGAGAATAAGGCAGAGCGCCGATAGACGGAAAGAGATTTTTAAACAGTAAAAGAAAATTATATTTAAACACCCACCCCCACAAAATAAAAATGAACACACGGGACACAAAACAGCGGGTTCAAATATCACTGTTTGGGTTGGATGGAAGGACCATGTAGAGGTTGCAACGGTTCAGATTCGGATCGGACCCTACCCCTGCCTCTGCCCATATCTATACCCATTTAGGTATGATAAGGTATATACCCCACCCATACCCATTAGGATATTAGAGGGTCCATACCATACCCACTAAGATTTCAGGCTTTGAATCAAGTTTCGGGTATAAATTAAGTATTAGGTATGATTTTGTCTCTTTTCTCTCCACCGTATGGAATTGCTTGAGGAAAAAATTAGTGTATTATGTTGGGGGAAAAACGTTTGGCCTTTCTGCCTACACCGCTCAATGGGTTGAAGATTTTCGCTGGAATATTGATATGATGAGAACGCGCATTGTCTATGAGACCTCGGTCAGTGGAAGTGGATAAGGGGTTTTGTATAGAGTGAGCTCGCAGTGAACGTCGAGCTCGTCCGAAGGGCGGTAAACGTGTTGATCCAGGCTAGTTCTCTACTGAGTGGGCTGTTATTCTGCGTACGGTCTTACCATGAGAGGTGTCAGGGAGGTGAGGATCACTTGCAAGGTTGTTCTGGTGCAAAATTGCATGGACTGATCTTCCTTGTACGGGTTTACTGTTAGCCGTGTTGAGGGGGTGAGGATCATTCTTAAGCTTGTCTTGGTGCAAAATTGGGCTGGCTGATCTTCCACGTATGGTCTTACCGTGAGCGAAGTTGAGGGGGTGAGAATCACTCTCAAGCTTGTCCTAGTACAACTGGATGGTTTGGTCTTCTGCATGCATGAGAGCAAACTGTGAGTGGTGTTGTATTCAAGCCGATATACTAGAACGTGCGACATTCCCGCTGGCTCTGTATGATCTCTTATTTAGCTTCCTCTAAGGCAAAAGGAAGGGCGATATCTAGTGGTGCTTGGCGATTTTGTAGAGACGAGGTCGCTCTTTGTGTTTTTCTCTTGGTGGTGGCTGCAGTGCAGTTTAATTGGTTGGTGACTTGTTTGGGCCCTTTGGGGGCCCCGATGGTTGACCGGCGAGGTTGAGCAGGTGACGCTCTAGGCATTAACACTGCCCCCTCAACCTAGGTCACCTACACCGAGCTCTCTCATGGAATGCTTGGGCGACCTCGGTCGTAGAATTTAGGTAATGTATGAGTTCGATTAGAATTTAGGGATATTACAATTTGCTCGGACTTTAGAGTCCAACCGCATTATCTAATATACAAGGGAAAATCGCTCAGGTTTCGGGTATGGATATTGGGTACCCATAACAATACCCAAAAGTTGATCGAGACTCAAACCATGTTTCGGGTGTAAAATATATACCCATACCCAAAGCTTCGATTCGGATTAAGGTCACGTTTTTTAGTTTTCGGGCTCCATTGCCACCCCTAACTATGTGGCTGGTTGGCTTCAGAGTAGGGGTGACAATCGGTCTGGTTCGGGTTGGACCCTACCCTTATCCGTACCCATACCCATTTGGGTATGGCATGGTCCAACCTGACCTATACCCATTCGTTTAGAAGAGGGTCTATACCTGATCCATACTCAATCGGGTTTTGATTTGGAAATCGGATATGAATTGAGTATATTTTTTTTATTTTTCTAAATCATATATTTAATTATTTGAGGAGAAAATCATGGTAATCACAATGAAATGTTAAGAAGCTCTCTCAGTTCCTTATTACAGCGGTTTTAGACTTTTAGTAGAGTATATGTTTAGGTAGGGTTATGGGTTCGGTTAGAATTTATGTATATAACCATCAGTTGAGTCGAACTGTATTATATATCTAGTATATGTATACAAGTTAGAGGGACAATTGGGTTTCATATATGGATATTGAGGTACCCATATCTATACCTATAAGTTAATTGAGTAGAGTTTCTATACACATACCCTACCCAAACTATGTTGCGGGTACAAAATCTGTACCCATACTAGGGGTGGCAATGCACTCCAAAAACCTGAATACCTGATCCAAACCCGACCCGAAACATCGAGTATGGGTACAAAATTTGTACCCGAAAAATGGTTTGGGTAGGATATGGGCATAGATCTCTACTCGATTAATTTTTAGGTATGAGTATGGGTACTGCAATACCTATACCCGAAACCTGATTGCCCCTTTAATCTGTGTATACTCAATAATATAGTTCGGCGCCAAACTCATTGCCATATATCCAAATTTTAACCGAACTCATGCTTCTTAATATTGCAGTGTGATACATGGATTTTTTTTTTCTCAAGTAATTATATAAATGATCGATGGACAAAGCCAACAAAATTTTACCCAATTCATATTCGAAATCTGATTGGGAATGGACCCTCTTCTATCCGAATGGGTATGGACCCTTACCTGAATGGGTATGGCCGGGTATGGGTAGAGGTAGGGTCTGACCCGAACCCGAACCCTACCGATTGCCACCCCTAACTAGGGCTGGCAATTTCGGACTCGACACGGCAGACCCGACACGAAGTTAGTGGGTCTGGGTCAGGGCTAAACGGATTCGGGTCATAAATGGGTCGACACGATAGACCCGTTTAATAAACGGGTCGGGTCCGGGTTTAGGGTCTGGACACGGTAGATCCGGGAAGACCCATTTAGTATTCAACGGGTCGTGTCGGATCTACCCGCAATCCAATACTGTAATATATAATACCAGTGGGTCTTTCGGGTCGAGTCGGATTGGATCGGATCGGGTCAACTGAATAGACTCGGGTGGTAAACGGGTCTTATCGGGTCTACCTGTTTATTAGCGGGTTGGGTACGGGTTTAGGATCTAGACATGATTAGTTAAACGGGTTGGGTCCGGGGTCTAGGGGTTTTGGACACGACACGAACCCGACCCATTGCCACCCGTATCCCTATCCCATTCCCAATGTTTCGGGTCGGGTTTCGGTTGGGTTTTCGGAGTGCATTGCCGAGTTACCATCTTTGAGATCTTTATGGACGGCAAGTGAGGTCCACTATGGTGTGGACCACACGATGCTGGAGGGACCACCGAGATGGGACAGAAAGAAGTGGCCGACGGGGGAGGATGAATGGGCCTGATCGCATGCAGCAAGCTTTAGGGTTTTGCCGGGGCGGAAGAGAGATGTTGATGGCTGACCGAGGCAACCACTCGGTGAGTCGGACGGGCGGGACAAAGCGCCAGCCAGGTCAGGGGAGAGAGCGACATGGAGCTTGATGAGGAAGCCCTTCCATTAATGGTCTGGCTGAAGCGTGCTAATAATGGAGTACAACCTCTCGTCGTGTTGTGTGAATTATACAGAGCCGGGGGTGGCGACGTCGCCCGTCGCCCTCTTTCCCTCGCGTGTCAAGACACGTAGTTGGAGCTCTCTCTGCCGCTTATCCGATCTCTGGTGGGCCTCAGAGAGAGAGAGAGAGAGAGTGGGTAGTTTTCTCTCGGAGCTAGAGAGAGAGAAGAGAGAAGAGAGAGAGAGAGAGAGAGAGAGAGAGAGAGAGAGAGAGAGAGAGAGAGTGTCGTTTTCTCTCAGAGCTAGGGTCTGGATTTCCCTTCCCTCCCGTTGCTTTCGGTCTCTGTTCGCACCTCCTGATCCACACAAACTGAACCAAGCGGAGGGTGAGGATCGAGTTGAATTAATTTTGCTGGCCTTGGGGCAATTATTGTCTCATTCAAAACTATTGCTGTCTTGTTCACGGAGTAAACGCTACTCCGACATCGATCAGGTACATCCTGCCCACCCACACCTATCCGATGGCTGCGATCGGATGCACACCTACCGATGGCTGAGATCAGGTGCCACATCAGGATGTTCATGATCGATGTTCCTACTCCGATGTCGTAGAGTTTAGATCTCCTCTGGTCGGTCCGCCCCGATGGTGGTTGGTGACCGGCCCGGCGCACATCACAGCTGCATGTGGTCGGCTGGAGTACAATTCACTTTCGGTTCGTCGACACGAGGAGATCTGAACTCCCAATTCAGTGGCGGACCCATGATTTTTTTCTCAGGGGGGCATAATTATTAAAAAGTAACTACAGTCGTTGCCTCACAGTCGAAGGCTTCGGCAGACAGTGTGACAACGTCCCTACCATTGATTCGATCGCGCAACAAAAGACCTATTAGGATTTTACCTCGAGTGGAGGAGAATTTTGATTCTCGGAGTCCTTCGAAAATTTGGAACTGTAACTGACCGACTCGATCATGATGCACGAGTTGTAAATAATAGACCAGATCCTTTTTTTTTTATTTTTTATTTTTTGCGGGTAGAGAGGGTATTTCATATGTACCCCCAAAAACCTGTAAATAATCCCCGATTCTCATTCACTAAGGGCTATGTGATGAACTTTACGAGGATGACACGTGTGTGGGTAGTGGCAAAAGGTGGTGGATGTCGGTCGGACAATAGTGGGCATTGTTTGCCAGCAACGAGTGGTCGCCGGCGGCCGACGAGGTCGGCCGTGGGTCGCCAATATGGGTGGTGGGCGGCGGCGACGAATGACCCATGTGGCGGTGGGGTGGTGGTCGGTGGCATGGTGGTGGACATTGACTGGCGGGTGGTGGTGGCCAGTGGGGCAGTGGCGACTGGTGGGGGCCACCTCTATGTGAAGTTGGCAAAAATTGATAAACCGACTAGAATTGTTTTTTTTTATTTTGAATAAATTACACTTTGCTCCCCTCCCCACATGAAGTTTAGCTCAAAAAATATTTTAACCCCTCTATAGTCAAAAAACAACATTTTGCCCCCCCCCCCCCCTCAATTCAGTTCCGATCAGATAAAAATTACCAAATGAGGAAATCAAGTAGTTGACAAAAGGGGTATTGTGCTAACATTTCACGCTTTAGGGAGTGATTTGGAACAAAATTAACTATAGGGGGTTATATATTTTTAAGCTTAATTTTAAGGGGGTAAATGTAACTTCTCTTTGCTTTTTCAAAGTGGGGGGGGGCTTGAACCACCCCCCGGGCCCAATGTAGGTCCGCCCCCTCCCATTCATATAATCATATTTTGAAACACATGGAAACTCTCCTAATTTTTGGAGTACGATTTTGTTCCAACCTACTTAAAGAGGTTGGATGTTCCCGGTCTCTCTCATTGGTCCATATCGAGGGTATGTTTGTTATTTTATACTGTTTATCATGATGAAATGACCAAAAGCCCTCGATATGGACCAATAAGAGAGACCGAGAACATCCAACCTCTTTAAAGAGGTTGGAACAAAATCATACTCTTATCTTAGTGGCCCTGATGTATATTTAAATTGTGAGAAAATTAGCTTAAAATCCTTTTAACTGCTCTGTATTATAGTAAACCCATAGCTTCGTATCATTAAGTCTGAAGCCCCATCATTAAGTCTGAAGCCCCATGTAACTTTTTTTTTAATATCCATTTTGCCCCTAAGTAGTAGAGATTATATAGTACCCACTACTAGATTTCGGTAATAGTGTCGATAGTGCTCACTATATAATTTCAATGTAGTGCTACAATGATTTCACTATAACAATGATTTCAATTCGGTTGATATAGTAAAATCACGATAGCAGTTACAATACGTGAAATTACTGCAGCAGCTACAGAGATTTCACTGTAACAGCCCGAATTGTTACTCTATTTTCCGAATTGTTACTTCATAATCATTGTAGATGTTACAGTAATTTCTGGAATAACAATTCAGGTTTTAGAATAACAATTCGGTCGCTACAGTGAAATCACTGTAGCAGCTATAGAGAAATCATTGTAGCAACTGAATTATTACCTAGAATCACGTACTATAGCATATTAACAATTTCGGAGTAACAAATCAGGTTAGCAGAGTAACAATTCGGTTGATACTGTTTACAGTTATTTCACGATCGAAATCATTGATATAGTGAAATCATTGTAGTAATCACCGTACACACACTATTGTTTATCTGTTGCACATGAGTTAATTGAATGGGCATTTTTGTCAATTGATAGGGGCTAAAAAAGTTAACAGTGACCTAATATAAAACTATCTTTACAGGAGGGGTTTGAGCTCAAATAAACAATTTGTTGGAGATGGAGCTTAAAAGCATCTCCTTCTAAGGAGTTTTCACAGAGTCCCCTTAAATTATTGCAACACTCTTGACTTTTTGAAGCAAATCATACTTGAAGTCCAAAAAAAAAAAAAAGTTTACACGACTTTATCAACTTTTGGCACGTCACCACTCTTACAATCCCTTTCAGAATGATAACATACAAAACTTTACGGTGACTAAATCAAAGAGAAAATCTAAGGATACAGAGGACGACTCACTATTTGAGGGAAACCTAATCTTATTCGTGTTCTTTTAACTTCTCTATACCTATCTTTGTGTAAAATGTCAAGCTTCAATTGAATCCCAAACAAGCATTAACTTTTCTTTTCCCTGTAAAAGGCATGTTGTGTGCCCGTCATGGGCTGAACCCAACCATAAATCTGGTACAAAACATGATTTCTTAGTAAGCAGGGGCGGAGCCAGGATTTTCTCGTAGGGGGGGCAAAGATATAGTATAAGCCGAGAGCCGAGAGGGAAGGCCTAAGGGGGTACCAGCTAATAAATCGAAGCGATTCATCAAGATCAGATGATTGACTCTGATTTGTGATTCCGTGAAGCCACGACGAGCGGTGGCGGAGGCTACGCGGTCCCCATCGAAGGATTTGCAGTCTCGAAAGCATGGCGCTGTCGGCAACTGAAAGAAGGCATAATGCAAAAGTACAGTATGATAGCAAGTGTAGTCCCCATTATACCCTCTCTTTTGAACGACGTGGTTGACCTCAATTGGACCGTAAGCAAGTGCAGTAAAGTAATGGGGCAGCAAAAATCCTCTCACCTGATATAGCTACTTTATCCATTTGACAGTCCTGATTGCACAATGATCCCTCTCAACGGACTGGACTCTCACACGAGGACACCCAGTGTGAAGGCTCACAAAGATCGAGATAATGATAATTTCGTTATTTTCTATAAATAAATGGATATACCCGGACACACCAACAGAGAATAGACTACTTATTTTTTTGCAATCAGAATCAACTACTTAGTTTATAGATAATGGGATAGCTGGCTACTAGGTGAGGCATCAATGGGATTAGAACAATACTTAGCTCCAACTGGTGTTGGAGCAATGGGCTCCAACAGCTGATATGGCAATCAATGATTGGACCATACCCACTTAAAACATGTAGGGTCTACTACTCCATAGGCTATCATGTGGGGCCTAGCTAGATTACCACTCTAAGGTAATTTTTAAGGATAAATTACACTTTGCCCCCCCTGAAGTTTCAATCAAAAACACTTAACCCCCATGTAGTTTATTTTGTTCCAAATCGCTCCCTAAAGTTTGAAATGTTAGCACAATACCCATTTTGTCAACAACTTAATTACCTCATTCGGTAATTTTTATTTGACTTAAAGGGGGCAAAATGTAGTTTTCTAACTATAGGGGGGTTAAGTGTTTTTGATCTAAACTTCAAGGGGGGGGGGGGGGGCAAAGTGTAATTAGGAGGGGCAACAAAAAGTTTTACCTTATCTTTTGGCCCAAAAGATAAGGTAGGGGTTTCCTTGAGATCCAAAAATCTAGGGGGGGCACTTGCCCCCCTGGTCCCTATGTGGCTTCGCCCATGTTAGTGAGAATGAAAACTGTGTTTTGTGTTTAGTCCCATATTGCCCATGAGGAGAACTATAATTGCGAATTTAATAGAACTCCCTCCCTTAGGAACTTGTAACTTACAGGAGCCACACCCTGGCCTACCATACACACATGCATGCCGAGCCGGGTCGAGGTCGCGAGCCGCAAATGGGCTTTCGGCCTATTTTTTAATTGAGTTTTATTTTAATGGACAGTTATTCCTACCATTACACGTTACTCTAGGGATCGCTAGGTTCATTGAGTTTGGTCATATGCCCGGACGAATGCAACAGTTACCTGACAAAGCAGTGAATGATATTCAGTGGGAATCGTTTCTGTATGCGGTGGGCTGTGGACGGGGGAATGTTATGACTGAGGACCTCTATATAAAAGAGGGTCCAAGGAAGACAAATATAAACAAGCGACGAGTTCTCCTCTCTACCACTTTCTCATCTTCTCTATTCTACTATTGTCTGGAGTACTGTGTCAGAGTCCCAAGGTCTTCTTCCTCGGAAGAAAGGCCTGTCATATCCTATAAGCATATGCCAAGGAGACCGAGAGCATGTTCGGAGGATCACTGGAGCGACGACGTTCTTGTTTTCAAGATATCGTATCCGCACACGAACCTCGACAATATCGTCAACCGATAAGTCATTATAATTTCCTTTACACTATTCCCAAAAGCTGCATATCTTTGTAGAAACTCTCTAGGTTCCCTTTCAATCTGATAGACAACTAAACCTTTCCCAATACAATCTTCCCCTCTTAACTATGAGGGAGGTCTTTCTTAACATGCAATGATTGTTCTGAGATCCTATGAGTTTTAATAGCCCTAGATAAGGCTAGTGGTGATGGCTAAGGTTTAACTTCCTTATGGATATTCTCTTATGGGAAAAGCCTATTCCTGTTGTCCTAATTTATGTAATAGCCAAGCAGCCATAATAAGTGCCAAAAACAACTCCTATAATATGAAGTCATGACATATTTGTTATAGGCACAATACTGTGGGACAAATATTAGAAAAATGGATAATAGTCATTGACTACATAAGATCAAAAGACAACTTAATAGATCCCTTAACTAAAGGACTAGCTAGAGAGTTGGTTTTAAATACATCGAGGGGGATAGGACTGAGACTTATAAACCAAAAGTCTCCGATTACAGTAGCCCAATTAACCTACGTGACTGGAGATCCCAAGAACGAGGTTCAATAAGATAAGAAGTTATGTAGGACTTGTGGGGGTAATATCAATAAAATTATTCCTTCATATAATGTGGTAGTACATTCTGTATCGCTTAGAAGCTGATGTGGGTGCAAAATCTGGCTAACGCCTGAAGTGAGACCACAACCCTGTTTGGAGTCCATGAGGACGACATTGGGATTCACAGCCCTGCCTGAGGCCCACAAGAATGACAGTGGGGCCTGCATCCATGCTCGGGACTCATGAAGACGACGGTCAGACCCGCAGCCCTACTCGGGGTCCACAGGTACTATTCAGGGTCTGGCAAATCCACCTTGATATTTGCCAAAACCTGCGATATTTCCGAGCCCCTATATATAGCAGACCTAACAAATATTCCAAATTGAAAATCATTATTCGACATCCCAATATCTGTTTTCCAGAGTTCCCAAAGTCTTCTGGCATTCAGACTATAGTAAAGCCTATTACACTTTATGTCTACTTTCATAATCACTCCTCGACCTGTCGAGAGTAGCTCTATTTCTTCAGAGATAGTGGATTCAAAGATTGTGTCTTACCACACGGAGACATAGGCTTCGGCCGAACTTCGTCACCACATCCTGTGTCAACTCTTACTCTCTTTCTCTCTATCTCTCTCTACTCTATAGTATTAGCATAACAGCTCAGTACGTGAGAGCTTAGTGCTCTACAGTACAGACGCTGCGTCCATACACTTATCTTCCTGCCTTACCGCCCTGCAGCTTCGAGCAACTCCCGTTCCAGAGCCCTACATCTCGAAGCTCTACCCTTCAGTCAACTATTGGAGGGGGACCGTACGACAGTCGCAATCTTCCCCCATAGTTTGATACTATATGTGGGATCTTTCCCAATCAATATGCAACCTCCAGGCTTCATTGCTTCATAGCTCCTTCGGTCAAGCAGCAATCACTAACTACCTATCTCTATCGTATACTAGAATAGCAAAGACATGACCCATGGATTAGCCGGAGGAAAGTTATTTAAATTGAAATATTCAAACATCGAGGGTGAATCCTCCGACATCAGCCACCGGTATTAACGACAAAGCAAACATCCATCAGTCGCGTGACCCATCCCCTGCTCCTTCCATACGACCCATTGTCGACACCTCTTGGTGGCTTCTCGAACCTCTTAATTCCAAACCATGCTTCAATCCTTATATCGGGAGTGACATTAGGAACAAGAGACCCCCTGAAGATTCAATCGACAACCGAGGGCTTGGAGACATCCAAACCCCGGGCATCCTCCGGTGTTGCAGATTGCCCGAGGATTCAACCGTCAGCCTTTGTCAAATGCAAAGGTGCATGCTCGGGTACCCCTTTGCTGGTATGATTGCACAGGGTCTCCCCACTATCAACCAGCATTGAAAGCTATAGTTAGTTTAGTTCGGGTTGCAACAATGACACCGTCTTGGCCCAAGGAGGCAACCTTGGCATTTGAAGACAAAGTATGAGGTAGGCTCCGCCGCCTCATCATCCGACAAAGCCCAAGGCTTCACCCTTGGTATTCAAAGACAAAGTCCGAGACATGATTTGTTGCCTCGGCACCAGACAAAGTCCGAGGTAGGCTTCGCCGCCTTGGCATCTGACAAAGCTCGAGACATCGACATCGTTTTGGCCCAAGGAGATAGCCTTGGCAGTCAAATACAAAGTCCAAGGTAGGCTTTGCCACCTCAGCACCTGATAAAACCCAAGACGTCAACATCATTTTGGTCCAAGGAGATAGTCTTAGCAGTCAAATACAAAGCCCGAGGTAGGTTTTACCAACTTGGCACCTGACAAATCCTAAGACATCGACATCATCTCGGCCCAAGAAGACAACCTTGGTACTCAAATGCAAAGTCTGAAGCAGCGATGCAAAATCCAAGGAGATAACTTTGGCATTCGAATGCAAATTCCAAGGCGCCATCGTTGCCTCGGCATGCAATGAAGTTCAAGGAGACAACCTTTGCGTTCGAATGCTAAGTCTGAGGCGCCATGACCGCCTTGTCATGCCGCAAAGTCTAAGGAGACAACCTTGCCACTCGAATACAGAGTCTGAGGCGCCATCGCAGCTTCAGCATGAAGCAAAAGTCCAAGGTGATAACCTTGGTGTTCGAATGCAAAGTCCGAGGCGTCATCGTCACCTTGGCATGCCGCAAAAATCAAGGAGACATCCTTGACACTCGAATATAGAGTCCGAGGAGCCATCACCACCTTGGCGTGTCGCAAAGTCCAAGGAGACAACCTTGGCACTCGACTGCAAAGTCCGAGGTGCCATCACTACCTCGGCATGTAGCAAAGTCCAAGGAGACAACCTTGGCGTTCGAATGCAAAGTCAGAGGCACTATCGCCGCCGAGGCATTGTTTCTTAGTGAGAATGAAAACTGACTTTTGTGTTTAGTCCCATATTGCAAATTTAATAGAACTCCCTCCTTAGGGCCTTGTAGATTCATAAGAGCCATACCCTGACCCACCACACACGCATGTGTCGGACCGGGCCAAGCCTAAGGTCACGGCACACGAGCCGCATGACCGCAAATACGCTTTAGGATTTGGGCCTACTTTTTAATTTAGTTTTAATTTTTTAATAGAGTGTTATTCATACCATTACATGTTACCCGAGGGATCACTAGGTTTATTGAATCTAGTTCTTTCCCCAGAAGCATGAAATCGTTACCTTATAGAGCAGTGAATGATATTCAATACGGGAGCCATTTCTGCATGCAGTGGGCTGTGGATGGGGGAATGTTATGGCCGAGGACTTCTATATAAGAGAGGGTCCATGGAACCCAAAGACATACAAGCTATGAGCTATCTTTTCTCTGCCACTTTCTCCTCTTCTCTGTTATGCTACTGTCTGGAGTACTACTTGAGAGTCCCAATGTCTTCTTCCTCATGCTAGAAAGGAAGACTTGTTGTTGTAACTTGGGGAGCATACGCCAAGGAGGTTAGGAACATCTTCGAAGGATCACCGGAGCGACGACGTTCTTGCTTTTAGGATATCGTGTCCACACACGAGCCTCAATAATTTCGTCAACCGATAAGTAGTTATAATCTCCTTCTCACTCTTTCCCAAAGTTGCATATCTCTGTAGACAACCTCTAGGTTCCCTTTCAATCTGATAGACAACAATATTATCCAGAACAATCTGAAAGTAAGAAAGTAATTTTATTACCTGCAATCCGACTTAGTTCTATTCTGTAATACCTAGTTCTGTTGTATTAGAATTCGATGTTAGTTCTACTCCATGAGACTATAATAAGTTATCCAATTATTGTCTACTTAGATTTTCCTAAGATATTGTCTTATGTTGCCTGATAGATTTCTTTTGAATTTTTCTCTATTTGTGTTTAAGAAAAACTTGTCAAACCGGCATTAAATTGCCCAAGAAAGACTGGTATTTAAGTGGGCCATGTGCTCCACCACTGATTTGGTCGTCAAATTTTAAAAATTCAGCTAGGAATTCTATCAAGATGACTATTGAGATGGAGAGGAAATCTAAAATAGTATAGTGAGAAACCTGAGCCCTTAGATGGGAAGAGTTTTAAGAGGTGACAGATGAAACTTCAATTTTATCTGACCGTCCTTAAGATTGTTGATCTTATCACCTTAAAGAAGCCTGCCCTAAACAATGGTGCCGGTGTCTTCTCTAATCAAATCAATATAGTCTCCGTGAGAGGCAGGACTACCTGTGTAGGAACTATATTCTTAATTGCCTAGTTCTCGACCTCTACGATGTCTAGTTCACCTACAAGTCTACCAAGGATCTGTGGAATTCTTTAAAGAATAAGTACACCACAGAGGATGTTGAGTCAAAATATTTCGTGGTCGGGAAGCTACAGGAGTTCAAGATGGAGGATGGTTAACCTGTAGTCTGTCAACTTGAGGCGATTTAGATCATCATCTATGAAGTTCTAGAAGAGGGCTACAATATTTGTCAGGGATTTCAAGTAGAAGCTATCATTAAGAAGCTACCTCCCTTGTGGAAGGAGTACACAAACAACTTGAAGCACAAGAGAAAGGAGATGACCATGGAAGACCTCGTTGTCCGAATCCATATAGAGGAGGACAATCAACTGTCAGAGCAGAAAGTGCGAGCCTACGTGATTAAAGGCAAGACCAACCTCATAGAGAGAAAGTCTTCAAAGAAAAAAGCTCAAGGTCCTAAGCCTTGGGAGAAGAACAAGCTTTTCAATCCCCAGTTCAAAAAAAAGCCAAAAGAAAACTGCTTTGTATGCGGTAAGCCCTAGTTTAAGAAGAAGACGAAAGGAATATCACTTTAACGCACGTAATTGACTAAAAAGCAAGTATGAGTGAACGTGGCCCAAAGCGGTTACTTTTTCGTAGTGGTGACAGTGGTCAATCTAGTCAGTAACCTTACGGATTGGTGCGTGGACATGGGAGCTACTCGACATAACTGCAAGTCAAAGATTTATTTCTCCATCTATATGCCTATGGTAGACGGAGAAACATTATACATAAGCAACTCCTCAGTCGTTCGATTCGCTGGGAAATGAATTATCTTCCTAAAGTTCACCTCTGTGAATCTTCTGACATTGAAGGAGATGCTGCATGTTCCAGACATTCGAAAGAAAATGGTCTCCGGAGCGATACTAAGCAAGAAGGGCTACAAGCTTGTCTTCGAGTCAGACAAGTTTGTCCTGACTAAGGGAGAGTCTTTTATGAGAAATGGTTACCTCAAAGAGGACTTATTCAAGCTGAATATAACATCTTTCATTTATAATAATAATTTTTTTTTCCTTCTATTTACTTATATGAGTCTTTTGATCTATGACATACTAGACTGAGACACGTTAACTCTAAATCTTTTAAAAATTTATTTAACTGTTATAGTGTACCTAACCTAAATATGTTCCATTATCGGAAGGAAAATGTGGTATATGCGTAGAGGCAAAATATGCTAAGAAACATTTTAAGAGTATAGAGTGTAGCCTAGAAATCTAGACTTAACCTACTCAGATGTGTTTGACCTTAAGGTTACACTACGAGAAGAGCTAGGGAACCAATATTTCATCACCTTTATTAATGATTGTTTCCGATACTACTTAATTTCTTTCTTTAAGAGTAAGGATGAGAGTTGTCCAAGTTTCTTTCCTGTAATTATAAAATGGAAAACCAAATAGGGAAGAGGATCAAAGTCCTTAGGTCAGATATAGGAAGTGAATATGAGTTCAAAGACTTCACTAAATTCTGTGGAGACAACGGTACGTGTAATTCACCAAACCACTACTCTTTATTCCCTTAAGTCCAATAGAGTAGCTGAGAGTAATAACAAAACCTTAAAGGACATGGCCAATGCCATAATTATCAGTTCAGGGATACCTACAAACTTGTGGGAGGGGAGGCTATGCTCTATGCATCATATTCCTAAATAGGAACTTATTTAATTAAGGAGTTCGGCAGACACCATATGATATCCTAATAAATAGGAAACCACTTGTAATAAAGAAAGTAAGCCTTGGAGACCTCCAACAAGGAAAGTAAACATTGACGACCTCCAATAAGAGTTTAAGAAAAGTGAGAAATACAAGTGACAGAGTTTCTAGTGACCTTTACTGAAGTAATAAAGAAAGCAAACTCCGATGACCTCCGACAAAAGGCTCCATATAAAGAGGAAGTAAGTGGTTGGATTTTCGACGAAATTTGGCAAAGCAATGGAGAAGGAAAACTCCCAGTGATCTCCAACAAGAGTCCCAAGACAAAAAGGAATACGTGGTGGGGTTTCTGACAACTTCCAGGTGAAGCAATAGAAAAAACAAACTCCTTCCACGGTAAGGAAGAGCGTAAGTGGTTGGGTTCCCGGCAAGCTCCAACAAAGCAATGGGAATTACTCTTAGTGATCGCTGTAAGAAATCATAAGGCCAATGCATTGTCGAAGTAAAGACTTTGGGTGGACAAAAAAGATAATCTTATGCCGAATTTGTGTTGACCTTATTTCATCGTTGAAAGCAACAATAAGGCTAACACAAGGTCGATGCAAAATCTTGCAATGACTTTGCATTGGTCTTATTGCTTCACCAAAAGGTATAATAAGGCTAACACAAGGTCGACACAATGATCTTACGTAGAGTAATAAACTTTTATCCCTCAAAGCAGGTCTTCATGGTGGCTTTGTGTTGAATTTGTGTTGTCTTGTAGAGGTCGTTGAGACTTTACTTTCATATTGCTTCGCTGAAAGTCATTGGGAACCACTTGCATTCCTCCTTACTAGGAAACCTTTGTTAGGGATAACTGGGAGTTTTCTTTCTCAATTCTTCGTCGGAGTTCCGACCACTTGTCTTCCTCTTCACAGTGAAATCCTCGCTAAAGGTCGCTACAAGTTTGCTTTCTCCATTCCCTCGCCAGAGGTTATCGTGAGGTTCCTTTATCCATTCCTTCACTGAAGGTTGTTGAAAATCCTTTGCTTACGTTCATCCTTGCTGTGGAACCTATGCTGGAGGTCGTTAGGAGGTTGCTTGAAGATTACTTTTCTCATTACTGCATAGGTTCGAGGTTGCCCGAATATGGAATGCAACTCCAATGCAAGGGATTTGCGTTCGAAACTAAGTAGGTTTCAAGATGGAGTAACAGATTGTGTTGAGGGTATTTTTTTTCGAAATAAATAAAATTATGAACGAGCAAACTTTTTTTTTTTCCCAAAAGTAACGCAAAAGCAACTAGGGTCAGTTAGCAATATGTGGCAGTCGGGGGTGATTTTGAAAAAAGACTCTTTATGATGCTCTCTCTCTCTCTCTCTCTCTCTCTCTCTCTCTCTCTCTCTCTCTCTCTCTCTCTCTCTCTCTCTCTCTCTCTCTCTCTCTCTCTCTCTCTCTGTGTGTGCACATGATGCCTCCCATTTTTTTTACATTATTCTTCACATGATATCAGAACCTCTACCGATATTTTTAACACAATCACAAAACTGCTTCCAGAGACCTTGGGGTCTTCGTCTTCTTTTCTCACCATGCCTAAGTTCTTACATGGTTCGTCCCAACGCATCTCTTCATTAAATGTGAAGTTATATTCATAAACTGAAACCTGTTTCACTCTTATGCAATAAGTCCAATGTCCAACCATTAGTAGGGAGATATAAGTCATGCCTTAAATTGTTTCCCTACCAGGAAGTCGCATGATCGAAATAAAGGCTTGTATTACTCCATAAATAAAACGGTGCACCCAGGGGCGGAGCCAAAAATTTCATATAGGGGGACAAGGTGTGGAGTAAGGTGAATTGTTAATGATGATCAACTAATAATGTCAAAAAAATTATGTTTGTTTATGATACAAATAAGAAAAAATCATTTGATTTCACAGATTCAAATAGTTCCGTAAATCCCTAAAGCCAATATAGAAAAAATGATAATTTTTTGCAAAAAAAACTATGAACATTAATTATTAAAAAATTACTTACCTTTTACATTTTTATTGATGAAGAATGATACCTATCTGGGCCCACTTTTTTGAAGAAGGGTGATAATTTTATTTGGAGCCTTCTTCCCACTCTCAGCCAAGAGGGCGACCTCCTTTTTCAAAAATTTTGTTTGGCTCAATGATGGTAATAGGAGTGGATAGAAACATTTAGGGTTATTTTAACCCCTATCTAATAGTATCTATATCTATACTATATACTAAAACGAAAGACTCTCTCCCGTGTTGTGACACGTGGACGTCTTTTAAAGAACCATAATCATTCTTCCATGTGTGAACACAGCTCAGTTTTAAATCCTATTAAAAACCTACCATAAAGATAATAAAACACTCATTCAACATTTAATTATCATTTGATGTTAATCTCTCTACCTCTCTCTCTCTCTCTAACAAGTGAATCACACTGACTTTAGATTTCATACTTCTTCGAACAGTTGTGATACCATCTGTGCCAAATGGTTGTGCATCAAGCTCATCTGGGCATTGCCCGGGTTTCTTACTAGTATCTATACTAAAATGGAAGCCTCTTTCCCGTGCTAGAATTCTTCTTTCGTGTGTGAACGCGGTTCTCTTTTAAATCTATTTAAAATGCTACCATAAAGATGATAAATTTTCATTCAATGGCATTTAATGGTCATTTGATGTTAATCTCTCTCTGTCTCTCTAGCAAGTGAATCACACTCACTTTAGATTTCACACTTCTTCGAACAGTTACGATGACGTCTTTGACCATTGGCAATTTGGCATGCATCAAGTACATTTGGGTATTGCCCGAGTTTCTTACCAATCTATATATCTATATAGACTGGTGTGTGAACACATGAACGTCTTTTAAATAGCTAGAATTCTTCTTTTGTGTGTGAACACGACTCTCTTTTAAATCCATTTAAAAACCTACTTCAATGGCATTTAATGGTCATTTGTTGTTAATCTCTCTCTCTCTCTCTCTCTCTCTCTAACAAGTGAATCACACTCACTTCAGATTTCACATTTCTTCGAACAGTTGCCCTTTCACTCGTGTTGTGACACATGGATCACTTTTGAAGAGCCATAATCCTCCTCCCGTGTGTGAACGTGGCTCTCTCTCATAAATCCTATTAAAAACCTACTATAAAGATGATAGTTAATGGTCATTTGATGTTAATTAAGAAAATCATTAGTAGTATATCTCTCTAACAAGTGAATCACACATCAATGAGTGAATCACACTCGCTCCATATTGTATACTTCTTTTGACAGCTGTGATGCTGTGACAAGTTGCATGCATCAAGTTCATCCGGCCATAGCTCGGGTTTCTTACTAGTCTAATACTAAATTGGAAGCCTTTCTCTCGAGTTGTGACACGCGGACGTCTTTTAAAGAGTAGAATTCTTCTTCCGTGTGTGAACGTGGCTCTTTTTTAAATTCATTTAAAAACCTACCATAAAGATGATAAATTTTCATTCAATGACATTCAATGGTCATTTGATGTTAACACTACAAGAAATAGGTTATTTACCGATGGACATTTTCATTCCCGTCGGTAATAATATACTTTTTACCGACGGTGACAATAATTTTCGTCGGTATTATAACTTTGATTTTTTTAATTTTTTTTGCACATTTATTACCGACGGTCATATATAATCCGTCGGTACAATTGTTTATACCGACGGAATATATATTTCCGTCGGTAAAATGAGTTTATACCGACATAAAAATAATGTCTGTCGGTATAAAGTCACGACGTTACTTTATACCGACGGACATATTTTCGTCGGTAAAACGTATTACTTTTTACCGACGGACATGTAATGTCCGTCGGCATAATATCTTTATATCGACAGACAAATAACGTCCGTCGGTAATATGTCACGACGAAACTCAGGGTAAAAACCGGGTCTCTGGAAAAAATGAAACCCTGAGTTTCGTCGTGACATTGTACAGACGGACGTTATTTGTCCGTCGGTATAAAGATATTATGCCGACGGACATTACATGTCCGTCGGTAAAAAGGTCACAACGAAACTCAGGGTAAAAACCGAGTCTCTGGAAAAAATGGAACCCTGAGTTTCGTCGTGACATTTTACCGACGGACGTTATTTTTCCGTCGGTATAAAGCCATTATGCCGACGGAAATTAAATGTCCATCGGTAAAAAGGCCACGACGAAACTCAGGGTAAAAAATCGAGTCTCTGGAAAAAATGGAACCCTGAGTTTCGTCGTTGGTTTTTACCGACGGATATTATTATGCCGTCGGTAAAAAGGTTATTTTTACCGACGGAAGTAAAAAATTCCGTCGGTAAAAAGCCTGCGATAAATTAGTTTCAGCGATCCCCCCTTCTGTTCTATTTTGATCTGAACCTCTCCCCGCCCCCCTCTCTCTCTCTCCCTCTCCCTCTCTCTCTCTCTCTAAATCTCCCCCCCTCCCCGGCCTCCCTCGCGTCCCTTCGGCTGACCGATCGATCGGCGGCGAGCTCCTCCTCCTCCTCGTGGGCTCCGGCCGGTGAGATCCTCCTCCTCCCTCTCTTCCCAAACTAAATGATGATGTGTGGGTGATCATTGATAAATGTTTAGTTTTGTTTTTGCCCAAAACGGCACCGAAACCACACCGTTGCCATCCCTACCAACGAGGGGATGCTTTAGATGCTCAGTGACCTATTTGGACCTTTTCCTAGGGAACCAACTTTTTTCGGATGCGAATTCTTGGAGGTTAACCTCATGCTATGTTTTTGAAGGAGGATTCCCATAAGGAGGAATCCCGTTAACTCAAGATCACTTGTTTAGATTGCTTGGAGTTTTTCTGTTATCAATTGTCACATCAGCTTTACAATTAAACAATACTTCGTTCCAATAGGTGTTGGAGTGCGCGGTTCCTCTATTCGATGTGAACCGTTGGATGAATATCACTAGTGATATTCACCGTTCAGAGTTCTGACAGATATGGTCCCCGATGAAATAAATCTCAATCGCTAGTGATATTTTGTCGGAACTCCAAGTGACTGAATATCACTAGCAATATTCATCCAACGATTCACATCGGATAGAGGGGTCGCGTGCTCCAACACATGTTGGAGCCAAGTATTGTTCGATTCATTTTCCCTGTAAATATTAGGAATTCCATGGACCATTGTTGGGATCCTCTTATTAAATCATTGATTTTCATGACCATAAACATGAAAAAATACTGGGGATTGATTTCTTATTTCGGGGAATCCCCAACCATCCAAACGAGAAAAAAAGAGTCAAAGTCTCTAGAGGGAATTACTTTCCTCAGTGATTTTGAATCCCCAATAAGAAAATCCCTCTTTCTATGCTCCCATTTACATAGCATAAGAGGATCATATAGGTTAAAACCATAGTTGTTCATTTGGGGCTAAATGCCCATCCTTTTTGCTAGACATTTGGGACTGAATGCAATTCACCGATTGGAATGGTTACAACGGACGGTTGTGATTCAGTTTCGACCTTAGCATATCTTGATCCTCTGAGCTCATAATCTTATCTTGATGCCATTTTTTTACTAAACCCAATTAGGTAGTCAGAGGGAGGAGGAGGAGGAGGAGCTCACCGTTAGTAATACATTTATTAACTGGGTTTGTACGTAAGTGGTCTTAATTAAGCTATAGACGACTCATGAGCATAGTTAAGCAGCTCGAAAGTCAGGTCATGGTCACAGGGAATGCCTAGCTAGATGTTAGATAACTATCTTACCCAAAAGCTTAAGATGGTTACGTGATATCAGAGTTTTGGTTTCTGCGAGGTCCTAGGTTCAAATTATGTTGCCTCCATTTGTTAATTTCAATATTATCCCATCTATTTAATTCTCCACCTACCCGGGAACCGAAACCGAATTTGTGCGGAGTCTTATAACATTGTTTGAATTTACTTCAGGTGTTGTATAGCCAGATAGACGAAGATGTCTTCGATCGATAAGAATTGGATACGTAATTCAAATCGCATGAGCCAAGAGTACAGAGAAGGAGTTAGGAAATTTCTGGATTTTGCATTTGAGCGTCTAGCACCGCTTGATGGAAAAATTGTGTGTCCCTGTATAGACTGCGGAAGGGTGACTAGGAAGGTTCGAGAGGAATATGAGGTTGATCTGGTAATGCGTGGCATTGATATTAGCTATACCCGTTGGTTCTCGCACGGTGAGGAGCTAGATGCAGTCCCCATGGCAGCTCACGGTGAAACTGCAAACACAGTTATCGCTGATGATAATATTAATACAGACGATGACGATGACATGCAGGGTATGATACATGATTTGCAAGGTGGAATAGGCACGGAAACACCGTCAGGTGATCAGCCCAATATTGAAGCGAACAAGTTCTACAGATTGCTTAAAGATGCCGAACAACCTCTATACCCGGGGTGTGAGAAGTTTTCAAAACTCTCTTTCACTGTAAAGCTTCTTCATTTGAAGTGCCTCAATGGTTGGAGTAATAAGTCATTTAATATGTTGGTAGAGTTGCTGAAAGAGGCTTTTTCTATGGGTGAGACAGTACCGAAATCATTCTACGAGGTGAAGAAGACAATTAAAGATCTCGGTCTGGGTTATGAGAAAATTAATGCATTCGTGAATGATTGTATGTTGTACCGGAAAGAGTACGAACATGTGTGGTCATGCCACATATGCGGAGCAACGAGATATAAAGAGACGGATGCCGAGTCTAGTACCAATCGAAGGAAGAAAAATATATATACAAAGGTTCTCCTATACTTCCCGCTTAGGGACAGGCTTCAGAGGTTGTTTATGTCATCGAAGACTGCTGAGCACATAAGGTGGCATGCATGAGAACGTACAGATGACAGGATTATGAGACATCCGATCGACTCTCTGCCGTGGAAAGATTTTGATCATACCTATCCTGAATTCGCATGTGAAGTTCGCAACGTCAGGTTAGGGCTTGCTAGCGATGGCTTCAATCCCTTTGGGAATATGAGTGTGTCGTACAGCATTTGGCCAGTTGTCCTAGTTCCATACAATTTGCCTCCCTGGATGTGCTTAAAAAAGCCATACACAATGCTCTCCTTGCTCATTCCCGGACTGAGGTCGCCTGGTAATGATATTGACATTTACTTGCAGTCGTTGATTGAGGAGTTGAACGAGTTATGGGAAGTTGGGGCCGATACGTATGATGCCTTGTTGCACCAGAATTTTCGGATACATGCGGCACTTCTATGGACGATCAACGATTTTCTTGCATATGCCAACTTATCCGGGTGGAGTACTAAAGGAAAATTGGCGTGCCCTACATGCAATAAGGAGACAGATTTATTATGGTTGAAGAACGGAGGCAAGTTCTGTTATATGGGCCATCGAAGATTCCTTGTTGACGGCCATAAGTGGAGGCAGAACAAAAGAGCGTTCAACGACAAGAAGGACTTTGCAAAGGCCCCGAAGCAGCTTTCGGGGGTAGAAGTCTTGTGCGAATTGGATCAGCTTGATGCCGTGGCACTTGAAAAAGGTAAAAAGAAGAGAACGTATGAAGATTCTACGCGTGAGCATAACTGGAAGAAGAAGAGTATTTTCTTTAAACTACCGTACTGGAGCAGCCTACTCTTGCGGCATAACTTGGATGTCATGCATATCGAGAAAAATATGTGTGACAATATTATAGGAACACTGCTGAATCTCGACGGTAAGACGAAGGATAATCTTAAATCTCATCTCGATCTTAAGGAGTTGGGCATCCGAAAATCACTTCATCCCCAAGAGATTGGGGATAAGTATGTGTTGCCAGTTGCATGCTACACCATAAGCTCATAGCAAAAGACAGCCTTATGTGCATTCATACGGTCTGTGAAAACGCCAGACGGTTATTCTTCGAATATCGCACGATGCGTGCAAGAGAACGGCCATAAGTTGTCTGGATTAAAGAGCCACGATTGTCATGTTCTTATGCAGCAATTGTTATCTCTTGCTATACGTGGGAATTTAACCGAACAGGTGTCCGATCCGTTAATTGAGCTCCGCACTTTTTTCAGACAGTTGTGCTCGAAGGTACTTAGAGTGGACCAACTTGATCAGATAGAGAGGGATATTGTGATCACATTGTGCAAGCTAGAGATGATATTTCCACCTTTCTTCTTTGATGTCATGGTACATTTGACCATTCACTTGGCAAATGAGGCCAAACTCGGTGACCCAGTTCATTACCGCTGGATGTATTTTATCGAGAGGTAATCGTCTCGTCTCATTCGCACAATGTATTTGATCGTTCTTGATATATTTATCCAAATATTTTTTTCTCAAATTAGGTACTTGCGAACATTGAAATCATATGTTCGTAATAAAAGTCGTCCGGAGGGATCAATTGCTGAAGGATACCTAGTAGAAGAATGTCTAACATTCTGCTCAAGATACCTACATGGTATAGACACGCGAATCAATCAACTTGAGCGGAACTATGACGGTGGTCCAATAGACTTCAATGGGGGTCTGTCTATATTTGTCGAAATGGGTAGACCTGTAGGAGGAGGCAAAACCCGTCGATTATCTGTAGATGAGATTCAACAGGCACATATGTATGTGTTGCGCCAATTGATGAAGTGTGGCCATTCATTGAGTAAGCATTTTACGATCATTTACTCATTCTTTCAGTCCATTCATTAAGTATATGTGCTAATTATAATCTAATTCATAACCTGTAAAACAGGAAACATAAAGCCATCATTAATAATTGGGGTACTCGAAATACTCCCCAAATTCATGATCGTGAATTCCCATCGTGGTTCGAGAAACACGTAAATATTCACATCATTACTGAATTTTATTGACATCCATTACCGAACAATAATTATGTATTCATATCATGAATGTTATGTGGTTATTATATGCACAAGAGCTGCACGACAACCACGATCCACTGATGAATGAAAATCTCTAGCGCTTATCTTGTAGTCCTTTGCAAGACGCAATATCGTACGATGGTTATATCGTGAACGGTTATAGATTTCGGACGAAAGATAGTAAAAATCACGAAAAACCCAAAATAGTGGTGTTGTCGTCAACGGTGAGCAAGAAGAATTAGGAAATATCAACTTCTACGGCGTCCTCAACGAGATTCTCGAGATTAAATTTCTTGGCCAAAATCAGATCGTATTATTCAAATACGATTGGTATGATGTTAATAATCGAGGGACTTGTTATAATGTCGACAAATACGGTTTTATCAACATCAACACTGGCAAGAGATTGAATACCCAATATCAAGATCCATTCATTCTTGCCTCTCAAGTGGAACAGATATTTTATGTATCGGATAATACCTCTCCAGGTTAGCAAATTGTAGTCAGGTCACCACCCAGAGATTTTTATGACATGGGAGACAAGGATGCGGGGATCGTCGATGATGATTTGGATGCATACCAGAATGATGAGATAATCATTGTCGACGCAATGCACGACGAAAATGAAGATGTCGACAATATAAACTGGACAGCGAATGCAGATCAAATAATAGAAGAGGGATGCGATGAGAGTGACAGAGATGAGACAGAAAATGACTAGACCGTATGTAAATCAAATTGTTTCATATATAAATCATATTGTTTCATATGTATATCATATTAATTTATACTATTTCATATATAAATCAAACTGTTTCATATGTAAATCATACCGTTTCATATGTAAATCAAATTGTTTCATATTGTTTCATAAATCATACTGTTTCATATGTAAATCAAACTGTTTCATATTGTTTCATATGTAAATCTTACTGTTTTATATGTAAATTAAACTGTTTCAGATGGCATCACGGTCGAGGGTTCGTAGAGGCAGGGGTGGGGCAGCTCGGAGCGCTCCGGCTGCCACCCCAGGGTCCCAGGCTGAGCTGTCCGGATCTGGTAGTGCTGTTCCTCTCTCCACACCAGCTCCTGATGTGGTCGCAGCCTCCGGAGCTTCGAGCAGTGCTCAGCACTCGGCTACAGCGTCTACGCCCACAGGTAATGTTTAAATCTAAAGTTTTATACATGTTGTAAATACTTCTTCAGTACTGATGTATATTTTATTTGCAGGGTCGGGGATCACCAGGCACGTAGGCGACCGGGGCGTGACGACGGCCCGGCGCTTGTCGACCTTACGCGAGCCGCTTTCCCTACAGTGGAGCGGCAGGACCTTTGTGGGCAAGCACGCTTCTGACGCTGCCACGTGGGTCGGTATTATAGTACGGGAGGAGAGGAATGTCCCGATTGTGGGGTTAAGGGGGTGGAAGAACATTGATGCATCCTATAAGGAGAGGATGTATCAGCAGTTTTTGGTATGTTAGTTTCATTAAAGCATTTTAGAATAATATCGTATTTCTTTATAATTTGATTTGATAAAATGACTTGTTTCTAAATTGATTTTACAGGAGAAATTTAAATGGGAGAACATGGAAACCGACACCCATCAGGAGAACTTGTGGAAGATGATGGGTGAGCGGTACAGGGATTACCGTCACGAGCTCTACCAGCTCTACGGTTACTTGGTCGGCCAGCCGGCTGAGGAGGTACAGGCTGCGGCCGGGACGAGAGACACGCCACCGCTACACGTTCTATAGTTTTTGGTCGCTCACTGGGCCACCCCTCACTTTCAGGTATAATTATAATTTTGTTGATTCGTACTTGTTTTAATGTTATAATAAAAATTTGTATTGACGTTTCAAAATTTAATCGATTGACACAGGCGAGTTCACGTAAAGGCAAGCAGAATAGAAGTGCCTCGACGATACCTGCTCCAGTGAATGGGAGGACCTCCATGCCCCAGCTTGCCCAGCAGGTGGTAAATGATACAAACATTGTTATTATTTAAAGCTCTATACATGTTATATTAACTCATCTATTTATTTTATATGTCCAACAGATACAGTCCTTGGGCCACGAGCCTAATAGGATTGACCTTTTTGAGGCCTCTAGGAGGCGGTGTACCGATGGGGCATTTCTGGACGATAGGGTTGCCTCGCAAGTGGTAAGTAATTAAATTACTGTTAATATATTCTTATACGTATGTCATAAAATATCATTGAATATCATTGGTTGTTTTCATATAGGAGAGGATGCGACTTCTGGTGACCCCGTCGGGCGAGGCCGACTCCTCCTCCAGCTCAGTATCTGTCAACTCAGCAATGAATACTGTGCTCAGACCTGCCACGCACGGCCGTGTCCTCTGTACGGGCCTTGGAGTCACGCCCTCCTCCTACTTTGGACGATAGGGTATGCGCTCGAGGGCACGGGACACCCAGACCGGTGCTCTCACTCAGTTGCAGTCTGCGCTAGACGCGGAGCGAGAGCAGAGGCAGGCCCTCGAGCAGAGGGTTGAGGCGGAGCGAGAGCAGAGGCAGGCCCTCGAGCAGAGGGTTGAGGCGGAGAAGAAGGCCCTCGATGAGGAAAGAAAAGCTCGCAGGGAACTGGAGCGTCAGCTTAATGACTTCATAAGCCGGTCTAGCGGTGGCTCATTCTCATGATCAGGTACTTACTAATCTTTATAATATTAGTAAAAAATATGAATCTTACTAATTTGAGTTTAGATTATATTATCACACTTATGATTTTCCAACACTTAGATTCTAAATCGGTGAATCGGAGCGTAAATTGTTCAAATATCTAATTAGAACTCGCTCGCAAGTCTGAAATACGGAATAATTCCAAGTACGAATTATCGGATGCCGATCCGGTGACGATCCGATTGAATCCAAACCTATTTCAAATCCGAAACACGCTAACTTATGATTTTCCAACACTTAGACTCTAAATCGGTGAATCGGATCGTAAATTGGTCAAATATCCAATTAGAACTCGCTCGCAAGTCTGAAATACGGAATAATTCCAACTTCGAATTATCGGATGCCGATCCGATGACGATCCGATCGAATCCAAACCTATTTCAAATCCGAAACACGCTAACTTATGATTTTCCAACCCTTAGACTCTAAATCGGTGAATCGGATCGTAAATTGGTCAAATATCCAATTAGAACTCGCTCGCAAGTCCGAAATACGGAATAATTCCAACTTCGAATTATCGGATGCCGATCCGATGACGATCCGATCGAATCCAAACATATTTCATATCCGAAACACGCTAACTTATGATTTTCTAACACTTAGACTCTAAATCGGTGAATCGGATCGTAAATTGGTCAAATATCCAATTAGAACTCGCTCGCAAGTTCGAAATACGGAATAATTCCAAGTAAGAATTATCGGATGCCGATCCGATGACGATCCAATTGAATCCAAACCTATTTCATATCCGAAACACGCTAACTTATGATTTTCCAACACTTAGACTCTAAATCGGTGAATCGGAGCGTAAATTGGTCAAATATCCAATTAGAACGCGCTCGCAAGTCCGAAATACGAAATAATTCCAAGTTCGAATTATCGGATGCGGATCCGATGACGATCCGATCGAATCCAAACCTATTTCAAATCCGAAACACGCTAACTTATGATTTTCCAACACTTAGACTCTAAATCGGTGAATCGAAGCTTAAATTGTTCAAATATCCAATTAGAACTCGCTCGCAAGTCCGAAATACGGAATAATTCCAAGTACGAATTATCAGATGCCGATCCGATGACGATCTGATCGAATCCAAACCTATTTCAAATCCGGAACACGCTAATTTATGATTTTCCAACACTTAGACTCTAAATCGGTGAATCGGAGCGTAAATTGTTCAAATATCCAATTAGAACTTGCTCGCAAGTCCGAAATACAGAATAATTCCAAGTACGAATTATCGGATGCCGATCCGATGACGATCCGATCGAATCCAAACCTATTTCAAATCCGAAACACGCTAACTTATGATTTTCCAACACTTAGACTCTAAATTGGTGAATCAGATCGTAAATTGGTCAAATATCCAATTAGAACTCGCTCGCAAGTCCGAAATACGGAATAATTCCAAGTTCGAATTATCGGATGCCGATCCGATCGAATCCAAACCTATTTCAAAGTCGAAACACGGTAACTTATGATTTTTTAACGCTTAGACTCAGTTATAGATATAAACTATTTTTTTAACAAATACATGTTAATTGCAGGAGCAGGGCGGCGTTAGGGGATCGATGAGAGCACCAGCGTTGGTGGCGGGCCGCGTGGGGTGGTTGAGATAGGGAATGTATCATCTCTCAGTTTTGGATTGTGTAAATATTATTTTGTAATATGTGGTTATTTTTTGTTCTTGTCTATAATTGTCGGGTATTAATTATTATAATTGTCGGGTATTGTGGTAATATTTGATAATTTGCTGTAATATTTTATCAATTTAGGTAATATTTGATAATTTGCGGTAATATTTTATAAATTGTGGTAATATTTGATAAATTGTGGTAATATATTGTGGTATTGTTGTAAATCACAGGAATTAAATAACATTATTTAGGTAATTTTATTAAAAAAAAACATACTTATTACCGACAAAAATTAATTATTCCGTCGGTAATAACGTTTTTATTTTTTTTAAATTATTAATAAATTGCCGACGGAAAGTATATATCCGTCGGTAATATATATATTATTACCGACAGTAAGATATAGATCCGTCGGTAATATATATATATATAAATACCGACGGTAAATATTATAACTGTCGGTAAAATGCTTATATATTACCGACGGATTATTATCTTCCGTCGGCAATAATATATTCTATTCATTTTTAATTATTTAATTAGTACCGACGGCGTTAATATTACCGTCGGTATTAATTATTATTACCGACGGTAATATTTAGTCCGTCGCATTGTTTTCCAGACACCTTTTTTCCCGACAGACCAGCGACGGAAATTTCTTCCGTCGCTATAAAATATTACCGACGGAAAAGTAATATTACCGACGGATATTGTCCGTCGGTAATAACTGTTTTTTTGTAGTGTAATCTCTCTCTCTCTCTCTCTAACAAGTGAATCATACTCACGTCAGATTTCACACTTCTTCAAACAGTTGCGATGTCGTCTTTGCCAAATGACATGCATCAAGCACATCTGGGCATTGCCCGGGTTTCTTACTAGTCTATATATCTATACTAAACTGGAAGCCTGTCTCTCGTGTTGTGACATGCGGACGTCTTTTAAAGAGGTTGAATTCTTCCTCCATGTGTGATCAAGGCTCTCTTTTAAATCCATTTAAAAATCTGCCATAAAGATGATAAATTTTTATTCAATGGCATTTAATGGTCATTTGATGTTAATCTTTCTCTTTCTCTCTCTCTTTTTCTAACAAGTGAATCACACTCACTTAAGATTTCACACTTCTTGAAGCAATTGCTTTGTCGTCTTTGCCAAATGGTGTGCATCAAGCACATTCAGGAATTGCCCGGGTTTCTTACTAGTCTAATACTAAAATGCTTGTGTTGTGACACATGGATTATTTTTGAAGAGCCAGAATCCTTCTCCCAGGTGTGAACATGGCTCTCTCTCATTAATTCTATTAAAAACCTATTATAAAGATAGTAAATACCCATGCAATTGTATTTAATGATCATTTGATTAATTAAAAAATTCATTACTATTATCTTTGTTTCTCTCTCTAACAAGTAAATCACACTTGGACGACGGGTGAATCACAATCACTCCAGGTTGCACATTTATTTGGACGGATGTGATATCGTCTCCGCTAAGTGATTTGCATCAAATTCGTCTAGGCATTGCCCGGGTTTCTTACTAGTGCCTTCATGAACCTCAGCCCTTAAAAAAGAAGAAGTCATATGTCGTTCATTGGATGGAATTGATTCGTTGCTGAGTGGTTGAGTAGGTTTTTTAGTTTCTTCAAACATGTAATGGAGAGAGAGAGAGAGAGAGAGAGAGAGAGAGAGAGAGAGAGAGAGAGAGAGAGAGAGAGAGAGAGAGAGAGAGAGAGAGAGAGAGAGAGAGAGAGAGAGAGAGAGAGAGAGAGAGAGAGAGAGAGAGAGAGAGAGAGGAGGTGAAGGATAGGGATGGTTGAATATAGCCTGAATGGGTGGTTGAGTGGGGTGGTTGAAAGGGGGGTGCATGGTAGTGGGTAAGAGGTGGTATTTGGGTTATGTGTACAAGATTTGGGATGTTCAATTATTAGTGTTTTGTTTTTACATGTTTTTTTTTTTCAATTGAGTTGCCACAATTATTTTTCGGGTAATGTGTCTAAGATCCTTAACAAAAAATATTTTCAATGTAAGGATATCGAAAGAGATCCTTTTAGTTTTGGTTCCTATGATTTAGAATTTTTTTAATGTACAATCATTTCAAAAAGCACGTGAGCTATATATAACCGATTAAAAAAAAGACCAAAACAATCATTTATATTATTTTCTTCTTCATATGCAAAATTTCCTTCGTCGTCCCAAAAAAATGTAACAGTTATTTTACTGTAGCAAAAAATATAAATTTTAATATCGAGTTTTTCAAAAAAAAAAAAATTGTTATAGTGATTTCATTGTAGCAAATTGTAAAATCTTGAAAATAAATAGTAATGGTTGCGGATTTCTGTTATTTGCAAGGTTTGTAATCTGAACAAAGTCCAAAGGGTATCAATGGGTCTTTACAAAAATATGGCGGTTAAATATAGCTGGCGTTGTCCCGTTGTTTGCAGAGGGACTCCATCTCAAACCAAATGTTGGGTATCCTTCGGGGGGGGGGGGGAGCAAGAGAAACATCGCACGACCCACACACACAGACACACATCAAACACCAGGCCCTATACCAAAAGTATCCAAAATCCAGGGGGGGTAGTTGCCCCCCTGGACCCTACGTAGCTCCACCAGGCACCAGTGGATGCACCTATGGGAAGAAACAAGGCTCAGTCTATGACGAGAAAAAACTATACTTTCCGCTATTGCAATTGGCATGCTTCGAACCGTGGTGTATCCTGCACTTACATGCGTCACTCTAACCATAACATAAAACTCACCACTAAGACAAGGGGGAATCTCACCATCGGAGAGAATATGATGTAACACTTATTCGAACCCTTGACCAAAGCCCCGGGTTGCACAGCTTATCAACTTAGCTGTCAATGCTATTTTTATATTGCTTCCCTATGTATTATTTCTGTCCATCATGCATTATGCATGATGTGAGGAGATCAAGAAAAAAAACGTGCGAAGTTTGGAGGTTTCTCATCTCTTTCTGTGTTGCTTGTGTGTTTCTTTCCTCCCACGTTCTTCGTTTTCTGTTTTGATCTGAACAACCGTTGTACCATTCCCACTGCAATTGAGTTCAGATCTCCTCCAGGCCGTCGGCCCTTGTCAGTGAGGCCGGGGTGCATCACAGCCGCACGATGGCTGACGACCCAAAAGTGGATTGCACTCCAATGACCGCATGCTACTGTGATACGTACCAGGCTCACCGACGGTAGCTGACTAGACTAGAGGAGATCTGAACCCACTGTGATTCAAGAGACATGGGATAGCGGACCCCAGCATGTGGAGTAGTGGCCCGCAGCACTTAACGAGTGCTGATAGGCTCTGTGGGGTAGTAGGCCCTGTGGTTGTATGGTAGAGAATGATTTCCAACCTCAAAGAGTTGGAACATCACTCTCTCTCTCTCTTTGGTCCATTTCAAGCGCATGCATGCCATTTCATACGAAATAATCAAAAGCCCTTGAAATGGACCAATGAGAGAGTGTGGTGCTCCAATCTCTATAAAGAGGTTGGAACAAAATCATTCTCGATGGTACAACGGTTGTGCTGAAATTTTTTCTCCCTCTTATAAAATTGAGGTCTTCGGTGCCACATGACAGACTCCCCATTCCTCCATCTCTCTCTCTTTTAAAAAATTAAACTTATTTTTTGGGAGTTAGATTCGATGCCAGATGTGTGATCTGTTTGAGCGGCATCACAGCGTACCATCATCAATTAAAGTTTCACGTTGGATGGACATTAAGATAACATAAACAAATGAGCGTCAAAATAACAAGGATAATCAAAACAATTGCACATATATTTTATTCTAGAGAGCTTTAATTGCTCAATTGACGGTTTTTAAAGCAGCAAACCAAGCGTCCATGGCTTGCATTCTTGCTCAAAAACATAAATAAATCCGGAAATTTCTATTGCTCCCATGTTTTGAACCTTGGTCTAACATATGATGTAGGGCCTGTTTGGATACGTTCTGGATCCAGGATTTTGGGAGCTCAGAATTTATAAAAAAGATGAGGAGCCTATTTCGATACAGTCAGATCTCAAAACCGTTTTATCGAAGAGCTCAAAATATACACATAAGAGTCATGTTCCCGATCCCAAAATTGAGACTCTGAGCTCCGGAGCCCTTTTTCAGGATTCTAGGATTCTGAGCTCAGAGAATCCTAGAATCAGGCTCCTATCAAAACGAGATTACTGACGACAGCTCCTACTAAAAAAAAAAGCTCAATTACCACTTGCTTGTAATAATTATTATTTGGGATCTGGAATGCACTGAATAAATCCCCCGTATGTTCTAAATACAAAATAAAAAAAATTAAAACCACATTTATTTAAATTAAAAAAAAACAATGGTTTATTACTACGCGCTGTAGTCCAAACTAAACCAGGATTCATTGGCCAAAATTGGTGGAAGACCACTCACTACAAATAGAAAAAGGCTTCTATAGTGAAGTTTGGATATGCATGAAGGTTTAAGAGATGCTATTCAATCCGAAGGTTTTTTCGATTCCACTTAGCCCGATTGATGTGGCTTTGTGCAACTGGTGGAGTAAAAGATTTAAATGTTGATAGTGGGTTTCAGCCATCAGTTGTAAGCTGCCAAGTCAATCGGGCTGACGGAATTAAAATTTCTTTTTGGACTGAATAGCATTTCTCAAGGTTTAATTGTGGATTTCACATAGGAGAGAGAGAGAGAGAGAGAGAGAGAGAGAGAGAGAGAGAATATGATACTAGGTAAGGTGGTTGAGCTTGCGATGAGCATGGGTGAAAAAAAGAAATAGGAGCAAACCCACTTCTACTGTAGCTCCACGGTAGAAGTTGATGAGACCATTCCATGACCTGGTTACTATAGCACTACAGTAAACCAGGGTTGCGATTTTACTATAGCACTACAGTAAACCAGGGTTGCGATTTTTACGTTTTGACTCTCTCTCTCTCTCTCTCTCTCTGTGTGTGTGTGGGTGTGTGTGAGTGGCATGGGGTTTCAAAAAATTTTAGGATAAATTATACATAGCCCCCCTACAATATTCATTTCCACCCCTCCCAAAGGGGGATTTGTGCAAGGTAATAGACACGAAACTAGGGGAAGGGGGGGACTTTTGTAGTGTTTTTAAATGTAAGGGGTTGAAAGTGATAATCGATCAAAGTACAGTGTCTATGTATAAGGGAAATTTTATTCATACCCCAAAAATCTGTAATTAGCCCCCATTTCCAACAAATTTGATCACACCCCATTTTCTTTGATCAAATACCATTTTTATTCCAAAAATACCCTCTTCTCTTACACCCCACCTTGAATACACCCCAGTAAAATGGCCCGCCCCATCTTGATCATACCCCGTTCCTTTCCGATGCTGAAGCCCCATGAGTATAGGGTACCCCATTCCTTTCCAATGTTGAAGCCCCATGAGAGAGAGAGAGAGAGAGAGAGAGAGAGAGAGAGAGAGAGAGAGAGAGATGCCTCTCTTCTTTCCCCATTGCTAGAGGGATTAGATCTCGTTTGGAGGAATCCGATTGGGAGAATCTCGATTGTAATTTCTTTTCAATTGCAGTTGATGCCGGTTATGTTTTAGGTTTTAGTTGGAGGTGGGGTATAAGATAAAGATATAAATGATATTTTAAAAATTTTGTGTAAGTTATTGGGAAACGGATGGGAGATGGGGGCTAGTTACAGATTTTTTGGGGTATGAATAGAATTTCTCATGTATAATTTACCCCTTTTTTATTACTCAGTTATTGAAGCACTATGATAATCCCATTATAAGTGCAGTTGTTTTTGACTATTATAGAGCAGTGTTACGGATTGGGTGCCCCAAGCCATTATAGCCCATCATCTATATAAGGTGCCGCTATAAGATGGCTGTGATATTGTCACGCTTAGAATCTGAGCTATTTTGGATGTGTCGTTGATTCCCAGGCCTCTCCCAGAGGTCAGACAAGTGACTTAGGGTCTCTTTGGCTGGAGGGAGTTGGAACCGGCGTGTTCCAACTCACGCCTGTTTCGTTAAAGCAGCTGTTTGGTTCCGTGCGGAGGCTCCCGATCAGATGAGTTTCAACTCCTCCGTGGATTTCGATTGTATAGAAAACGCACGAGTTTGTACCCCACGGTTTTCAGGTGGAGTTCCAACTCATTCTGTTTGTACCCAACGCGTGAGTTGAAGCACACCGGTTCTAACTCCCTCCAACCAAACATACCCTTACAGACAAACATGCGGGGGCACACAAATGATCATGAGCATAACCACAAGTATATATATATATATATATATATATATATATATATATATATATATATATATATTAATGATCAAGAAGGATATGAATCCTTACAAGGATCTTCCCCACTAATGGGAACAAAAAGAAAAATTAAAAATTAAAACTAAAAACAAAACAAGCAAATAATCCACCTTCTAGATATTTCTTCAAATCAGTTATAAGCTGCCCCTGGTTGTCCGAGCTATCCTAACAAAGCTAAAGGTGACCTCCTAAGGAATATCGAAGAACACTTCAGCAATCCCCCAAAGCTTGCTGCAATACAATCATGCAATCAGCCGATGAGACTCCTTCAAATAAACTACTCTGCACTCTCAGGTTCTTTGATTTTGCGAGTATCTAATTCGGTAAAAATGCTCTATAGCTGCGCTGAAATAATTCTCAAAATCATAGGGGCTATGGAATCCCTGTCTCCAAACATCCTCTCGTTCCTTTCCCTCCACAAGCTATAAATTGTGTAAGCAACGGGACTGCAAATGATCTTGTCTTTTATGCTCTTAGAACCCTCCACTTCACTCAGATTGTAAGGGAACTCTTCAAATCTGAGATCGTGGGAGATATCCACTTCTTTCCCTCCGGCAAACATTACAAGAGATCGTGGGAGATATCCGGGCTAACGTGTGATGTTATTATCCGTGATTTGAGAGGGGAGGTTACTTGATTAGTTGTGGGCTCCGGTTATAAAATGAGGGTCCGAGACTTCTCAATATACAGAATAGAATCTATCCCTCACTCCTCTGTTATATCTCTGCACCTCTCTCCTATGTGGATCAGACTCATTAGAAGCAGCAGAGGTGCTGCTCCTACTTGAAGTTGAGGCCAAGCTCTTCTTTGAAGCCAAATTCTTGCTGCACCTCCTTGAGTGGAGGTATGCTCCAACTAATCCAAGGTGTGGCTTTCTTCTTTTGGAGGTGAAGTGCTGCACCCCCTCTATGGAGCCAAGGTGCTGTGGTGTGCTTCTCTTGGAGGTGAAGTGTTGCACTCCTTGGCGCCAATGCATTCGTCTTGAAGCCAACAAGTTTTTTGGAGCATTGTTTTGGAGTTCTCTGAGAGTTCCCACGAGCCCTCCTTGGTGCGGAGAAGCTCTAAGCCGTTGTACCCTGGGGGCTTATCGTCAGAGGCCGGGAGCACCATCCTACAGGTGACGATCTAGTTTTCAGGGCATTGTACAAGCACAAGCCTCGGCTCATCCCTTTCGATAAGTCTTTTATTCTCCTTCTCCTAATTCTCTTATTTTGCATCTCTGTAGAAAGCCTAAGCTTCCCATCACTTTAGTTAGTACATTCTCCATGAACCTTTGCATGCTAATAGAATAGAACTTCATTTTACCCAACATTATGTTCCATGGACCAAGAACAATTTTGTTCCAACCTCATTAAACAGTTTGGAGCATCACTCTCTCTCTCTCTCTCTCTCTCTCTCTCTCTCTCTCTCTCTCATTAGTCCATGCGAATAGGGATGGCAACAGTGCGATTTAAAATCAAAAACCGCACTAAAAAAACCGCGCTAAACTGCACCACATATAGTGCGGTTTTGATTTACCAAAATATAAAACTGTTGCGGTGCGGTTTCGGTTTTGACCAAAACCACATAAAATCACACCGTTTAGGTCATTCTAGTGATAAACCGTGGTGCACCGCATGATGCGGTTTCGGTTTTACATAATGATACACCGTCGCGATACGGTACGATTTTGGTGTTAACCAAATCCGTATTGTTGCCATCCCTACATTCCAAGGGCATGTATGTCATTTTGCACTATTCATCATCCTGAAATGAAAAAAAACCCCTTAAAAGAGAGAGAGAGAGAGAGAGAGAGAGAGAGAGAGAGAGAGAGAGAGAGAGAACGGTGATTTTGGTTCTTGTGGTTTGTTAGGCCCATGTGTATTTTCCTTACCCCAGAGAGAGAGAGAGAGAGAGAGAGAGAGAGAGAGACTCCAACCTCTTTAAGAAGCTGGGCTCGGGCTCGGGCTCGGGCTCGGGCTCAGTAATAACAGCTGTAGTCTTAAGTCCTCTTTCGGTCTCCCCCGTGCCGTTCGGACACCGGTGTCAACGCCTCATCTCCATTCTTTCTTTCCCTCCGGCGATCTTCCCATCTCTCTCTCTCTCACTTCACTCCCTATTCCCTACCTCTCCGTTCCGTCCACTGTCCGCCACCACCGCCATCCGGTTCCGGTCAATACCGTCGAACCGGAGTTCCCCTCTCTTCCTCCTGCACCGCCACCACCACCACCACCACCAGCAGGCCCCTACATCTCCGTCGTCTCACCTGCACTTCGGAGATCGTCATGGAGAGCACGGTGGAGGCCCTGAGCAACGCGTACCAGGAGTTCATCGCGGCGGCGGCGAGCGTCCTCGAGGCCCGGGAGCTATCCGGCGGCCAGAAGACGGCGGCCACGGACGCCGCCATGGAGGGATTCAAGCAGCGGTGGGAGTTCTTCCGGGTTTCGTGCGACCGGGCGGAGGAGTTCGTCGAGTCCATGAAGCAGCGGATCGGGTCGGAGTGCCTCGTCGACGAGGCCACCGGCATGGCCCCTGCCCGGCCCGGCCAGCCCACCTCCGGGATCCCGCCCATCAGCGCCGTCCGCCTGGAGCAGATGAGCAAGGCCGTCCGGTGGCTCGTGATCGAGCTGCAGCAGGGTTCGGGGGCCGCCGGCGCCCCCCATCCCCACTCCTTGGCTCCCTTCGACGCCAGGTTCTCGGAGGACTCGGCTCAATAGGTGTGTGATCTTGGATACATCTTCTTGCTTTCATGATTTCTGTTTCATAGATGAAATCATTTTCGGATTTTCTGATGACCCGCAAATGTGGAAATAAATACCTCGTGGCAGTATTCTCTGAATTGCTGAAAGAAATTTCAGTTATTCTCACTTGTTTAATTTCTGTTCATAAGTTCATCCCGACTCCCGAGCTATGCAGTCAAAGTCGGTAGTCGGCCCTAGTTGGCCAAGGACTGACTAGGACTAGTCGGGACTAATTCGGGACTAGTCGGCCAAAACTTATTCTAACCCCTCCCCCCCTCCCTAAACATATATGATATATGAACTAACATAAATGTCAATAAGTATATGATATTAGTTGGTTAATAACAATACATACCTTCACACTTCATGGCATGGGTATAAATACATAAGTAACAGTCTAACAAAACACAGTTGTATTAGCTTCATGCCCATGTCAAAAGACTCAGAACTAAAAATTCATCACAATATTTGTTTGATGATGTTTAATCAGTGAACAACCCCAATTTTGATTATAGGGTTATATGGATATCAACAAATAAACTAATTATTTGTTTATGTTTTTATCTGAGCTTCTCAGGTGCTCAACAGATGATTACAGGGAAGAGCCATAGTTGTGAGTCTTGCGACTCAAGACTTTGAGCCAATGTAAAAAAATCTAAACAAAATTGCTTGCAAAGACTCCTTTTTTAAAAAAAATTTGCTTGCAGAATGCTGCCTGGGGACTAGTCGGCAGTCGTTAGTCGGGGACTAGTCGGGCTAGTCGGGTCTAGTTGGGGACTAGTCGGGATTCCGCCCAGCAATGACGGAATCGAAATTAATCGGTCGGCAAAATGCCGCCCAGGGACTAGTCGGGGACTAGTCGCCGACTAGTCCCGACTTTGATAGCATAGCTCCCGAGTAGCTAGAAAAATTTATTTCTGAATATAATTGCTCATTTCGGTGGATATTTCGACTCAAGAATTTCTCGGTTTTCTTGAATTCCGCCACTTGAACAACCAATTTGAGGGAGAAATGCCAATAGTTTAAAAGTAGCTCTGGTGGGACAAATGATTTTTCTATAGCAAGAGTTCTTTACCTCCTGTCGTAGTATTATCCGAATTACTTAAAGACTAGAAAGCACCGATACGGATACGTGGATACGGATACGACGATACGTGGATTTTTGAAAAACTAGGATACGTGGTACGGCAGGAATACGTTTGTAATTATATATATATATATATATATATATATAATTAAATATAATATTTTTTGTGCTAGAATATAAATAGTGAATAGTTTGAAAATTAAATATGATCATGTTAATCATTCATTACATGATTTATATCCAATATAATCCAAAATTTCAATGCTAGTGTTACATTTATCCGTTACAAAAAAGTAACACTAACAACATTATGCAAGTGTCACATTCATCGTTCATTAAGACCATTACAAAACGCTAGCAAAAAACACTAACATCTATTATCCATTACAAAATACAAAGTTAGTGTCACATGCATCATCCAAAACACAAAACATATAAATGATATCATTAAGCAGTGGAATTTAGACCCATATCCGAACATAGCCATCAATATGTATCCCGACGTATCGGTCCCGTATCTCCGGCGTATCGGTCATGTATCCCCAACGTATTGGCCCCGTATCCCCGGTGTATCGGTTTTTTTTTTTAAAAAAAAATCCCGATATGGCTGATATTTTCTAGCCGTATCGGATACGTTCATACGTATCCCGCCGTATCGGGACGTATTGGAGTATCGGGAAGTATCCGATACGGGTACGGCATCTGTTTCGAAGTATCGGTGTATCCAAGGATATAACTAATGACATTTTCTTTGCAGGTGACTGGACATCAAGGGGTGAAGCATTATTTTAGTAAGGGCACGAAAGTGATACCAAATTGACCCAAACTCCGAACTCAAATTTGAAGTAAAATTTAGATCCAAAGAAAGAGAAGAAAAAGACAATCGAGACTACATCTGGTTCAAAATCAATGAGCAGAGGAGAGAAAATAAAGAGGAGAAGAAGGCTCACGTCACAGAGCACATAAGAAAATAATCTAAACCCAAAACTTAGTAATCATCAATTCTGAGCTGCATATTTGATAGACAAATTGTTTATAGACTCAACCTTACTTGGCGGTAAGAAACATCAATTAAAATGAGGTTTTCATCTAATCTTTTAAGATATCTTAACATAAGAGCAATCTAAAACTTCCCTGGTATGATGTAATATATATCTGTTCTCAAACTTCGAGCTGAATTTTTAGGAATCATAATGACACAATTTGTTTTAATCTGATGCAAATCAAGGTGACAAGATAAAGAAGAGATTCACTAAGTTATCTAGAATCCTTATTTCAATTAGAATTCCTAATTTTAGTAGGAATCCTAATTCATCAAGGATTAGGATCCCTACTCATACCCATACCTATACCCATTCGAGTATCGGAGGTTCCATACCAGACTCATACCCATTTGGTCCATACCCAGTCCACCCATTCTGGTTTTTGTTGGTGTTTCAGGTATTCATGGAGTACAGTTTTGTGCTTCCCTACAATACATGTTTCCTAAATGTTTTGCAAGACTTGATTTTAGATGTGGACTTTTTAGTAACGATTATTACCACAAAATGTCTGGAACCTGTGCACAATTTTAATCTCACCATACAATGTTCAAAAAATGCACACAATTCTTTCAAGTCCAGCCCGGTTTAAATAGGCATATAGTGTATTATGTAGATTGAGAAATTATGTAAATACCCAAAAATTGATCGGATGGAGTTTTTATATCCATAACCTTTCGGAATGTCTATCCGGGTACAAAATTTATACCCATACCAAATATTCGGATTGGGTTCATGTTGGGTTTTGGGCTCCATTGCCAACCCTAATGCTACACAACTTAGGAATCCTTTTTTCCATCTTGCCACCTTAATTGGCATCATTTCACGTCCTCTATTCGTGAATGGGAATGTTGTTTTATTTCAGCTCTATGTCTTTTTATTTGTGCCACAGAATAATAGCATTCTTTACATTAACTATTGCCTTAAACCATCTTTGTCTAGACTCTTTCCTAGTCTAGGTGAACATTGGAAGGTTGTTTATTTGTTGCACGAGCTTAAACTGTATAACCAACATGGTAGGTCTTAGTACATGACAACAAGCCTTAGGTTTCTTGGCATGCCCCTCTCTTGCAAAGTTGCCTTGGTCAGGTTCTTGGTGTAGGGTTAATGACAGACTGACAACTCATCGGAAAATTCTTATCAATAGCCCGTATAGTCGACCCCATCTTGATGGGATGAGATTTGGATAATGATGATGACTACCCCTACGCGTAAACACATCTCAAGTTCCTTTTTGGATCTTTACCTCCATCATTGATCTTCTTTTGATGGTCAGTTGATGTATGCCAACTATTGGATGTTGTGTTGTGCCATCCTTGATGTCGGGATTCCATTGAAAATGTATTGCTTTGAGACAAAAGTAGTGAATCTAATGATGAATGAATGCTTTCGCTTGGTCCATATCTGAGTAGATGGCTAATAGCTTGTGATCAACTTATATCCTTTTAGTTGAGAAGTCCAGTCAGATAAATGTACAAGTGAATAAATGCAAAATATGTGGGATGAGTAGACATGTCCTACACTATCCTGTTACATTAGATGTTTACAATTTTGACTCTTCGACTAACAAACTTGCAAAATGGATCAATATGTCAGAGACTCATGACCCTGCTTAATCTCAGTTTTTATCTTAACAAAAAGATCACAATATACTTTCTATAAAATGTAAGGCCTTAGTCCAAGTAGGGATATCGTCTCTTTTTCGTATCCATCAGTCTCCAAGAATTATTCCCATAATTACATATACAAGTTGACAGATAGACCAATATACAAGCATGCATTTCATACTTGCTTGAGCAATAACAGTGATTCCCCATATCATGCTGCAAATATGCTTGAGTTTGCTGGTTTTAAACTCTCACTGATCTCGTAGATCATCCTTCAAACATTTGTTTTGAATTTGAGGAAGGTTTTTTGGGGGAGAAAGATGGCTAAGAAACTGCTAAACAACTTAAAAGAGGTGTAGCATTTCAAAGTCCTATCTCATTTCATCTATTGAGCCTTTTTTTGCCATCCATCTCTACTTAAACGAAGAAGTCTCGAGTTGGCCATCGGTTGGCCCATGGTTTTAAACTTCGGTTTCATATCTGGTTTCGGGCCAGACCGAAACCAACATTTCAAAATTTCGGCCGAAATGGTGGAAACATTTTAAAATGGCCAAAAAAAAATGTATTTTGCGGGATTTTTTTTTGAAATTTTAAATTTAAGTTATTTTATAGTTGTGCATACATATTTACTTGAATTGTTTGAAGAAAAACACACACCAAACACATAGTATGCTTGCATGGATCATGATAACCAAGGTGGAATACCCATAACCATAAGCTGAAAAAATTAACTTGATAATCACTATATATTTATATAAATTTACATTGTTTACGTCACGAAGAAGACAAAATCAATCTTCACTAATCCAAGTCATCTCTTCTTTGCTCGTTCAACTGTACTCATCATTGTCAGCCCCCTGACGCATCACTGTAACCTCTGGCTGACGGATCAAGTTCATTGCCGCTGTCATTGGCATCATGAACAAATTGCGCCGCATCCGGCCTCTCTCAACTCGCTCCCACTAGGTCCATCCTGAATCTAAGAGCGCATGTCGATATTGAACTCTCTCATCTTCTGTCTCGATATTGGCGGATACTCGATATCATCTGATTCTAAGTGATCCCTGGTGGATGGAGTAAGAGTGCTTGTATTTCTGGACTGAGTGGACTCGTGGATCAGTCCCTTATTCTTCGATGGCCTACGGGTCTGAATATGAACTCCTTCGTAGGTATCGCAAGTTCGCAATGATGCAGTTTCGGTGCGGTTTTGGGCAAAACCGAAACCGCACCGCGACATTGAACCGGCACACCGAAACCGCACCGCACCATGACGGTGTACCATTATGTAAAACCAAAACCGCACCATGCGGTGCAGTGTGGTGTGGTGTACTGCGGTATATCATTATAATGACTTAAACGGTGCGGTTTTGGTCAAAACTGAAACTGCGTCGCTTCACCGAAACCGAAAACCAAAACCGTACTGAACCGCAATGGTGTTATATTTTGGCAAACAAAAACTACACTACGTGGTACGGTTTTCGATTTTAAACCACACCACTGCCACCCCTACTCGTTTGTATTCAAGCACTCTGCTACATCAGGGAAGCAGTTGATGAGGTGTTACTTAAGTCGTGTAACACCTCCACTTTTAATCCGTTTGCTACTGTATGCAGTTGATGAGGTGTTACTTAAGTCGTGTAACACCTCCACTTTTAATCCGTTTGCTACTGTATGCACATTATGACTACTGCTTCTTTGTGTTCAAGGGGAACCGTGTCGCTAACTTGTCTTTTTGACCCTTAATCCCTGTGCAGAGGAGGCTAGGAGGCTTTAAAAGAGAACAAGTAATCTTGAAAAATCAGATGAACATGATTATGATTTGCTGATACCTTTTCTCATTTATGGGCTATAAGACACTGGTTTCGAACAAGTAACAATAAAAAATCCAAATCGTATTTATATTGCACCCAATAACACAAAGCCATACATGATACACTGTATAGTATATACTAACACAAATGAAAATCACATATAAGCTTCAACCTCCGCCTTTATCTTCAGTGGTGCACCCGTCGTTAGTCGTGCTACCACTTGCAACTGATTCTATCGAGGTGGCTCTTTTAGTTGAGTCAGTTTTGGGTGTCAACATCAACAAACTGGCCCCGATGGTTGACATCATCAGGCTAGCTCTTCCACCCCCGGCTCGAGTACTCTACTTGTCTCACTTGGGCATCGTCTCTTCCATGCATATTTATCAGTCCGCCCAGTTGATCAACGTCAACAGTTTGTTCTACTGCATGCACGAGTTCGTGTCCCAGCTCAACGACAACTTCTTTGCATGAGATCTAGAAGTCGACTACGGTGCGACACACTCACATCTACTGAGCCTACATCATCAGCTTTTGATGCTGGTGACTGACTTGGAGATCAACCAGACTCTGAAGACCCCTGCCTTAGTTCAACTTTACAGAATTCATGGGCAAGTTTTTTCTAAGTCGGAGTGAATGATGGGGACCATAGACCATGCCGACACAAATTCCAAAGGCCACACATTTCAAGGTATAGTGGGGAATAAATTATTCAATTTCGGATTATATATTTATTGTAATTTTTAAATACAATTTTAGATGAGATTTGGTTAAATTTCAATTTCTTTAAATTAGGAAAGGGCTATCTTTTATTTAGATTTGAATTTATTAGTCATTGTCTTTTGGGATCGTTTGTAAGCCAATAAAAAGGCCTTTGATGTAACCATGATGGTTATGAATTAAAGATGAATAAAAAATCGCTTGATTGCGTCTTTGATCCTGGATTGGATGGAGAAAGAGGAGGATTCCCCGAATTCGGTGGACTCCGGATCGCCTCCCCCCTTCTCTTCTCGATCTCTCAAAGTTATTTTTCAATTGACGATGCCATCGTAGTTGTTTCCCCGTGAAAAACAAAGAAGGAGAAAGAGAAGCCAGAAGAAGGAAAGAAGAGAAAGTAAATGGAGAAGAGGGATTTGGCCACCCTCCTCTCGCATTCTCTTTCTTCTCCACGAGAATCGCACCTGGCCCCTCCCTGTCCGTGTGAAAGAGAAGCCCCCAGCAACTTTTGTGTTTCCTACCACACGAAGAGATGCACATGAGATTATTCCTGTGCGATCAGATTTCTGGGACAACCTCCCTCTTAGCCGCTGCCTTTTGGCACCCCTTTTGCAACTTTAGCCTGCTTGCACCCCATGTTGCTGTTTTAGCATGCTTCCACCCCCTTCAGCCTTTTGGCACCCGCCTGACAGCAATTGTTACTTGCTAATTTTTACACTGTTTTGGGACTGTTTGAAGTGTTATTTCGAGGATTTTTTTCCTAAATTGCATACCTGCAAGAAGAAACTTCAGGTGATGTTATTCCACAATGAAATAAATATTTTTACATGGATAGAGGGTCATTTTTTTGAAAACCAAGGGACCCCGTACCTCGTCCCGCATCAACACGTGAGTAACATGTGCGGATTTTCTAATCAGAAATGCATCTGGGAGCATCTTGTTTGTTGGAAGCATCCCTCTAATCGATTTGCTTAAGTCAGGGTGCGGAAGTGTGGGCTCTTTGGGAGGCTATGACCGCTCACAATTCCAGATGACAACTTTCATATCTGAGTGGAGGGAATTTCAAAATTTTTGCGAACACTCTCAAAGGAGATTAGAGGAAATCTATATTCGAAAATTACTGTTGGATGTAACTAGAGCCGTCAAAGTTAGAATATCCCACATGTATGCGGAAGCCAATGGAGTAGGGGTGGACATGGACTAGGGATGGGCTGAGGGAATACAAAATTTTGAATTAGCCTAACCTGAAAGCCCGATCTGATATAGTATAAAATGAGGCCCATGGGCTGGCCAATGGAGTGGCTGGCTAGCTTGCAAAAACGAGGTGAAAGCGAGTGATTCAAGTATTTTTCACAAAAATCTATCTAGAGGAGCTGAGAGATATTATTTGAAAAGACATCAACTTGCTATTTTATCAGCATGTAATATAAGCCTCTTTCTTATGTTCTATTTTAGTTGCTTTGTAAGATCAACAAAACAAAAATAATATTATTGTCTGCTACCCCAAAATCAATCAAAATCTAACTATATGCATGTGTCTCTATATAGTGCTTAGTATTCGAGTTATATGAAAACATTATTATTAAGGCTCTAGGGTTTGGATCAAATACCAGTGTTATTGTACAATTTGTTATGTTCGATGGAGCTTGATGGTTTGATTAGAAGATTGGGATGCAGCTCCTTGACGCGCGGAAGGCCTACCGGGGGTATGGCCCCCTCCCCCATGTGTAGAACAAAGTTTATGGAGCGTAATGGAAGGGCATTCGTTTTATTTTTGGGATATTTTTGTTATTATTCTTGGTTCTTTGTAAACCATTGTTGTCATGTGTAGTCGCATGTGCGCTTAGTCGACCGCATATGCGGAAGTCCCATATAATAAATGCTACATTGCTACGCGGAATCCGTACATGCGAGGAAGAACCTATGCGGTCATTCAAGTACTGTGCGACCACACAACTCCAACGATCATATTTTTGAACGTGGAGTTGTATGGCCACACAGAATCCTCAATTTATTTTTGCCATATATCCCCTCCCACTTCTTATTCTTCCTACACACTTCATCCATCATTCGCTCCCCCTCCACACTCCACCCCTTTCATTTTCATCTCTTCATCGTTTTCGGCACTGTGAATTCATCTGATGCGCTTTATTACTAGAGGAAGTTTTTCCGCTGCTGCAACTCTGACATCATCGAAATGATTAAGTGTGCCTTCCTCGTCACTGCATCCGATTGTCCGAAAAGACTCGAGAGCAAGACATATCTAATTATCGAGAAGCTCTGTGACTGACGACTATCACATCCTTCAAAGAAAACCGTTTGGACTAGTCGCTCAAACAAATGATAATAATGTTAGCGACTAGAAGAGTGTCCAAAAGCAGCCCTTCCCCCTTACTCAACAAAAAGTGAAGCCCCCTCCTACTCAACAGAAAATGATGCTCCCATCCTACTCTGCAGAAAGTGACCCCCTTTTGTCCTGCTCCGCAGAACGTGAAGCCCTTATCCCCTACTCAGCAAAAAGTGACCCCTCGTCCTCGTACTCAGTTGAAAGTGAACCCCCCCCCCCCCCCCTTCCCTCCTACTCAACATAACATTAATAATATTGTAGTTTCGTCTCATTGAGAAAAGTTAGTGGCCGCGAAGGAAACTTAATGAAATTACCGCTAGGCAGCTATAGTTAAAATGCAACGAATGATACAAGTATTGGAGTTGCATGAGATATTGACGAATAATGTCCATATTAAGAGACGTCTTATTCAGCATAAATCTAAAAGCAGATTGGGAGTTGGTGTTCCTATATTGCAACTTTTTTAATGCAGATTGTAAAATGTTAAACATTTTAAGGTTTACCAAAATTACTCAAATGTAAACAAACAAGGTGAATTAAAGTTGGAAAACTAAAGAAAGTATTAGAAAGGCCTATGAATTTGAAGGAGTTTAGGTAATTAGGGCTTTAGGTAATTAATAGAGATAATTAGAGAAGAAAATGAAAAGCATAGTAGTGTAGGAATTACAAATGCATCGGATTCATTATTATAGAAAAAGATGTGTGAGCTATCACCTACATTGAGGGCTCCACCTTCAACCAAGCATGGAAGCAAAACCTTGTAGGAAAAGCAAGAACTCTTTTTTATTTGAGTTGAAGTAGATTTTGAAAAGGACTTAAAACCAACTGTAAAATCAATCCTAATCTAACTAACTTTTGTAAACTAATAAATTATCAAGCTAGGGTTCTTCCTGAAAACTTACTCTTTAAGGCAAGATTGGTTGGCCATAATCCTAAAATTCTTCTATAACTAAACTAAATACAATATAATAAAGGAGTTTTCTATAACAAACTTTAACACAAGTAACAACTATAACAAACTTTAACACAAGTAACAAAAAAAAAAGAGTCTACTATAACAAAAGTTAATACAACTAACAAAAAAAATAAAAGAAAGATTAATAGGGGCTAGCCATAAAAAATACAAGAAAAAACATCACTAATTTAGGATTTCATTCCTTTTGACTCTGACTCTCCCACTCCTGTCATTGCTAAGAGGCAAAGGGTGCCCTTCAATAGCTTCCAACTCATCAAGGAATCCTATTTTGTGTACGGATCTAAAATATATGGACCCACTCAAAATGTCTTCAAAAATTATATGACCAAGCCAAATCCTTAATGAAGTTGAAAGCTGACTTTGCGATCCCTCCCATCGTTGGATGACCTGAGGGGGAACTAAACCTCTCTTTTTTTTATTCCTTTCTTCCTCCATTTTCTTCTTCTCCTCTTTGGCGTCATCTTTTTCTTCAACTGAATAGACATACTTCCATTAACTCTATTGGAACTCAAGATTTGTACTTACCAATTGATCAGATATCTTAATGATTCCTTGCTCTCATTTCATGACCTTTATGAATTTAGGATGAATTTGACTTAACCCCCCCAAAATTATATGCTAATTAGTAAGTCACCCCCCTTTTAATCGTTATTAGACTTAACCCCCTAAAAAATTCCCCATAACTATATGATATTAGGCATACCCCCCATTCAGGCTAATTATTAGATAGTAACTTGGGCGGGTAAGTCAAATTAAGGAGGGTAAGTCTAATAAAGACTAAAAGGGGGGTGACTTACTAATTAGCATTTAATTTTGCGAGGGTTAGTCAAATTTGCCCATGAATTTATACACCATCATGAGATACTTGATTTCACTGGCGGTTAGAGCATGAACTTAGTCTACAAGTAAGAATGATAGGCACAACTCTAGTCCCTTTGTCCGTCTCGCATGTTCCATGCAAGAATTAAAAAAACATGAATTTTTTTCCATTGCTATGTTAACATTGGTGACAATCACCTCCAACTATCTAGGACACAGATGCACCTATGCACCCAAAGATTATGATGCAGAGCTTCCCCTCCTTTTTCCAGCAATGCGTCAGATTTTAAATGGGATTGGCAGGTCTATTTTTCAGTGGATTAAGGTCTCTTTTTTACTTATCCCACCAAGCTGTGCTAATCAGTTTGATGATATCAGCACCGATCGTTGCTTAGACCTTGGACTAAGCCAGCTGAAGGAACTTAACTTAATTTAGAATCCCTAGGTTTTATCCAATTCCTTGTTATCCACTTATATTAGAAATGATCATCGGACAGCAGCTTCTTGGCCTCTTATCTAGTTGTACAAGAGAACCGGGTGGATTAGGTCTAGTGAAAGAAGTACATTTGAAGTTTAGCTTACTATTGGTCCTTGTCTACCTAGCTTGTCCAATGTCCTCTCTCCTTAATTGATATGATTTGATCCCTAAAAAAAAATGCCGAGTCATCTTGCAGTTTGTCTTTCAATAGATGGGATGCCTCAGTAATGTCCAGCATCCTTGTTGACTTTGGCTTAATGCAATTGTTGATTATTAGCCTTACCCATAGTTACCAAATTGGGCGTTTTTTTGAAAAAAATGCGTATAAAACGTGTATCGATCCGAAGGAGTAGCAAACAGGAAAAAAATTCGTTTTTTTGAAAAAAAACATCCGTACGCGTTTTATACGCGTTTAAAACGGAAAAAACACATATAAAACGCGTATAAAACACGTCGGGTTTGATCCGGGTTTAAATTGGGTTCGGGTTTTATTTTGTTCGTGCTTAATAAACACATATACTATATGTTTTGAACTTTTGATTACTTAATGTTGGAAAATGACATATATATACTTGGTATAATTTTTAAGATTTTTTTTGTTTTTTCCGATGTATTCATGTTTTTTTTTTCCATTTTTTCCATTTTCATCGTATCTTTCCGATTTTTTCCTTTGCCGTTTTTTTTCCGTTTTCCGACTTGGTAACTATGACCTTACCTCCTCCCATAACCAGTTGCTCTTGTTGCCTGCTAAGAATTTGCCCAAAAGCTTCTCTCCATATTTTCCCTTCTTTTAGGGCCAATAGCTACTTTTAACCCTCTCAACAGACCCTTTATGGTGTAACATAATTTTTTAAACTAGGATCTTGATTAAGACAAGCATGACAGAGACGAGGATTTTGAGGTAGATGTCCGGTAAAACTTGTAGGGATAAGGTGAGGAATGGGTATATTAGAGTAAGTGTATGAGTTGCACCAATTAAGAACAAAATGATGGAAAACAAATTAAGATGGTATGGGCATATACAACGGAGAGCATGGGCGGATGCGACAAGGAGAGGGTTTTCGGCACCAATCTTAGATGGTGGTGCTAAGTTAACAATTGGTCAAAAAATTCTTGTCAATCGGTCTTTATAATTGATCCTATCATTTTTGATGGGATGAGACTTGGATATAATAATATATTTATGTCCATGATTTTCTTTCGAGTGAAGAACTAAGAGCTCTGATGATCAATCTAGCTACTGCCTTTTCTTTTAGAGAAATGCTATTCAGCCCGAAGGTTTTCCCGATTTCGCCGGCCCGATTGACGTGGCAGAGTGCAACTGGTGCTGTTAAAGATTTTAAAATCACTAGTGGGTTTCAGCCACCAGTTGCCTACTGCCACAATGATCGGGCTGGCGAAATCGGGACAAACCTTCGGGTTGATTAGCATTTCTCTTTCTTTTATTCCATGCCAATGTAATCTGAATTGCATCCCGACTCAACTCCATTTTGACTTCTATCGAATGTGGCTTCATTTCAGCTACAGTAGGAATGTGGTTTCATTTCAGCTCTTGGGCATATAATTTGTGCCACATAGATGAATTCAACACCCTGAATCAAATCTCCCATTCTACCAAATTTGTCCAAGGCTCTTTCCTAGTATAGTGGAACATTTGAGGTTTATAGTGTTTACTCCATGGCTGCACGAGCTTAAACTGCGTAACCAACAAGATAGGTCTCTCTAACCCACCGTCTTGTCTTTTTAGGTTTCTTGGAATGCCCCTCTTCTGCCAAGGCGCATTGGTCAGGCTTTCAGCACCACCTTAGAGAGTTGACAACCAGTCGGAAAATGCTCGTCAATTTTCCCTATAGTTGAACCCGACGTCATGGTATTAGACTTGGATAATGATGAGATGAATACATAATACGAAGGATTTCATAAAATTGCTCACCCTACCTTTTTCTCCTTGATTTTTTTTTTTTACTTTCGGAAACTGTCATCACCAAGTAGGTATGGCAATTAAGTGAGTCAAATATATCAGATCGATGAGTGGATCCAGTCACTAATAGCGAATTATCGATTTCTACGCAACAGGTGGGAGCTCTTTGATCGCGCGATGGACTTGATGCATGGATGAACTCATTGGTGGTGGAAGACATTGTGCTTGTTGTAGTACTCTTTGCCCTTTGAGCTCTGGGTTTGGTATACATCTCAATATCTGTAAATTGTGTAGTATTGTTATCATTCCAGTCTGAAATCTGGTTCGCTACATTTGGAAATTATTAATGAGGTCAAGCTTAATTCTGGTATCCATCTTTTTCTATTGAGTGGGATCAGACACTGGAGATTTATATTTTGCTGATCAACCAACCCCTTGTAAGCTATAGAAATTAGGGTTTTTTTCAAATCGCCCCCCTACAAACTAGTCTAATTGCGTAACCCTGGAAACTTATATTTGCATATCGACCCTTTGAAACATAGAAAGTTGTGCATATTCACCCCTCCGGTTAGCTACTGTCTCAAAAGGCTGAATATGCTCAAAATATTCTTATGTTGACTGTTAGGTGTAAACGAGGAGGGCTGTCGGAGCTATCGGATGAGCATGGAGGGTTAGATGAGCATCAAGGGGAGAACGGAGTGGAGTTAGGGTTATGGTACTTGCATTGAAAACAACTCAAACTATCTGATATAGGTGGTAGTCATTCGTTGACCATGGGTAAAATGGTTATTTGGACCTCAGATTAGAAGCTTGTTGTGTTTAAGTTACTTTCTGTTGGTGGTTAGTAACAAAAGGGTGAATATGCACATCTTTATATGTTTTAGACGGTTGATATATAAATATAAAGTTTCCAGAGGTTAACATAATTAAACTAGTTTATAGGGGTTGATTTGTAAAAAACCCTAGAAATCAAGGCTGGCAATTTCGGGCGCGGCATGGCAGACCCGACACAAAGTTAGCAGGTCTGGGTCAGGGCTAAACGGGTTTGGGTCATAAACGGGTCGACACGATAGACCCGTTTAATAAACGGGTCGGGTATGGGTCTAGGGTTTGGACACGATAGACCCGGGAAGACCCGTTTAATATTCAACGGGTCATGTCGGGTCTAGTGTACCCGCAATCCGATACTGTAATATACTAGTGCATGCCTGTGCCTGTCGGCACTGTAGCGGGCCACTGACCTGAACACCTTCGTCAACAAAACACTTTCGACGACAACACTGGCATTCATAGGGACAACCACTTCCTTGCCCGTGCCGATTGGCACGAAGCAGGCGCCTTCGGCGTGACCAACTCCCCCTCCCCCTATAATCGATCAATCACAACTATTTCTATTCGAACGGATTTTTCGAGATCGACTCGATAGTTTGGGACGGCCGAAATTTCAGCAGGCAGGTTTATAGCCGTTGATGCGAACAACGATCACGGGATGAACGGTCAGGTTTAGTGCATACTAAATAGGCCGAGATTTTAATGTTTAGTGCAGTTTAAATGGGTCGGGATTTAAAACCAAGGGGAGAGAGTTAGTTGACGGGGAAATAGAGATTGTGCGTTGATTTTTGAACGAATGGTTAAATCCATTTGGTTTATTTTTGTCCAGTCAGTTTGTCCTAGTCAGCTTTCGTTTTGTCTAGTCAGTACAAAACCGACGTGTCATGTTATATAGATAGTATCAGCGGGTCTATTGGGTTAGGTCGGATCGGGTCAACTAAATAAACCCGTGTGGTAAGCGGGTCTAACGGGTCTACCCGTTTATAAACGGATCGGGTACGGGTTTAGGATCTAGACACGATTAGTTAAACGGGACGAGTCCGGGCCCGGGTCTAGGGGTTTTGGACACGACCCGAAACTATACCCGACACGAACCCGACCCATTGCCACCCCTACTAGAAATTAAAATGATAAATTGGTGTTAGTTCCTTCAAAAAGATTATATTTAGCGATAAGAACGGGTAAAGAGACGTTTTAGGGACGTCAGGTCCTTTTCGTTTGGGAAATATTCATATATCCTACATAAAATTTTTAAAATTACATTTGACTATAGCTGCTAGTGAAATCACTGTAGCAAATAGAGTAAAGTACAGTGAAACCACTTTAGTAGCCGGTCCGAAACCGAAGACTTACCGGTCAGCGGTCACCGGCTAGAGGACACCTGGAAGTCCAAAGCAAGGAAGCTGCAAAGAAAGCCACTCCGACGAAAAGATTAGCACGCCGACTACCGAACAAGAAAAACAGACACCTGGTCAATATTTAACCTAGAAATTCATGCCACATGACCATGTTCCATGGCCACAGAAATGGCACCCCAGGCTGGCGGCGGCGGCAGCGGCAGCGGCAGCGGCGGCGGCAGCCGCGGCGACCAGAGGGGTGCCGTCCGCCGGATGGGCCGGGAGAGGCTGCTGCGATACGTCACCGACATAATTCAGAAGCAGACAACCCCGCTCCGCGACATCCTGCGGGACCACGCCCTGCCCTACCTCCCCGTCCAGTCCCTCCACCGCCTCCGCGCCGTCTCCGCCTCCTGGAACAACCACATCTCCGCCCCCTTCTTCGCCCACACCCAGTCCCACTCCCACCGCACCCTCTCCGGCATCTTCTACCCCGCCGCCCCGAACGGCCGCCCGGCCTACCTCCCCTTCGACACCCGAGCCCACGCCGTGCCCGACCCCTCCCTCGCCTTCCTCCCCGACGCCGTCAGCGTCGTGGCCTCGTCCAACGGCCTCATCGCCTGCCGCTACGCCGTCTACGGCCGGAAGCCGCGCTACTACGTCTGCAACCCGGCGACCACCGAGTGGACAGCGCTCCCGAGGCCGGCCCACCACATCCGCGGCGCCGTCGCGCTCGTCTTCCGGCCGTCGCCGCTGAACTTCTCCGCGGACTACTACCTCATCTGCGCCATCTGGCCCATCTCCCACCTCTTCCGCATCGAGGTCTTCTCCTCCAAGACCGGCACGTGGCGGTTGTCCAACGCGGTGCCCCTCGACGGAGCGATGGAAGTGGAGGTCCACGACGGCCGATCTCCGTCCAGCGTGGCCGTTGCTGGTGTCGCGTACTGGCGCACCAAGAGGGGCTCCGTGGTGTCCTACGATCCAGCGGCCGACAGGTTCCGCGTTGTCGGGCCACCTCCCACGGGGTTGCCGCGGTGGCAGCTGGGGGAGATGGACGGGAAGCTGTGCTGCGTCGGTGCGGGGGAGGGGGTGGTGGAGGTGCACGTGCTGGAGGAGGGAGGGAGGCCGCTGACGCCGTCCTGGCGGAAGTTGGGGGCGGTGGAGGTGCCTGGGGATCCATGGCCGCTGCCGTTTGAGGGCAGGGAGGACCGGGTGGTGGTCTGGGTGGAGGGGAGGGTGGTGCGGGTCGAGGTGAGGAGCGGGACGGCGTGGGCGGTGGTGGAAGGTGGGGTGCCCCAGGGGTGCACCGATGGGGTGCCGTACATCAGCAGCCTGGCGGCGGTGAGAGAGTCCTGCTCCTTACGTCAGCACGCACAGAAGTCTCCAACCAGAGACCATATCAATTAGGCAACACAATTTATTCGATAATTGGCTTAAACTGAATCACAACCGTATGTTAGACCGCCCGGCCCGTGAATCGCACTCAGCCCCAAATGTCGGCAAAAGGACAGCCACTCAGTCCCAAATGAACGGCTGTAGCTTTAACCTGTTTTGATCCTATGAGGTTATCTTCGAATTTAGGGTTTGGTTAACTGGATTATATGGTATATGTGAAATAATTCAGTATGATAAGATATATATTTCTTTAAATAATTAAAGAGAATGTGAATCTCTTCAGTGTTTGATGCTCAAAATTTTGTTTTCCAACCTTGGTGGTATTTTCTGAGATCCCATTATGAATTAATGGAGAGAGGATTTCCTAATGGAATTTTCTGAGATCCCATTATGAATTAGGCGAGAGGATTTCCGAAACCGATTGCTTCGTTGCGGAAGCCTTTTAATATGGTTTTCTTTTGCTTCTCTTTCATTTTTCTTTTCTTTTCTTTTTATGTTTTCTTTTCTTGCTGCCAACCTCTAGATCGGATTTTTGTCTTTCTTTATTCTTCAATTCGCTCTCAATGACTTTTCCCTCTTGCTTTCGAGAAAACACGAGTCCAAGCTTTACACGTTGTGTGCATGATTGGTTCACCGTGCACACGTTCAGATATGAGATTTATGTAATTTTTTATCGCTTTCGGTCGTGCGCACGATCTGACCATGTCGTTCGCATGTATTCCTGACAGATCGATTTCATGTGTATCCCAACCAGGTCCTACGATCTTTCTATTGTGCCGACGACTTGCTGAAAGTCTGTAACGGACTTCACGAGCTGAGATGCAGCTTTTTCTTGATGAACATCAACCAAATTTTAGAGAAGAATACATGGCCTTTGAATCACCGAAGCTCAACTCCGAACACACCATAGATCAAACCACGACCTCATACATATACAACCAACCATACTCGCCACCAAGGCGTGTAAGAAGTAAGAGCCACAAAATCCGCCATCAACAAATTGTGAACCGTTACACAGGACGTCACCATAATAAGCACCACTAAGGCGTACGTGTCATGAGCCACATGATGTGCCATCAACGACGATGTTCCCCATATCACCATCAGGGTGCTGGACCACCACACCCAAGGTTCGAAATCATTACCTCGATTACCATGACAGAATCCCTCACCATGTGTGCTAAGGGTTTGTTTGGTTGCTGCGTTTTCAGCCTATGATTTTAAAAACACATGTTTACTTAACAAATCAGATATGAATTTAGGGCAATCTGATCTGTTAAGAGCATGATCCGACAAAACATAACGTTATATATATATATATATTATCGAAAGTTAGATTAGAGTGTTGTAGATCTAAATCCCTAAGGATCAAAATAAAAAAGATTCTCATGATCCCTTGATCGAGACTTAGATTTTATCATGGCCCTTCTGAGTCTCGAGTTCAAAATCAATCGGTAATTTGTGGATTCGACACTCAACGATAGCACAATCGTTCGATGTAGGCCTTTTAATGGATTGGATTCGGATCTCAATCCGATACGATACTTACTTAACGAATATGGATTAGGTATTTTAATACGATGACGGTCCAAATCTGATATATCGTTTACTTAACGAATCATATTTGTATACAGCCTAATCTTATCCGAGTCTGATCCGTTGACAGGTCTAATTCCAAAGGCCGCCCCATTCCTAATTTTTTATTAGTCATAACGGGCTAATTGCTCTTACTTAGTTCTTCAAAATTCCAATGTATTCTTGAATTTCTTTTCACAATTATGTATTCTCGATAAGTAACTATTGTACACCAAAAAATAAATGTACACCAAAAAAAATAAAAAAAAATGAATCAGTAAATCCAAGACCTGATATCAATTAAGACCATTAATGGAATCCTGATACTTTGTACACTAAAGCAAATATTCAAAAACCAAAACATTCCTTCTCTACACAATACATAATGGAGAACAAAAGATTTGTCGAATATAAAACACTAAAAGCATCTCCACCGGCCCCCTATTCCCCATCCACATGAGATTTTGGGGGGCTGAATCCCCCCTCCCCCCATTTATGGGGAGGCCACAATCAACCCCCATATTTGGGGGTCCTCTTGAACCCCCATTCCTTATTAAAAAAATTATAAAAAAATTCAAAAGTTGAGTTGGCAACATAGGGTTGGATGGATGTGAGATATTTTAATAATATTTAAAAATGGGGATTGATGGATGGGGGGGATGGTTGGAAGGACATGATGTCACCCCATCCCCAAAAGCTGAGTTGGCACTGTATCACCCCCAAATATGAGGATGGGAGTGAGGGACCGGTTGGAGATGCTCTAAGACCAATAGGTAGCAGCTATAGTGATTTTGGAATATCAATTTGGGAGCGGCATATCAATTCGGTTGCTACAATGATTTCGCTACAGCTACAAAAATACAAATTTTATTAATAAATACAGGATACCCACAAAATTCAAAATTCACATCTTTTTGTTTGGAAAAAACATAATATTTCATGTTTTTTGGGGTAAATTACAGTTTGCCCCCCCCCCCCCCCCTCCCAAAAAAAAAAACTTAACTCATATGTTTTTTTTTTTGTTCCAAATCGCCCCCTAAAGTTTGAAATGTTAACAGAGCACGCCTTTTTGTCAACAACATCATTATTTTCTCATTTGATAATTTTTATTAGGGTTGGGACTTGGTTGGGTCTGACCCAAACCCAACCCGTCCAATCCGAACAATGGATCAACATGGATAAAGCTGGTTAAAAAATTGGTCTGGTTTTGACAAAAAAAGAAAACCCAATTTTAATTTGGACAGGTTTGGACATTATCTTTCCCAACAGAGTAGGCAAGTACAGTGGTATATATGTAGGGCTGTTGTTAATCCATCATCACAACCATTCGATTAATGTTTTAGAGAGAGAGAGAGAGAGAGAGAGAGAGAGAGAGAGAGAGAGAGAGAGAGAGAGAGAGTTTGCCAATTTTTCATTGCATGTGCAACTAGAAAAGCACCAGCCAACGCGGGTTCACGTCCATTGTTGAGTAGTAGAAGGGGCAAACAACTATGCCCAAGAGCTCAAGGTAGAGCTGTTGCCGGGATGAGGGATGGTAGGAGGGGACGAAGGCGGCAAGCCACCACCCGGATCTGCCGGAGATGTGAGGTCACCGTCGCACAAGGAGGAGAAGAGGGAGAGGTCCCTCGCACTCCATCGAGAAACTTATTCAATGGCACCATTCCATCTCTCTAAAATTTAGACAATTTAGACCCGGAGCTCACTCTCCAAAGTAAATAATTTAGTTTCATCTTTATCAATACTAACGGTATGCACGTGTGTGTGAAGAATGATTCTCAGCCAACCTGCTTTCCCACCAGATTGAGCCATCCTGATGTGGCACTTAATCAGGGTCATCCCTTGCACCAAACCCCGACAAGTGAATTGCACTGAGCCAGACTGGCAGTCAAAGGGACGGCTGTGATCAAGTGCCGGTTCAGTACAGCCCAATCCGAATGGAACATTGGATGGCTGAAAAGCATTGTTCTGAAGGTAGAGGTAGCAGTGGGTATTGTTTGGTTTGTGTCTCCCAATTCTCTTTACAGTCAATAAAAGGGGTAAGACTTCAAAATTAAGATCATAGGGGGTGTTTTTTAATTACCCCAATTAACTAGGGGGCAAAATATAAAAACCAATAACATCATAGATTGTTCAAAAAAAAAAAAACCAAATTAACAATAGGAATTATTAGTAGTCACCAAGGAACCAACTTAGGTCTTAAAAATATTGACAACCTAGCAAGAGCACCATTTTCGATCGTAATAAAGCCAGCTCAATAGCATCCCTACTATTCGATTTCTCGACAACTCCAACTCAATTCATCCACTGGCAAAATTGAACAATTGGGACAAAATCTGGACCTGAATACCATTTCAGTCCTTAGAAACATTACATAGAATTCTACCAGGTCCACACGGGCTGAATCATCTACCACTTTCCTAAGCTGCTGCGAATCGAATCAAATCACGCATCTCTTTCCAAGCAGCTTGCTGGCAAGAGGTCACCACCGTTGCCTTTCCCTATATAAATTCAAGATCACCGTTCATCGCACGTTCAGTACGCACGAACAAGGATGCTGTGCGCCCAGAAGTGCAAGGTCAACGCGGTTGAGGTTGAAGAACAAAAGATCAAGTGAATGCAAGGATTCCCATAAAATGCTTGCTTGATGCTTATGACGATCGGCCGTCTCTGGTCACATCAAGAGAATTCTCTGGAACATAGCAGAACACAATAATAAAGCAGTATCAGTGCAGAACCTAACTTGGTTCCAGTTGTATGGTTGTACTAGTTATTATTCCCGTGCGATGCACGGGATGGGTATGATGCCCACTCTAGTTTCGAGATAGGAATCACAACCGTAAGTTGGTAGGTGATTCATACATGACAGACTATTGAGGAGTCGATTCACATTCCAATGATCTGAAACGTTTATGCTATTAAGTGGATAATAAATATAATGGTTTTTGTGATTAATTGGATTAAGTTGCGTGTTCACACCCTGCAATCCTATGAGAGAGGGGTCCACATGTCAACCTCATCACGAGGCTTCCATTTTATTATTATACTATTAGATTAGATGAGATGAACAGATGTGGGAGCCGACACAGAGCACGCAAGAGTCTGGACGAATAATGTATACAAACTTACTATTCAATCAGCACACAAGCAATCAGTGGCAGGCTCATGCTTGAATTTTGTAACCAAACCAATAACTGTAAAAAGAATGCTTCAAGGAGTGGACTAACAGAGAGTTGAACTCCCTGCTAAAACAGATTGGGGAACCATCAGCCAATCCCATGGCGGAAGGGGTCAGCAATGAGAAGAGTATTAGAAAGCAGCTCATGGAGAAATTGAGAAATATTGAAGAGATGATGAGACATAAATCGCTAGTGCGAGAAGATGGAGCGATGGCTACAACAAGATCAGAATTTAGGGAATATTAGTCCGTCAGTTCTCTAGATTATTCAATTCTGACAAGGGTGCCCAAACATTAGATATCAAACCAGAGGATGTTATGTTATCGAAGGAAGTGAAAGTGTAGCTACAATTGAAGTATTTCGAAAAAGAAAACCACATCAACGATACTCAAAGTCAATCCCTTAAGAGCATGATCATGATGGAGTCCCTGGTGACTTCTATAAGAAGTAAGAAGTGCTGGCCTACTACCCAAAGGGACTTGATTGAAGCAGTTCAGGTTTTATTTCACGGCCGATTGTTTTCTCGAGGATGTTAACAACACTTTCTTTATTGATCCCCCTACAACTACAGGAGCAGACAATTGATCGGTGTAAAAATGATTCCTCTATCTAATTTATTTTTTCTTAAAAAATACAATTTAAGGTGACAGCTAGTAAAATAAAAGCAGAGCTTCCTAACATGATCAGCTTGGGTCAAGATGGCTTCATAAAAGAGACAGATGGGTGAAAATATATGCTTGTACATGAAATGATAAGAAGAGAGGATCAACGGAGATCCAATGTTTTATATAGGTCGCCTACTCGCCTGCCTACGCTGTGGCCTAGGCGACCAGGCCAACTTCAGTCATAATTTTTCGTATGTCTTGAAAATAAAAAATAATAGAAGTAATGATACTATGACAACGACATCTCTTAGCAACCGGTTTATGAATTCTCTTGCCAACTTAGAATGACATATATTCAACTGTGAGAGTTACCTGGCAGAGAAATCTATAATACGTAAAACCTAGAAGAAAAAAAAAAATCTTTTCAATATATGAGTCTTATACACCCAAAAAATTTCACCCTCACTACCTTCCAAATCTATTTCGAACAAAAGAAACACACACGGATTATATTTCTTAGACAGAATTACCTGAGAGTTTGTCAGCATGGACAAATGTCGGTGCCTGTAGAGCAGAGATATTGAAGTAAATACTCATTCGAAGAACATGTTTCCATCAGATCCTGATGCAGCTTTGTAGTTGCCTTCTGCAAGCTCCTTAAAGCAGGAAGCAGACTTCTGGAGTTCTGCTTAATGAAATGACCGTGAGCCTTACAAAGTTCCTGCAACATACCATTGTTCTTTAGATGTGTACGTGCAAGTTTACCCGAATTGAAAGAGCTTGATTTTCCTGCAATTTAAAGCTTACGATCAGACCTGACACCATTGAAGAATAAATTCCAGATGCGGACAGCTTTCTAGGAGATCAGCCAATGCTTCGATTAACCTCTGCAAATATTTGGACGGTACGGACGAAGCAACAGCCTGTACATCTAATGGATTGACAGAAAAGATGCATTTTTTTATTATCGAGTCTTCATTTAGACGAAGACTGAGCAATAATGCCCTCTGTGGTTGGTCCTCAGCAAGCGCCTCATCCACTGCCTGTAAAATAGTATGGTTGTATACATAAGATCCTGTGTGCTAATTAATTGTTTTGCAGCAAGTGTTAATAATTGTGATCGAAGCAGCACTAGAAATAGCAAAGTTGTTAACTCCTAGGAACATATAGCTCTATAAATATGCATGCTGACCAGAAAAAAAAAAAGATTCTTCAGCATCCACTGAAAATACATATGGATGCTGACCAAAATTGTTTCAATAGAAGCAACACCAATGTCACAGATCTTCAGTTTTCAGGTCCAAGCGGTGATTCAGGCTTCTAAATGTATTTTCTTGACCTAACAATGGGATGATAAAAGTACATCTAATTCGGTTGAGAAAGGATGAGTATATCCTTAACATCGTGGAGCTTATTACAGGTCCATGATTAGTGTGTAAAATATATTATGAAGAACATTACATAAGTAATATCCACATATACCATTAATTAAAGGCAATGTATCAGTATCTACAGCAAACATAATCATAAGTGGAAGGCCTCATTCCACTGTAAACGCAAGCTAAGTTTAATCACTACAAGATATCAGGTTTCACATATGCCTTCCCCCTTCATTCAAATCCTTCCAGAAGAGTATGACCTCACCCCCCTCCCCCTTTCCTCTCCTCTCTTCTTCCCTCCCTCCTTCCTTTCTTCATTGTAGGTACACTTATACATGCCATCAGTGTTATCAGAACCGGACCGGACCGGCCGGTCGGACCGGTGAACCGGTGATCCGGACCCTTGGCCGGTTCGGTTGATAGATCAGATCGGAAATGCTCCAGAATTGGCAAAACCCGAGTGAACCGGCCGGTTGTACGTTAGACCCGTGTGGCCCGGCCCGGTTAAAAACCCATGTTAAAAACTCGGAGTCTCGGACACCTGAGTTCTCTCTGAGTTCTTTTTCTCTCTCGATCTCGAGCGGCGGCGAGAGAAACCCTAGGCCTAGAGCGTCCGACGCCTTACGAAGCCGAGCCACCGGTGTCGCTCTGTCAACGCCAAACGACGCCGTTGGACTGCCGATTTCCAACGCCAACGCCAACGCCAACGCCAAACAACTACCGGTGCCGCTCCGCCGACACCAAACGACGTCGCTCTGCCGACTACCACCGGGTGCCGCTTGCTGCCGCCTCAATGTCGACTTCCGAGAAACCCCTCCGGGTGGCGCCTGCTGTCGTCTTTGTGGCAGCTGGGTCCTCGTCGGCGTACATGGCGGCAGAAGGGATGCGGCGGCGGTGGAGCTCTGACATGGGGTGGGGAGGCGAGGAGGGGACTCCACCTCCTCGAGGAATCCTTCGTCGCACTCGGGGCAGACGACGGTGTCCTGGTCCCATATCCTAACGAAGCGGCTGCAGCGGTAGCACCAATACAAAGACGTCGTGGCCATCGGAGAATCCGTGGCTCCGATCTGATGGAACCCATAAAAAATTGAGTCTTTTCCCATCAATCAGGAAGGAATTTGGAGGATTTCAGCCCTATAAATCTGATCTTTGTGATGATCTATTCACATAAGCAATCGATTCCTCACTACAAAGAATGGAATTTTTGGAGAAATGAATAAACAAATGAAGATCTTCCAGATTTTCGTTCGAGGAATCGAGGGCGAGGATGATAGACAGGACGTGATCGGAGGCGTGGAATCACCGGGCGGCTCCCCGATCGGAGAAGGAGGCGATTTGGGGATAACGGAGAGGAAGGGGTGGGAGGAGGGGCTTTTAAACGCCGGTTGAAGCTTCAACTGCGGACCGATGGGTGCATGCAACTTGGGGACGATAACTCTTATTATTTATTTATTTAAATATGTCACCGGTTCAACCGGTTGACCCGACGGTTTAACCAAAAACCCGTGACCCGGGCCCTAGACCGGGTCAACGTCCGGTCCGAGTCTGATAACATTGCATGCCATCACAATCAATTTTCCATCACATTATTGACCCAGCACCTAAGTGTCCATTAACATACACATTTCGAACTTTATCCCTCCTAGTTGTACTACACATTGACCTCATTCCCAGCTCTACAAAGTACAAGCACTACTTTTAAGAGAACAATACCAATTAATTAATCCTATTTAGCAATAAACTACACGTAGAGAGGTAGGATAGAACTGCAATGGAGGTAGTGTAGGAAATAGAGGTTAAGTAGAGCAGGTGTGATGTGGGTTATTTTATTTGTGGTAGAACTCATATAGCCACCAAGTGTCATCTGTCGGCACAAATAATTTAAAATATATCTAACAGAACTAGAGTCGACATCAGGTTGAAAGTCGATCGCAAATTATTCTCAACACATTTTGGATCCATCTCGAACAAAATAGTGCTTCAAAGCCAACCAAATCCTAATCGAACAAGGCTTGGTCGTTGGGTTGTTCATTGCTGTAAATGCACAACATATTCAAGTATGACCAGGCATTTGGCAAATAAAGGACATTCTTGAAGCAACCTCCACTTTATCACCTCATTCAAATATATCATACATATTTTCCAACTAATCACCACATTCCCACGTATAGCTACCCAAATAAATGGGATAAGGCATGATTGTTAGTGTGTGGTTATAGTTGTGGTCATTCTTACATATAACAACCATATGAGGACAGAAGTAAACAAATCATCTCTTGGCGTGTCAACTTGATTGGGGTGTCAGAAATCAAATCCTACTATATCAATCTTAGACCTTAATGTACAGTCAAGTAGTGCATTGAACCCAAGGGGGAAAATGGAAAAAAAACACCCAGGTCACATCCAACCAAGTTACCAAGGTTGTCAGGATTGGGATTCCACCAAGGATCGGTGGTGGCGGTTGTAGGATCAGATCGAGGATCGTAAGATTCTACCAAATGAGTATAAAAGACAATACAATCAATCTTTAGTGACGGTTACAAGAATGGTGGGGTAACTATAGGGTTTACTAATGATCTTCACTTTCGAACTGAGACTGGGCTTATGTGGATAAATCCTAAGCATTTATTAAAAACAACGAAAAAACTAAAAAAAATACACTTATGAAATTGAAAGATGTAGCTCAAAAGATAAATACCCTTGTTTGCAATTATTGAACTAGCAAGTTGCAAAACAGGTGCACGAAGATTAAGGTTTGAATCTTTGCATATCTATTATCTAGTAATAATAAGTTTCAAAAGCAGGGCCAAAACAACCAAAACATGAATTTAAGAAGTTAAACTCGCATAGTTCTTACCCATTCAAAAGTATTAAAATGCTTCCCAAGTATCATGACACAGCAAATCAAATAGACTCCACACTCAAAATTATAATGTCCAAGGAGAACAAAAAAAAGGAATAAATATATATCGTCATTGTCATCAATGCAAACAACATCATTGAAGTCAAAACCAGCACAGTTAGAATGTATAAATACTTTATTAGGCCTTTTAGTCTGTTTTGGGTATGCTCACCCTTTGGTGACCCCATCCTTTGTATAAACATATATAGGGTCATTGCCTCAATGAGTAACTCAAGCTTTTACTCCCAAATTCTAGTTTTCCACTTTCCTCTTTTGGGTCTAATATGGTATCAGAGCCCTAATGGGTCTCTGGTAGAGCTTCCTTTAATCCAAGCATCGAAATCTTCATCCAGTCTTTTTTCAGCAGCATGCATCAACACCTGCATCGACAACTTCAAGATCGAAATTCTCATCGAAACTTACATTGAAGTTTCACCTGCATCCGGATTGGAGATCGAAGTTGTCACGCCCCAAATTTCGGGCTAATAAGAGGGTCCAAAATTTGGAGGTGATTAAAGGTAAATAGAAGCCTCAAAAAATATCAACTACCACCATTATGATATACGACTCATATCTATTCCACTAATAATGATAACCCACTATTTCAAATCCCAAACGGATTAATACAAATCTCTTATTACATAACTGCTGAAAGAGGAAACTACTAACTACTAATAAAATATCTGATTATCGCCGTTCCAAGACCACACCCGTCTCTAATCACCAGTTATTGCTGACCTAAAACTGGATCTGCCCGTGGGAATGGGCAGCCCCCATAGAGATGGAAGATTATTCTACGTAAAGACTAGTAAGACTACTAATACTAAGCTACTACTCCAGCATACGATTTAGTATATCTAAGCATGCATTCTAACATATAATGTCGATGATATAGAATATACCACAATTGCTAATTTCATGCTCATATAATAATTTAGTTTTGCAGAAAAAGATATCTATATATTTATTTCAAACATTTGTGAACCGTCGGTTTTTTATCAGTTCCGACAACAGAAACCTACTGGACACAAGTTACCTTGGATCCTCCAGTAGAAAGTTTACCCAAATGGCCAAGAGGGGTTTCCCGTCTCTCACGGAGGAGCTCTAACGCCCAACTTACTTTTCGAGGTCAGACCCCAGGGGTGGACTACTAGGCCGAGGTTCTCAATTCCTTGGCTTTACCGCATGTCCAACCCCGTGACCCTACCTACTTTATTCGGACTGTGCACAAGTAGTGGTTCACCTTCCACTTGTACACACGGGTCTCCTTACATACTTCCCTCTAGGTAGGGACAATGGTATATTTCAATCAAGTGATGATTCAATACTATCTATCATGCCCAACTACTAAGACAGTCGGTCTCGTTGCTTACCAGCAACTCAATTATGTTTTCATATATCAATTATAGTTCAGCTGTATCTGTCATATCTATATTCATACAGTGATCAACTTCTCAATGTAATGCTTCTACAATTTCACATATATAACTGTAAATGTTTAGAGAGACTAGACGGTAACCACCATAGTATGTAATGATGTGCCCACCTCCCACATGCGATAGAACACATGCATTGAACACATCATTCCATATAAAATTTAGAATACCACCAGCTACACTAAATAGTCTACTATTGTAGATAACATAGTAAGAGTAACTTACTTTAGCTAAAATAGCAACCTCCTGTACCAGGTGTCCTAATGTCCACACCCGGGTATCCAAGTGCACGACCACCACTAGGAAGCTCCAATGCTAAAAACACATCAAATAAGAAGGCATCACTAACCTAGCAACTAAACGACAATGGGTCGGTAGATTTGGATTGCACAAGCGTGATTGATAAGATGAAGGTTCGTAGGGGTCAAATCGGTGCGATACGGTGGCTAGACCTACCCTTGACATGGGCAAGTGTGTATATGGGTTTCGAGCTAACCCATGAGATTTTTTCCATTCTAAATGATTATAAAAATATGGCCTATGGAAGAAATTCGGGTCACCCTCGGCAGGGGACCGGTGCCGGGTCAGTAACACGGGAACCCGAGCAACTATACGACCCAAAATTAAATTCTATAAGGTACATATGGACTCAGGTTGTTAAACCCAAGCCATCAGGCCCATCTTGGAAGATTAATTCTAATGCCGCCAATTTCGTCCAAATCCGAATTCGGACAAAAAAAAAAAGACGATCGAACCATGGAAGCCGACTAGCTCGGTTCCATGGCTGTAAATAGGATTTTAAAAGTGATTTCTACATGATGAAACCAGGATTATCAGGTAGTATTTTTCGATCCGGTTCCAATGCCGCCAGTTTCGCATCATTCCGACATCGGACGGAGAATCTATGGTTGAACCAAGTTTGGCAGGTTCAAGGGTATGGTTCGAATGAACCTGGCCGGTTCATTGCATACTATGCAGTCGGGTCGGTTTAGAGGGATAGTCGGGTCGGGTTCAGGTTTTAAATATTTAATGGGGTAGAATCCAATAGTCCAACTTAATACAAATCTGAAAATGCCACCCATGTCCCTCTTCTTCTTCAACAAGAGAAAAAAACAGAGCAATGGGTTCACTATGAACCCATCGTCTCGGCACCCATTTTTCGATCACCCCGTGCCGTTCAAACGCGGGGTTGTGGTCTCCTAGATGCCCCAACACCACAGGGGTCGCTAGATTCCACCGGTGGCCACCATGGAATCCCTACCCAACTCGTGAAGGAGGGAAGCCATGGCCGTGAGGTGCTCGGCTCGGCATGGACGTCTCTTTGGTTGGGGCTGATTGGTTAGATCTCGTCTAGGGAGTGCATGGCCGGTGATGGTGTCATGGTGGAGAGAAGAGGAGGAGGAAGCAAGGTGATGGGCGGCTTACCTTGGTGGGCTCGAAGATGAAGATGTTGTCGTGGGTGGTCGGGGGGGAGTCATATGGAAGGGTTGCATGGTGGAGGTGCTCCTCTCTCTTTCCCTCTCCCTCTCAATGTTGCTCTCTATATCTTATTTTTCCTCTACTTCTCTTTCTCTCCCTCTCTATACTTCGCTCAGTCATCCGGCAATGATAGGTGAGTGGGGATGCTTTAAATAGAATATGAGGAGACAAAATGCATGAGACATGCCAAAATTTTAGGGCGGCGGATCAGATCTGCTAGACTTGATTTGGATGGCTACCGATCCTCTTCTTCAAAAAAGTACGGCTAGCATGGAGAGCATTGAATGGTGATTTGAGCTTTTGTCAAAAAGTGACAGCTAACACATAAATGAGAAGAGAAGGTCTTCAACAAAGTTAACAGATGGGTTTTGGTTTTTGTTTATTTAATATTTTTTTATTTTATTTTCAAGGAAAATGATGTGATCCGACTTGGGCCCAAGCCCGTTGGCCCACCCGAAGGCCCATCCTAACCTGCCATGGATGGATAAGGCAGGATATCTATTATGATATCTTTTAATATCTTTTTTTATTTGAGATCTTTATTTTAGGCAAGTTGTTAGGATACTTATTGGCTTTTAAATTTGTTGTCATTTTTATCTTTTCTTTTAGCCTATTTAAAGGCCCCCATTGTAACCATTGAAAGACAGATTATTATGAATGAAAATTGATGGCGGATGCCTTCGTTGGCTCATGGATTTGAGTCCCCACCTTGTATCCTGATGGATTTCAGGCCCCCTCTCGTCTAAGCTTCTAGTCTTTTCTTCTCTGTCACAGTTCTTACCCCCTCCGCCACTTCCTCTCGGTGATTACGTATCACTAGTTATCTTTTACAAAGAAAATACCAAAAATATTACATCGCCTTCATCAACCGCCCTTCGACGACGCGCGCCTGCATCAGAAAACAAGCCTTGGGGAGTTAGACTTTCCACTGACACCATGCAATGTTGGGTATAACAGGTCGGGTCGCTCCTGCAAGTTCCACATGCTGTCATTCCTGCTCGTAACCAGAAATTACTCTAAATTTATCGTTTGGGCTCCGATTTGCATATGTGAATAATCCACGGAGAATGATTCGACGAGCCAGACGCACGTACGCTAGCCTCGTCCACATCCGAGCATTCTATACTATCTAGATTTGGAGAGCCTAAAATAAGGAAACTAATACCACCAGCCGTCGGGACTCTGGTTCAACTCCAGAAAATCCCCTTGAGACGGTCTTTAACGAGGTGGGTTAACGGTGCGGTCATGTTGAATTTTGATGGCCCTAGTTATATCAAATTAATATCCCATGAGCATGGTGTTATTTTCATACTATTCATACTCACCTCAAACCGGTGCAGACAAACCGATGTTGTGACGGTCCAGCAACCCTGGTCACAACAGTGCAATATGTACACGTAATTAAATCACATTGTAACAAAAATGACAATCACACATATAAACTATTTATTAAAGTAGTTCGAAATATCCGGGTATTACATCCTACCCCCCTTAGAAAAATTTCGTCCCAAAATTGGATTCCGACTAGAATATTAAGTAATTATTCAAACAAACAAGGATATCGAGACTGCATATCGGATTCCAATTCCCATATAGCCTCATCTGCAGCATGATTACTCCAAAGCTCCTTGACCATACGGATGGTCTTGGTGCGTAGCACCTTTTCTTCACTTGCCAGAATCTTGATCGGCTTTTCCTCATAAGTTGCATTCTTGTTGAGATCCAGATCCTGCCAATCCAACACGTGTGATGGGTCCGGCTCATACTTTCGGAGCATCGACACATAAAAGACTGAATGGATTGCCGAGAGTCGAGGGGGCAAGGCCAGGCGATATGCCAGTTCACCAACTCGGTCCAGAATCTCGAATGGTCCAATATACCTTGCAGCTAGCTTCCCTCGCTTTCCGAACCGAAAGACACCGTGCCGAGGTGAAACCTTAAGGAAAACTCGATCACCAACGGCGAACTCGAGAGGGCGCCGACGCTTGTCAGCATAACTCTTCTGCCGACTCTGAGCTGCTCGCAGACGCTCTCGTATCAGATGCACCATCTCGGTAGTCTCCCGTATAAGCTCCGGTCCCACTAGGCTCTGCTCACCAACCTCTGTCCAACAGACGGGAGATCGACACGGTCTCCCGTACAATGCCTCGAAGGGGGCCATGCCAATACTCACTTGATAGCTATTATTGTATGCGAACTCCACTAGAGGTAAATGGTCTTCCCAACTACCTCCAAAGTCAATCACACAAGCTCGCAGCCCTAAATCAAGTCTAGCAGATCTGATCCGCCGCCCTAAAATTTTGGCATGTCTCATGCATCTTGTCTCCTCATATTCTATTTAAAGCATCCCCACTCACCTATCATTACCGGATGACTGAGCGAAGTATAGAGAGGGAGAGAAAGAGAAGTAGAGGAAAAATAAGATATAGAGAGCAACATTGAGAGGGAGAGGGAAAGAGAGAGGAGCACCTCCACCATGCAACCCTTCCATATGACTCCCCCCCGACCACCCACGACAGCATCTTCATCTTCGAGCCCACCAAGATAAGCCGCCCATCACGTTGCTTCCTCCTCTTCTCTCCACCATGACACCATCACCGGTCATGCACTCCCCAGACGAGATCGAACCAATCAGCCCCAACCAAAGATGCCGAGCCGAGCACCTCACGGCCATGGCTTCTCTCCCTCCTTCACAAGTTGGGTAGGGATTCCATGGTGGCCACCGGTGGAATCTAGCGACCCCGACGGTGTTGGGGCATCTAGGAGACCACAACCCCGCGTTTGAACGGCACGGGGTGATCGGAAAATGGGTGCCGAGGCGATGGGTTCATAGTGAACCCATTGCTCTGTTTTTTTTCTCTTGTTGAAGAAGAGGGACATGGGTGGTATTTTCAGATTTGTATTAAGTTGGACTATTGGATTCTACCCCATTAAATATTTAAAACCTGAACCCAACCCGACTATCCCTCTAAACCGACCCGACTGCATAGTATGCAATGAACCGGCCTGGTTCATTCGAACCAGACCCTTGAACCGACCAAACTTGGTTCGACCATAGATTCTCCGTCCGATGTCGGAATGACGCGAAACTGGCAGCATTGGAACCGGATCGAAAAATACTACCTGATAATCCTGGTTTCATCATGTAGAAATCACTTTTAAAATCCTATTTACAGCCATGGAACCGAGCTAGTCGGCTTCCATGGTTCGATCGTCTTTTTTTATTTTTTGTCCGAATTCGGATTTGGACGAAATTGGCGGCATTAGAATTAATCTTCCAAGATGGGCCTGATGGCTTGGGTTTAACAACCTGAGTCCATATGTACCTTATAGAATTTAATTTTGGGTCGTATAGTTGCACGGGTTCCCGTGTTACTGACCCGGCACCGGTCCCCTGCCGAGGGTGACCCGGATTTCTTCCATAGGCCATATTTTTATAATCATTTAGAATGAAAAAATCTCATGGGTTAGCTCGAAACCCATGTACACACTTGCCCATGTCGAGGGTAGGTCTAGCCACCGTATCGCACCGATTTGACCCCTACGAACCTTCATCCTATCAATCACGCTTGTGCAATCCAAATCTACCGACCCATTGTCGTTTAGTTGCTAGGTTAGTGATGCATTCTTATTTGATGTGTTTTTAGCATTGGAGCTTCCTAGTGGTGGTCGTGCACTTGGATACCCGGGTGTGGACATTAGGACACTTGGTACAGGAGGTTGCTATTCTAGCTAAAGTAAGTTACTCTTACTATGTTATCTACAATAGTAGAGTATTTAGTGTAGCTGGTGGTATTCTAAATTTTATATGGAATGATGTGTTCAATGCATGTGTTCTATCGCATGTGGGAGGTGGGCACATCATTACATACTATGGTGGTTGCCGTCTAGTCTCTCTAAACATTTACAGTTATATATGTGAAATCGTAGAAGCATTACATTGAGAAGTTGATCACTGTATGAATATAGATATGACAGATACAGCTGAACTATAATTGATATATGAAAACATAATTGAGTTGCTGGTAAGCAACGAGACCGGCTGTCTTAGTAGTTGGGCATGATAGATAGTATTGAATCATCACTTGATTGAAATATAACATTGTCCCTACCTAGAGGGAAGTATGTAAGGAGACCCGTGTGTACAAGTGGAAGGTGAACCACTACTTGTGCACAGTTCGAATAAAGTAGGTAAGGTCACGGGGTTAGACATGCAGTAAAGCCAAGGAATTGAGAACCTCGGCCTAGTAGTCCACCCCTGGGGTCTGACCTTGAAATGTAAGTTGGGCGTTAGAGCTCCTCCGTGAGAGACGGGAAACCCCTCTTGGCCATTTGGGTAAACTTTCTATTGGAGGATCCATGGTAACTTGTGTCCAGTAGGTTTCTGTCGTCGGAACTGGTAGAAAACCGACGGTTCACAAATGTTTGAAATAAATATATAGATATCGTTTTCTGCAAAACTAAATTATTATATGAGTATGAAATTAGCAATTGTGGCATATTTAATATCATCGACATTATATGTTAGAATGCATGCTTAGATATACTAAATCGTATGCTGGAGTAGTAGCTTAGTATTAGTAGTCTTACTAGTCTTTACGTAGACTAATCTCCCATCTCTATGGGGGCTGCCCATTCCCACGGGCATATCCAGTTTCAGGTCAGCAATAACTGGTGATTAGAGACAGGCGTGGTCTTGGAACAACGATAATCAGATATTTTATTAGTAGTTAGTAGTTTCCTCTTTCAGCAGTTATGTAATAAGAGATTTGTATTAATCCGTTTGGGATTTGAAATAGTGGGTTATCATTATTAGTGGAATAGATATGAGTCGTATATCATAATGGTGGTAATTGATATTCTTTGAGGCTTCTATTTACCTTTAATCACCTCCAAATTTTGGACCCTCTTATTAGCCCAAAATTTGGGGCGTGACAACTTGGTATTAGAGCCCAAGGATATGACCTGAGGAAGTAGTTAAAGTTATAAGTAGTTGAGGTTTAGAAATCGGAGTAAGGATAAGATTCTAAGGATTTGGAAATAGACTTTATAGAGTTTTGATTAGAGTTATTGGATGCAGATGGCTGGTACTAGGGCACGAACCTCCTCTTTTGACGTGGAGGCAAATAATCAAACTCCTACAGAGATGTTGCAAAGCATGGCAAGCATGATGCGTCAGCAGCAAGCCATGATGCCACGTCAACAGGAGGTAGTGGAGCGGCACCAGCAGGCTGCTCAGGAACAAACTAGTGCAGCAAATGCAGCCCTAGCTCAGGCTGCTCAGGCTCAGCAACAGGGCGCACCTCGAGCTGAGGGAGATCGCATGGGGAAGATTATGAAGGAGTTCCGTGCGATGTATCCCCCGATCTTCATGGGTGAACCAGACCCCTTGGAGGCGGACCGATGGCTGCAACAGATCCAAAAGGTGCTGAACGTCTCAGAAGTGGCTGGAGAGAGACGAGTATCCCTCGCCTCTTACCAGTTTGAGGCAGAGGCAGAGGCAGAGTTCTGGTGGCAGTCAGTTCTGAGTTCGAGGTCTGCAAACTGAGGAACCATAGAATGGGAAGAATTTGAGATCTTTCGTAGAAAGTTCTTCCCAGTGCCGATACAGGACAAGATGGAAGCGGAGTTCTTGGCCCTCTACCAAGGGTCCTGTACGGTGGCACAATACGAGGCTAAGTTTTCCGAGCTTGCCAGATATGCGCCACATCTAGTGGCTACTGATACTCGAAGGGCTAAACGTTTCGAGATTGGTCTAAATCCTCCAATCAGAGGAAAGGTTGCAGCGTTCATGGCCAGTCTTACGAGGAGGTTGTCACTCGATCACTTACTGTGGAGCAAGAAGTGGTGGAGTCTCGTAAGATACTCGAGAAGCGGAGTGGCAGTAGTCGTGGTGGGCCATCCTTTCATAAGAAGCCAAAAATCTTAGAGCCTCGACCCCAACAGCAACGACAGTTTCAGTTCAGGCCTTCTGGTGGTTTTCAAGCCTTTCGCCCGAGAGTGGGCTGCTTTACTTGTGGTGCCCCAGACCATATAAAGCGAGATTGTCCACGTCGGCCCCCACGAGTAGCACTTCCAGCACTCCCAGTTAGACCAGCCCTCCCACCTCCACCAGTTCCCCAACCACAACACCAGGGGTCTCAGCAGTATCGCCCTCCCCAGCAGCAACAGTGGTTGCCCCCCCCCCTCTTCAGGGCGGCGGAGGTCAGCAGAACCAGGGAAGGGCGTATATGTTAGTCGGCCAGGACCAAGGAGCTTCTGGTGCAGTAATAGAAGGTACCCTTCTAGCTAATAGTTAGCTTCCATTGCTTGATTGAGTAGGATCATGTCTTCCTTACATATTGCATTTCTACAACCAGGTGCATTTCCTATTTTCTCTACCATAGCACACGTGGTTTTTGACTCTGGGTCCACACACTCCTATATAGTACCAAGTTTTGTGACTGCCTTAGGACTAAAGTCAGAGCCCTTGGGGCATATCCTATCGGTGATCTCACCACTCGGAGCATACACTGATGTGGATAGAGTCTGTCGGGGTTGTGTAATCCATATTGGAGATAAGGAACTCTTGGCAGACCTAATTATCCTTCACCTCGAGAGTTTGGATGTTTTTCTCGGTATGGATTGGTTAGCATCCTACCATGCATCGTTGGATTGCTATTCCAAGAAGATTTCCTTCACACCCCCAGATAGCGAGCGCTTTGTCTTCATCGGGAATAAGATGGCTTTTCTATACCCGACTCTTCAGAGGAAGCCCGATCTTAGTCTCTTAGCGCAGTTGATAACCGAGATCGACGAAGCCATCTCTCCAGAGGTCTCCCCTGTTGTCCGAAACTTTACAGATGTTTTTCCAGATCATCTTCCAGGTCTTCCTCCAGCTAGGGAGGTAGAGTTCTGTATTGAGTTGCTTCCTGGGACTGCACCTATTTTCATAGTGGAAAGTCTAACTCCCCAAGGCTTGTTTTCCTTGAAAATAAAATAAAAAAATATTAAATAAACAAAAACCAAAACCCATCTGTCAACTTTGTTGAAGACCTTCTCTTCTCATTTATGTGTTAGCTGTCACTTTTTGACAAAGGCTCAAATCACAATTCAATGCTCTCCATGCTAGCCGTACTTTTTTGAAGAAGAGGATCGGTAGCCATCCAAATCAAGTCTAGCAGATCTGATCCGCCGCCCTAAAATTTTGGCATGTCTCATGCATCTTGTCTCCTCATATTCTATTTAAAGCATCCCCACTCACCTATCATTGCCGGATGACTGAGCGAAGTATAGAGAGGGAGAGAAAGAGAAGTAGAGGAAAAATAAGATATAGAGAGCAACATTGAGAGGGAGAGGGAAAGAGAGAGGAGCACCTCCACCATGCAACCCTTCCATATGACTCCCCCCCGACCACCCACGACAACATCTTCATCTTCGAGCCCACCAAGATAAGCCGCCCATCACCTTGCTTCCTCCTCTTCTCTCCACCATGACACCATGCAATGTTGGGTATAACGGGTCGGGTCACTCCTGCAAGTTCCACATATTGTCATTCCTGCTCGTAACCAGAAATTACTCTAAATTTATCGTTTGGGCTCCGATTTGCATATGTGAATAATCCACGGAGAATGATTCGACGAGCTAGACGCAAGTACGCTAGCCTCGTCCACATCCGAGCATTCTATACTATCTAGATTTGGAGAGCCTAAAATAAGGAAATTAATACCACCAGCCGTCGGGACTCTGGTTCAACTCTAGAAAATCCCCTTGAGACGGTCTTTAACGAGGTGGGTTAACGGTGCGGTCATGTTGAATTTTGATGGCCCTAGTTATATCAAATTAATATCCCATGAGCATGGTGTTATTTTCATACTATTCATACTCACCTCAAACCGGTGCAGACAAACCGATGTTGTGACGGTCCAACAACCCTGGTCACAACAGTGCAATATATACACGTAATTAAATCACATTGTCACAAAAATGACAATCACACATATAAACGATTTATTAAAGTAGTTCGAAATATCCAAGTATTACAAAAGTTTTTCATCGAAGCTTCTTCAAGTCTGCATCAAGATTGATCGTTGCGGGTTTCGATGGAGAGGAAGCAGGATCTGGTAGCTGCTTTCAGATCTTCAAGGCTATCAGCCTGCATTGACAGCTGCTTCAGATCTTCAAGGGTTTTGACCGTTGCAGCGTTTGACCGTTGCGAGCTTCATCAGAGAAGAAGCGGGAGGCTGAGAGATGGTGGCTTTTGATCGTTGCAATGTTTGATAGCTGCGGCTTTTCGATTGCTCGCAGCTGACCCCAATCTTCGAATGAGGTGAAAGACGGCGGCTCATAGAAGAGCAAAACCTTAAATACAAAGTGGTGATCTCAGCTACTCATCTCAGTCATCCATCAAAACTATGGTCAGATTCTCTTCACGTAAGTCCATTTGCCATCTCACCGATTCAGTTTTGGTTTGTCAGTGGTTCAGCTACATAGTTTTGGTTCAACCACACCTCTGTTCAGGTCTGGTTCAACTACACCACTCGTCAATTTTGGTTAAGCTACACCACTGGTTCAGTTTCAACTACACCACAGTTTTGGCCCAGATTTGTTGACAGTGGAGACAGCAACTCATTATATGCACTACAACAGCCCTTTTTGGCCCCTTTAAGAATCAATTCTTGTCCGATTACCATTGTTTTTAATGCGTTGAACTCCTCTTGCACTCCTAGACTCCTTAGAGGCATAATATTGTGATTGTTCTTCAGATCTTGTCTCTTTCTCCCTGAGATATCAACCATGGCTACCTCTTTAAAGCCTGACAAACTTCCTAAAATGGATGTTGTTCTCATCGGAGCTTCAAACTTTTGATTGTGGGCATCCACATTGTGCATGCATCTTGGTGCTCACAAACTCTAGCAGTATGTGGATGGCACAAAGCATGCTCCTACAACCTCTGAGACCTCCTCCAATGCAAGTTCGGCTCTAGACTCAATCCAATCCGAAGAATGGAATGATGTTGATGCCATCATTCGCTCGTACATCGGAGCCTCTTTCTCATGAACTTCGTGTGGAGGCTCTTCAGTTTTCCATCTCTCGGGAGATGTGCTATCTTTCAAAGCATTTTGTTCAGACTGGCGGTGCAAGGGCATTTCAGCTTCGGTGTGAGCTAAAGGGTATGACCCAAGGTTCTTGCACTATTTGTGAGTTTTATGCTCGGATCTCCGCTCTCTGGAGGGAACTTGAAGCGTTGGAGTCCGTTTACATTTGTCGACGCCATCGTGATGAGCAATACGTCTTTGAATTCCTGATGGAACTTCGTGCACAATTTGAGCCGATTCGAGGTCAATTATTACACCGAGATCCTTTGCCTAGTCTCAATGAGGCATTGTCTGAGCTACTTGCCGAGGAGACGCGCTTGGCCACTCTTGTTGTGCATCGTGCTCCAACCTCTGACCCTAGCGCTCTTGCTACTCCACCATCTTTCACGCCTCGTGCTCCCATAGGTGACGGTCGGACCACTGGAGATCACTGCACCACTGGTGAGCGGCAATCTACTGGCAAACTCTGGTGTGTATTGCAAGAAAGGTCACGTCAAAGAAACTTGTTATTGGCGTCTGAGGAAGCTTGATCAGATGCCACAGCCTACGGCTCCGACCACCTCGACTTATGATCTTTCTCAGCTTGCTACCTAGGTTCAGCAGCTTCAGCAGGCTGTCACTCTACAGCAGAGCTCTCCTACTACCGGTATTGCCTTCGCTGCCTGGATTTTGGACTCGGGTGCTTCGCATCACCTAACTTCTGATCCTTCTGCTCTCATTGCACGCGGTCGTGTTCCTCCTGAGCTCCAGCTTCGCACTGTTGATGGTTCCCCCTTACTAGTTTCTTGCCAAGGGACCATCACCACATCCTCTGACCCCAGTGATCGTCTTTCTCTGCCTGGCATGCTTCTTGTCCCTTACCATTAACTTGATTTCTATTAGCAGACTTGCTGATTTCGGCAATTTCACCACCTTCTCATCCTCGTCTTGCCTTGTGCAGTATCCTCGGACGAGCAAGACTAATGGGACTTGGCGTAGGGTGGGCGGTCTATACCACTTGAGACATCCCCATGTACCACTTACCACCTCCATTATTGATACCACCAGTGCTGTTTCGGATCTCTAGCATCGCCGATTGGGTCACCCTTCAGCTGCATGTCTCCGTACTATCTTTCAGTCCGGAGCCCTCGATGATATCTCCTTTACTCCACCATCTCCATGTGCCAGTTGTAGCTTGGCCAAGCATCATGCTCAACCATTTCCCGTGTATGAGTCTATGTCATTTTCTGTGTTTGATTTAGTGCATTCGGATATTTGGGGACCTGCTCCTATTGTATCTTTTTCTGGTTTATCGTATTATGTTAGGTTTATTAATGATTTTTCTTATTTCACTTGGGTGTTTCTCTTACGTTGTCGATCTGATGTTTGTCAAGCATATCGCGACTTTACCAATATAGTTCACACTCAGTTTGGCAAACGGATTAAAATTTTTCGCTCCGATGGTGCTCGCGAGTACATTTCCTCTGTGTTTCGTGACATCCTTTTCTCTCAGGGTACTCTCCCGCAACAGTCATGTCCTTACACGCCTGTACAGAATGGTGTAGCTGAGAGAAAGCATCGTCACATTCTCGAGACTGCTCGCTCTCATGTTTTCTACCTCAATTCCTCGTCAATTTTGAGCGGAAGCTATCCTCACCTAAGTCCACTTAATCAACCGCACTCCCTCTTTTGCTCACTTTGGTCAGTCACCCTTTCAGATCATGAACTCTGTCGTTCCTCACTATCGTGTCTTGCGAACCTTTGGTTGTACATGTTTCGTCTTGCTTCCTTCTGGTGAGCGAATGAAACTCATTCCTCGATCACCTCAATGTCTCTTCCTGGGGTATAGCTCTAAGCACAAGGGTTGGTGTTGCTATGACCCCTCTGCTCGTCGTATACGTATCTCTTGTGACCAGACATTTTTTTAGGACATTCCCTTCTACTCAGGGGTCTTTATGGACCAAGATTTATCATTTCTTCATCCTTCTGAGTCACTCACTCCTCCAGTCTACCCTCCTCCGGGATCTCGATACCTTCTCCCTCAGCTGACTCACCAGTTACTCAAGACGCTTCTGTTGTTCCTCCCACATTTGAGCTCCCGCGACCACTAGTCACTTACACTTACACGCATCGTCAGCCTGTCCCGACGGCTCCCTCTACTCCTCCAAACTCCCCTACCGTCCTACCCTCAATGCCAGTCTCGTTTAGCCCTGAAGATGGATCTTCTGCTCCTACCTCCTCACGGTGTTACCCTGATCGTGACCGGCATCTGCCGGATCGTTACAGTTTCTCTCATACAACTTCTTACTCTTCACGAGTTCAGGACTTTCTTGCAGCTATCCACTCACTTCAGGAGCCCAAGAGTTACCGCGAGACAGTCCAGGTACCCAATTGGAAGCATGTTATGTCCGAAGAGCTGCTGGCTCTTCAAAAAACTGGCACTTGGGAGCTCGTTCCTCTTCCCCCAGGGAAGGATCCAGTCAGCTATCGCTGGGTCTATCGAATCAAGACTCTCTCAGATAGCTCGGTTGAGAGGTACAAGGCCCGCCTAGTTGCTCGTGGTTTCACTTAGGAGTATGGCATTGACTACGAGGAGACATTCGCCCATGTTGCGAAGATGACCTCTATACAGACTCTGTTAGCAGTTGCTTCTGCTCGTCACTGGCCACTCTTCCAGATGGATATGAAAAACACTTTTCTTCACGGAGATCTTTCTGAGGAGGTCTACATGCGTCCCCCTCCTAGTCTTTTGACTCCTCCCCAGTATTTTTGTCATCTTCGTCGGGTCAATTATGGCCTCAAGCAAGCTCCTCGGGCTTGGTTTGAGCGCTTCAAGTCCTCGGTGCTTGCAGTCGGCTTTACAGAGAGTATGAATAACTATGCTATGTTCACTCACACCTTTACTCATGGTCGTGCGATATTGCTTCTATATGTTGATGACATGATTATTACCGGTGATGATACTGGCATACTGCTACTATCGACTCTCTGAAAAGGTACCTCCAACAGCAGTTCGAGATGAAAGATCTTGGTCATCTTCGCTATTTCCTCGGTCTTGAGGTTGCTTCATCTCCCCGAGAGTTCTTGGTCTCTCTTAGCTAAAGTTTGCTTCTGATTTACTAAGCCGTGTTGCACTTACTGACTCACGTACCGTGGATACCTCAATGAAACTTAATGTGAAGCTCCGTTCCGCTAATAGCGAGCCGCTTTAGAATCCCACGTGCTATCGTCAGCTCGTTGGTGCTCTTGTCTACCTGACAATCACTCGTCCGGACATTGCCCATGTCATTCGAGTGCTTAGCCAGTTTGTTAGCGCTTCTCACTCAGCTCACTATGCCACACTGCTGAGGATTCTTCGCTATCTTCAAAGCACAATGACTCACTCCTTGTTTTTGTCATTCTCTTCCTTGGAGCTTCGCGCCTTTTCCGATGCAGACTGGACAGGCGATCCCACTGATCGACAATCCACCACTGGCTTCTGTTTTTTTCTCGGTGATTCGCTCATCTCATAATAAAGCAAGAAGCAAGAGATCGTTTCGCTCTCTAGTACCAAGGCTGAGTATCGTGTTATGGCACGCACCTTGTGTAAGATAGTTTGGCTGCGTCGTCTACCTGAGGATATGGATGTTCAACTGACCTCGTCGACTCCCCTCCACTGTGACAATCAGAGTGCTATTCAGATTGCTAGCAATCCGATATTTCACGAGCGCACCAAGCATATTGAGCTAGATTGTCATTATGTTCAACATTGCTACAAGGACGGGACGCTCTCACTTCCACATGTGTCTTCTACAGAGCAACTTGCAGATTTATTTACGAAAACACACACTATTCAGCGTTTTCGGTATCTCCTTCGTAAACTCATGGTGTGTTATCCACCCTGATTTTGAGGGGGGGTATTACCATGTGTAAATACTTTATTAAGCCTTTTAGTCTTGTTTGGGTATGCTCACCCTTTGGTGATCCCATCCTTTGTATAGACATATATAGGGCCATTGCCCCAATGAGTAAATCAAGCTTTTATTCACAAATTCCAGTCTTCCACTTTCCTCTTTTGGGTCTAACAAGCACCATCATATAAAATGGTATCATTCTTGAACCTATCACCAATATTGTGTATGCTAACATCAACATCATCCAAGTCCCTTGAAACGGTCAATGGCTCATCAACCTCATCTTCACTAGATACATGTATATCCTCAACCTCTACCTATTGTGTCCTAGCATGTTCAACACCTAAAGTGTAAAAAGATGTATTAGCATAAACTAATACATTTAAGAAATGAACTGAGTTTTTGAAATGACGTCAACTTTTTTCTCACTTTCATCTATATCATGTTGAGTTATTTGAGAGACTACTTACTACTTAGTATCCTGGGAGTCTGCTAAAGAATCGCAGGATCATGAGAGTACTCAGGATTCTTCTTACGATCTGGATCAGGAGTTTGATAACCATGCATCCAACAAGCTTCAAGAGTAAATACTTTGGATGCAATTGGAAGATTCTTCCACACTAATACAGTACCAACTCTTTCTCAAGTTTGACAACTAAAAAATCCAAACATTTAGGCAAATACTCCAGAAAGTCAACTAAGCCCAATATGTATCAGGATTGATATTTAAACACCCTATGAACAAAAGAAAGTATGGGCAAGAATGGCTCACCCCTTGATAGTAATAACTATCATAAAAGCACCAAAATAGAAAATGAATTCCGATATAAAGCAACGAAATGGATCAAAGTGTACATTGAGCATGTTTATCTTATAGTTGAATAACATAATAACATATCATGCATGTTTAATTTTTTTTAGATGGATTTAAAAGTAGGGAGAAACAAAAAGAAAGAAACATCAATTGGTTTGCATGTATCTGATGTGTAGTTTAAGGGTTAAACCTCCAACCTGAAATATAGGATATGTCCTATCGTCAAGATCTAATGACAATAAATAGAATAAATATGCCAAAACTTCAACAAAGAATACCTCTGGTGCACCTTTCAAAAAAAAAAAGTACCTCTGGTGTAACATCCATGTCAAGATCTGTGGGATCAAAGACAAATGATTCATCAATAGAGTATATCAGAACTCCCTCAGTAGTTGCTGCTGCCCAAGATCTTCCCGTTGGTGCAATTTTCAAACATTTTGTACAGACAATAGGCCGCCCTTGATTAGCCATTGATCCAGGTAGATCATATCCTAACTTCCCTCGTGTTTGTTGATCGACCCCTTCTTCTATATCACTGTTATCGTCATCAATTAAATCCAATGGACCAGCATCCGTCATTTTCTTAGAATTTAGAAAATCAAGAACACCATCCAATGACAAATTTCGAGTTAATTGAAATCTACGCAGCAAAACCTGACAAATAAGAGCAAATTACTTTTATGTATAAAAAGAAGGCACCAGGTTCACACATGAAAGATAAGGAATTCATGATATCAAGGAAAAAAGAAGAGAAAAAACACATAATTGTGGAGCAGTACTTACCTTATAGTCCAAGTTCAAAGTCTTTAGACCCCTAGATTGAGGAGAAAACTAAGGAGGTACTATTGACTTAAGCTTCCAAGTTGAAGTTACAACAAATGGTTTGTTTTGTTTCTATCATCATGATGTAGAGAGGATGGGGTAGTTTGACTTGAACCCAAATAGTGTACTGCTAAGTCAATTCCCATACACACTTCACTACTTCAGTAGTTTTTATAAACCCATGCGGGATAAAATAAACAAGCTTTTTAAAAAAAAGAATTCTTTAACAGGGTTAAGTGATGCCACGAGAACTTCCTTTCAAATATAAAGCAACAAAATATTTTAAATTTTAGAAATTTATACACAACTGATTTTGGACATGTTTGTTCAGAATTTTATCATTTTAGCTGAATCATTCCTACCAATTTTTTGTGTGTGCGTGTGAGTGCGTGTGGCCACACGCGCGCGCACGAGCTGAACAACAATTCCTTCCCCCACCCAAAATCCTCATAATCCCGAATTTGCTACATTAACTGTGCACAAAAGAGATGCTCCTTTAACTAAAATATCAAAGAAGATGGTAACTAAGAGTAGCACTGTAGCAGGGAAAACAAGTTGCTACCTAGTCATCCCTGGGGATAAAAATTGTTTTGTCGATAAACTGACGACCAATAACATTACCAAAATAACCTACAACTCTACAAGATGCCAAAAAAGATACGAATTTGAGGGCCAACCTGGTCTGCAACATCATACATACATATGTACTTGCTACTCCCTCCGGCTAAAATATAGCTTCCATCAGCAGAATAACATAAAGTTGTGAAATACTTCCCCGAACTTGAATTAGCTGCTGATCTTCTGTCTGTCATGAGACGTCCACCAGCAATGTCCCTACGGCCCTCAATTGTATACATCAGAAGGCCATCTAAGGGATCCCAAAAGTGAATCTGACCATCTAATGTGCTGCAAGCTATCTGCTTTCCATCTGGACGATAAACAACAGTAAGAACATCATGTGTATGTGGAAATGTTTCCACTACACCTTTCCCTTCGAAAACATCCCACAATCGAACAGTTCTGTCCCAAGAAGATGAAGCTAGAACAGCCTAAAATGAAAAATCATTGAGCTTCTTCATGAGATAGGCAGAAAATAGAAATGTAATTTTCAAGACGTAAACACACATTTCATAAATATTTTACCACAAACAATAAGAAGTGCAGAAAAGTTTTATAAAGATAAGAATAAAGGAAATAGCTACATAAGGCAACAAAAATACACTCGTTACATAAGCTATAGGTTGGAATGGAACAAACATGCAATCTATTTTCCTGTTAAAGAGCATATAAATCATAATTGTGATATATGTATTCAACATTTGCAACAAGCTTGCACAAGTTATGAAACTATTAGTCTGAAAGCTGAATGTTAGAATGATAACAACCAGCAATCCACTTTTCTATATAAAAGAATCAGATAAAGGTGACATACATTTGTAGGTGAAAACATTAAACCATGAACTGGTCCCTCGTGACCACTAAGAATATCCAACAAACGGCCTGTCTTCATTGACCAAACAAAAATCTGAAAACCATATTAAGGGAAATATGTCAACAAAGTAACCAAGGTTGCTTAAAAGCATTATAAACACCACAGAGAAATCATGCACAGATAAAACATACATACCTCAAAAGAATCTAGAGTTCCAGCACAGATCACTTCACCACTCTGGTCCGATGCCAAAGAAACAAACTGCCTGGGAGAAGGAGTAGTGAATGTCTTAAAATTCCGATAACGGAACAAATCCCAAGCTCGAACAGTCCCATCTAGAGAAGCACTCAGTAGACAGTGATTATTATCCATAAAATGGACTGCAGTGACAGCATTAGTGTGCTCAGAGAATGTTATGAAACAGAAACCTGATGAAACTGTCCAGACCTGCCATCAAACGACAATAGATGTAAGCTCACTACTTAAATAGGGGAAAAAACAACACATAAAATAAGAAAACAGTAAGCAATGAGAAATCAATGAGCAGCAATTGATGATTTGGCGGACACGTGTGTCCGCGTCGGAACGTCTAACATCTGCCTAATGCATACCCATGTCATGCCAACGCAATGATACTTTTAGATTTGTATTTTCACTAATTTAATATGAAAGACTAAATTGAATCCTTTTAGTTAAACAACACATAGAAAGATGCATATAATCAATATATTGACCACATAAATATAATTTGTGTATGCACATAGATATCATTTCTATTCTATAACCAAAACAGCAGAGATAAACTGCTTCATTTGTTGGACTCTTTAGACCAATTTTTCCCACCATTCCTTTTAACATGCCTAATATGCTAATACAGTACCTATATAACCCTGAGTCGCCATATCTAAATTTTGGCAAGTTGTAGAGTCATCACATCACCATCCATGTCTTATCCCATCAATATGGGGTCAACTACAACAAAAATTGGCAAGAAGTCCCGACTGACTGTCAAGTGTCAGCATGCCTTCACGCCTAAGATCGGAGCAAAAATTTTGACCAAAGCACCTTGGCATTGGGGCCTGGGAGGGGCATGCCAAGAAATCCCAATGGCTAGTTGTCGGGTATGTAGATCTACCTTGATGGTTACACAATTTAATATCATCCAACTAGGGAGAAAACACGCAAGTCCAACTACGGAGAAAACACACAAGCACGCATGCACACGTGCGCGCGGGCACACACAAAGATCATGCCATAAACAATTTAAGTAACTCAAATTGTCTTCGCAATTCTTCAAAAAATCAGTATAGATTGTAAACCAAATTTTCTTTTTACGCAAACTAAAATCAGCATTCAATGCAGCAGATCATAAAGGATGGATACATTTTAATCTCTGATTTGGCCATGTAATTATTGAGATATATGAATTTATACGAATACACAAGAAAACACCATGTTTTAAAACCTGATTTAACATGAAATGGTTTTACTTGAAGTGGAATTGCAATGATACGCTAAACAAAAAGTTGTACATTATTTCACTATATATCAGATGTTACAACTTACAACACACTCAGGATCATGGTTGTTAGTATCTTACGATACACGATCCGATGCGATACGGGAAGAAAACGATACGACAAGGGTGTGCGTATTACTTTTCACCGTATCATATGATTCATGATACGATATGTACGATACATACGATACAGTGAAAGTGAGGGCTTTGGGGTTTGATATGTGAACAAAAAAAAGCTAAACGATATGATTAACGGTACGTAAAAAAAGGAAAACGATACACGATAAGATACACAATATGACAACGTTGCTTAGGATCATTTTGAATGAAATGCACCGATTTCAAATAAAACCATACAGTATTTCGGCTAGGGCTGCAACTCGGACAGGTCAGGCGGGTAGAGGGGTCCAACCCGAGGGGTTGAACCCTCTGCCCAACCAGAGGTGGGTTCATCGAGTTGGATGGTCAAGTAGGAATGTTTTTGCCACTAAGTAGTAACCATTACCAATCCTCCAACAATGGTACAAGATCCATCGTTGGATGGTGGATATATAGCCATCCAACGGTTGCAATTAGAAGCAAGGTTTACATGTTACGGTTTTGGATAGATAGACTGTGGGTTTGATTAGGTTACAAGACAAGTTAATTACGGGTTGAGCCGAGTTACTGGTTAGGTCGGGTTGCCCGAGGCCTCTACCCAAGCCCAACCTGAATTGAGGTTGGGTCGAGACTCAGGATTTTTCAAACCAAGCCTAATCCATACAAGCAAAACCCCAACCCAAGACTGCCCAAATTCTAGTTGGGCTCAAATTGGGTTCGGGTTAACCCGCTCGAGTTGCTACCCCAATTTTAGCTACATGTGAGATGTTACAAAACTCACTCAGGATCATTCCGGCTGAAATACACCAGTTCCAAATGAAACCATCTATTTTCATATGAAACAACACAAAACCAAATCCATTATCTTTTTAGTGTTTTCAGTTAATATTGTGATTGTATAAATGTATCCCCATGCAATCAAAGTTAAGGTTATTATTGAAACTACCATAACTATTATCAAAAAGCCATATCCCATCTATTTGGGGTTGTCTTTGTTAGTGGAACTTCCCAACAAAAATTAGAGAACCCAGCTTCCATCAAACTCACCTATTATGGAGGTGAATACATTAAATTCGACAATATCCATATCAAATGAAAAGGACTAAATGATCGGATTCTTAAAGTCATTATGCATGACCTTTCTATGGAGAATAAATGTCAAACTTTACATATGGTTTGATATGTTGCCGTTTTTTTAGTTTTAAGATTTGTGCACATTTGGAGCATTTAATATGTGATTTTTTTTATGAAAGCTTGATACATATAATCGAGCTGAAACATGACAATCATATCCTTGATTATTTTAAAATAATCAAGTCTTCGACTTCATTAAATATTGTTTCAACTTGCCGAATAAGAGGACTCAACAATTCTACATCTAGGCGAGGAAGAAATTCAAGGTATTCCTCTTTTTAATGGACTTGAAAAGTTGGCGTGGATGCAAGGCATAAGTTTTCCACACAAAAACAACAAATTATACAATATGGGGTCAGCAGAGTGGTGAAAATACTATATGTGAATAAACAAACACGATGTACATAAAGACTATGCATGAACGTATAACATGTGTACATGACATTTAGCACCCCTAGGGTTGCTAATAGCCTAATAGATCCGTCCAACATAAAACGCCACAAGTCAGACCTCATTCTTGACAATTTAGGGATAAAAAAACCTTCACTTTTAACCCAATTCAAGCTTTTAGTCTTAGAATTCTTTTTAGTTAGTTGGGTAACATGGCCTGGCCTAAAGCCCAAATATATACATTAATGTAATATAATATGTTCGTCTGTGTGTGTGTGTGTGTGTATATATATATATATATATATTAATATATATATATATATAGAGAGAGAGAGAGAGTGGACGCCTCAAGTGCGATCCACTTGGTGCAATCATATTGGTTTACTATGTTCAAATGTTCAATACATATGTTACACCTCTTTCCATTCAAATGTTTCAATTCAGTGATTTCAATGTGAATTCGCCCGGACAAGTCGAGCGAGCAGATTGTGTACAGAAATCTGTGAAATCATTGAACTGAAACATTTGAATGGAAAGAGGTGTCACATATGTATTGAACATGGTAATCGACATGATTGTACTAACAGGATCGCACCAAGTGGATCACATTTGAGGGATATTATATATATATATATATATATAGAGAGAGAGAGAGAGAGAGAAATGCTATAATGCGGCATGCGGTAAGTACGGCACCTACCGCATGCCGTCTGATGCACCGTTGCGGTGCCCGCACGTACCGCATGCCGCAGCATAGCATGCCCCTATATATATATATATATATATATATATATATATATATATATATATATATATATATATATATGGGCAGGGATACTCTTACTTATGGAATGGTTACATATGCAATTACACATCGCCTTTTACCAATCCTAGAGGTTTCAGAATTTCATCCAACATGGTGGGGATGCTATCTGTGGTAAGTTGATCATCCTCACCAAAAATCATCAAATTCAAAAACCTCTACGGGCGTCAAACATTACAAGCTTTATCGACTGTTCATTTTAACCGTTAATTTGAATAGCATATTTGATGCACCTAGAGGTTATAGAATTTGATAATTTTTGGTGAGGTTGATCAACTTGCCATAGATAGCATCCCCACCAAGTTTCATCAAATTCTGAAACCTCTAGGGCAAGTAAAAGGTGGTGTGTAATTGCATAAGTAAGAGTACCCCTCCCCTATATATATATATATATATATATATATATATATATATATATATATATATATATATATATATATATATATATATATATAGAGAGAGAGAGAGAGAGAGAGAGGTCTGATCGGTTGCGCTGTGCGTTACCCCGGAGGAAGTGCGCTGCGGAATGCCGGCCGGCCAATCGGTGTGAATCGGATGGCACAAACCCTTTCCGCCCAGTTAAAAGCTTTAACCGTTCCCGGCCGTTCGATTGGCGTGAATCGGACGGCACAAATCCTTTCCGTCCCGGTGAAAAGCTTTAACCGTTCGATCGAATGATCGAACGGATGAGATCCGTGACATCTCATTCGAATAGGACAAAAAATCGGGTCAACGCAATCATGTTTTTTTGTCCTATTTGAATGAGATGTCATGGATCTCATCCGTTCGATCATTCGATCGAACGGTTAAAGGCTTTTAACCGGGGCGGAAAGGATTTGTGCCGTCCGATTCAAGCCAATCGGACGGCCGGGAACGGTTAAAGCTTTTAACCGGGCGGAAAGGGTTTGTGCCGTCCGATTCACACCGATCGGACGGCCGGCATTCCGTAGCGCACATCCTCCGAGGCAGCGCACAGCGCAACCTAACAGACCTCATATATATATATATATATATATATATATATATATATATATATATATATATATATATATATATATATAACATGGCACATCGGTTTTGTACTGACTAGACAAAATGGAAGCTGACTAAGACAAGCTGACTGAACAAAAATGAACTGAATAGATCTAACCATTCGTTCAAAATCAACGCACGATCTCTATTTTCCCATCAACCAACTCCCTCCCCTTGGTTTCAAATCCCGACCCATTTAAACTGCACTAAATCCCTAAAATCTCGGCCCATTTAAAATGCACTAAATTTGACCGTTCATCCCCTGATCATTGTTCGCATCATCAGCTATAAACCCGCTTACTGAAATTTTGGTCGTCCCAAACCATCGGATCGATCTCGAGGAATCCGTTCGACTAGAAATAGCTGTAATTGATCGATTATAGGGGAGGGGGAGTTGGTCGCGCCAAAGGCGCCCGCTTCGTGCTATCTATATAACATGGCACGTCGGTTTTGTGCTGACTAGACAGAACGGAAGCTGACTAGGACAAGCTGATTGGTTAAAAATGAACCGAATAGATCTAACCATTCGTTCAAAAATCAACACACGATCTCTATTTCCCTATCAACCAACTCCCTCCCCTTGGTTTCAAATCCCGACCCATTTAAACTGCACTAAATCCCTAAAATCCCGGCCATTTAAACTGCACTAAACCTGACCGTTCATCCCGTGATCGTTGTTCCCATCAACGGTTATAAACCCGCCTGCTGAAATTTTGTCTGCCCCAACCCATCGTGTTGATCTCGAGGAATCTGTTTGAATAGAGACAGTTGTGGTTGATCGATTATAGGGGGAGGGGGCGTTGGTCGCGCTGAAGGCGCCCGCTTTGTGCCATCTATATAACATGACACGTCGAATTTGTGCTGATTAGACAAAATGGAAGCTAACTAGGACAAGCTGACTGGACAAAAATGAACCAAATAGATCTAACCATTCGTTCAAAAATCAACGCACGATCTCTATTTTTCCGTCAACCAAGTCCCTCCTCTTGGTTTCAAATCCCGACCCAATTAAACTGCACTAAATCCCTAAAATCCTAGCCCATTTAAACTACACTAAACCTGACCGTTCATCCCGTGATCATTGTTCGCATCAACGGCTATAAACCCGCCTGTTGAAATTTTGGGTGTCCCTTTGAATGTCAGTGTTGTCGTCGAAAGTGTTTTGTTGCCGAATGCGTTCAGGTGTGTTGCTGCCAAAGACAGCCCGCTGCAGTGCTGACATATGTTTTGCCGCAGAAGGCGGCCCGCTGTAGTGCCGACAGGCACGCACATGCGCTAGTATATTCATATGAGGGAAAAGTCGGTACATCCATGTGATTAAGATCTCTCTCTCTCTAACTCTCACATGCCTTTACCTCCATCCGACATTCAAATCTTAGATAATCTAGGGCTAGGTCTCTACGATTATCAGGATACGAGTGTTATGTAAGAAGTAATCACCATAATAACACTTGATAAGGTCTCTCGTAGAATATACCAAACAAGCACAAATCTTAAAGCGAATTTATCATAAAGAGATCAAAGATGCTTTTGTTTAGTAGCATTCTATTTAATGTAAGAGCAAAGCTTAAGTAACAAATCCTACCATACCTAAAGTTTGGCATGAAAATATGAATATCGATATCATGCAAAGAAAAGGAAAAAAGCATCCCTTTCCTTCAATTGATTAATAAAATAATCATAGCCTGATCATGTATGCCTTATAGAAAAGCGGTGTTCGCACCAAACCCTTTGTCCCACCCATCTTATTTATTTCTCGTGACGTAGCTACTGTGGAAGATCGAGCTTGTACAACAAATTTATTGATGTGGATGAGCTACCATTGCACAACATTAGGATATGAATCTCATTGTGTCCGGGGGTCTGAATGTCTTACACAGCCTCAAGACGTAAATGAAGAATATATATGACTGTTTCCACAGCCAGAGCACTGTTCATGGGAAGTTTTTAGGGCAACTCCTCCTTTTGTTGCTTTACGGATAGCAAACCATAGTCAATTCTATCTTTTTGCTTTGATCATGCAAACATGGGTAAGGCTTTTGCAAGTTGGGCAATCTGAAGAAGATGTTGTCAAGCTTCCAGTGATCATTCCACGCAATTGACGGATGTTAGTTTTTGGGGATGTGGATGGACCATGGTAAAAGTGGACAAAACATGCCCCACCTGAAAAGTTGTCAGTGTGGGTGGACTGTGGAGACGCGCAAACTTTTTTATGTGATGTGTCGTGCTGTGTTGCACTTAAATATATTAATCCATATGCCTCAAGGTGTTTTCATAGAGCCTCACCTCGACGAGTGATGAATTAACCTCTAGGTGTTTTTAGAGAGCCTCACCTCAAAGAGTGAGCGAGGCAAGACCAAGATAAGCTATTTATAGACAATAATTGCAATATTCTTCCACAAAATTTCATCTCTATCATCAAAGAAATTTTCTTGGGAGTTTATCCATAGATGCTATACTAGATATCATTAATTATGATCCTAAGGCAGTCCTTTTGTTAGACCCATTGATTCATGACTAATAAACTTGCAGTGATATAACCAAGTTGATCTCCAGTGAACACGGTGCTTCAAAAGAGCGAACATTATAGATGATGAAAAATTGGCAAACATTATAGATGATGAAAAATTGGCATGCGGATTAGCCCATGATAAGAAGAGGAAACTAAGATCTGGAAATATTACCCTTCTAAGGTGCTTCAAAAGAGCGAACATTATAGACAATGAAAAATTGGCAAACAGATTAGACCAAATATGGGGAAGAAACTAAGACATAGAAAGGCGATTTAAGATATCAATTCAACATGGTCCTTAAATTTATTGAGGAATAAAAAGGAGTTGCTACTTAAACTTCACATTAATAAAGATATAGCTAAGACATAGCAGGTCACCTTGAGTTTGTTATCATCAGCTCCGGTAGCCAGCATCTGCGAGTCAGGCGAGTATGCTATGCAATTCACATCGAAATAATGCCCCTGTTGTTTCAAAATATAGCTCTCTGATCGCCACTCCCACACAAGCAACTGTCCGAGCTTCGCACAGCCAAACGTCAACCAGTTCCCAAGCTTGTTAAAAACCGCAGTAGTAATCTTCTCCCTTGATATGGAAAGCAAGTGAATGCAGACAAAATCCGGCATCTGATATAGCCCAAAAACCCCATTGGAGAACCCCACAACAACCATATCAAGGTCTGGGTGGTAATCACAGGCCGTCAACCTCGCCGGTGCCTGCATGAAAAAATCCTTCTTTAACAACTCCCACTTCGCTCTGTGCAGAGGAACTTCAGATTCTCCGGTGCCGCAGTCATCCGAATTCCTTCTTTTTCTGTTTCTATTCTCAAAATCGCCAGAATTTTCATCAGGGTTCTCACCGGAAGGCCTCTGTTCCGGCGTACCAGGAGATGGAGGATCTGAGATGTGAGCTTTGGAGTCATCGAAGGGACGGGTTTCATCCAAGTTCCAGGAGAAGATGGCTCCGTCCCTCGATATCGTGTATACCCTGCAAATCCGATTAGTTTTCTTCTCCGTGCAGAAGAAGGCGCCAACGATGGGCTCCCGATGACCTAGAAACAGAAAGGGCTTACTGGGGCCTTTGCATCTCCTCAAGCAGAACAGCCTGACCGTCAGATCCTTCGATCCGGCGAGGAGGTACGCCGAGTCCGGGCTCCAGCCAAGCGCCGTGACAGCGGCGGCGCAGTCCGGGAACGTCCGGTCGAGCTGGAAGGGGAAGAACTCCTTCCGGAAGCCAGGGGAGCGCCATATCTGGAGGAGCTTTCCGAGGCCGACGGCGATGAGAGCTCCGTCGGGGCTGAAGCGGAGGGCGGTGACGGGGCGCTTGAAGGTGATGCGGTGGAGGACGGCGCGGCGGCGGAGGTTGACGAAGAGGGCGCGAGAGGCGTTGTCAACGGCGAGGAGAAAGTTGCCGTCGGGGGACACTGCGATGCGGGAGATGTTGGAGGCTGCCTCGAAAGGGAGGGTGAGGGACTGGGATTTGAGGAGATCGGTGGCGGAGACACGGTTGCCTACGGGGGAGAGGAGGGTGTTCTCCGACACGACGACGTTGCCGCCCCTGTACGGAGCGCCGAGAAGATTGTGGAATCGAAAATTCATGGAGGAGGGGGCGGCGGTGGCGGTGGCGGTGGCGGCGGCGGCGGTGTGATAAGAGAAGGACCTGATCACAGCTTAAACCCAAAACCCAAATGGAGACAACACGACTTGAACCCAAAACCCCTCTGACAAACCAGTGCTCTGATAGGCTGAGAGGGCAACCGACGGCGAGGATGGCACTGAAGGGATGAATCGACGGTGGTGAGATCTGATCACGGCTTGACCTGATCGGATGGCACTCTCAAATCAACGTCGGATTGTTCGTTACGCGGCGGAGGAAGCCTTCGAGATCGCACACGACACGCGATTAGGGTTAGGGTTCGAAGCTGAGCGGTGTTTGGAATTGGAAGTGGACGGTCGTGATCTCGGTTATGATCGTCTGGATGCAGCTGCAGCAGCTCCAGTCCCTTTAACCAGATCGGACCGGCTGATGTTCCGGTTCAGCGGTTCGACGGTCGGACCGGATGGTCCGGTCCGGTTCCGATAACACTGGTCGATACGGGAGGGTTTTGAAATCTAATATAATAAGGAAGCCCGGGAGATAAACGAACTTTGACTTTGGATCGTCCGATTGATTAATTAATCTATTACGGATCGCTCGATCAATCTATGTGTGGGATGCATCGGACCAAGAGATGCAACGCTCCGATCAAGGGATGAATCGCTCGGCAACATCGCTTCATATCTGAAGCGATCGGTAGCATCGCTTCAGATCTGAAGCGATAAATCTCTTTCTCTCTCTCTTGAGTCTGATTGAGGCCGTTCGATTGAGTCCCTTCTCTCTCCTGGATTTTCTCTTTCTCTCTCTTTCGCGCCATACACACACACACTCTCTCTCTCTCGCACCCTCTCTCTCTCTAACCGACTCTCTCTCTCTCCCTGCTCCTCCCGGTTTCTTTCTCTCTCTCTCTCTCTCTCTAACTCTCTCTCTCTCTCTCTCGCTCTTTCGCGCCCCTTCCCTCCCCGGTTTCTCTCTCTCCTGGTTTTCTTTCTCTCTCGCGCGCGCACCTTCTCTCTCACGCGCGCGACCTCTCTCTCTCTCTCTCTCTCTCTCTCTCCCTCCCAGGTTTTATTTCTCTCTCCCTCCCAGGTTTTATCTCTCTCTCGATTATCTCTCCCTCCCTTATCTGCGTCAGGTACGTCCCCCCTCCCCCCATTCTATCTCTCTCTTTCTCTTTCTATCTGTTCCGCGCCCTTCCCTCCCCAGTTTCTGCCGCACGCACACGCCCCCTCTCTCTCTTTAACTAACTCTCTCACTCTCTTTCTCTTTGCTCCTCCCGGTTTCTCTCTCTCTCTCGCCCTCTCTCTCTCTAACTCTCTTTCTCTCTCGGTTTTCTCTCTCACGCGCGCGCCTTATCTCTCTCTCTCATGCCCCCCCCTCTCTCTAACTAACTCTCTCTCTCCCCCCTCCCTCCCCGGTTTTATCTCTCTCTCCCCTTCCCTTATATGCGTCAGGTACGCCCCCCCTCCCCCCCATTCTCTCTCTTTCTTTCTCTTTCTCTCTGTTCCGTGCCCTTCCTGTTAGAATTGGTGAGGTCTACAGCTCGTAAAAACCAATAGTTTTGCTACGTATGGTTGATAGCATAGGATTGCATCTTGGTACGTACATTGGTACGTGTTTTGATTACAGAACAGAGAGTCATGGGTATATGGTAATCCACTTGAGTAGGAGACTCAAGGGACTAATCTTATGTAACCTAAATATGTTTGTAGCTCTGATTAGGGTTAGTCGCCCTATCTGTATAAGCTGTTGGGATGACAGAACGTGGGTGTCTCCACCACGGTCATTACTAGGCACAGTGTTTATGGCCGAACTTAACCAACACAGTGCACAAATAGGTGAGCAGACACCGATGCACTAAGCCATGTTTCTGCTTAGGATAAAATAGTCCTAAACCCTAAGGAACCACGTCTGATGGACTAACCAGTTGAGTGGTGCTTTGCCGCACCAATGTGTGAGAATCCGGATACAGTGATCCAAATCCACGGTGTACTGGATTACCCGGCTGGTGTCGTATCAGTGTGTCACTCTTAGAGGTCATCCACAGCCCTAACGGGAGGTGTGTTCCTTAGTATGACCTACGTCGTATTAAACCCTGGCCAGGTGGTCATCAGTTGGACTGGTGATGGATCCGGTTACTCGGCAGAGTAATCAGAGGTACAATGTACATAGTTACCCTGGAAGGAACCGAGTCATATGAGCACTCGAGTCTGATGGTATTCTCCACCACTCGAGTTGCATCATGGCACCAAGTAGAGGGACAGCGGGTTTACCATACTAAGCGGAGAGCAGAGGTATGTGGGATAACATAGTAAGTCTGGGGGAATTGGAGTGCAGCCTGCGTCGCACTCTGGGTAGCCACGCAAGTTAACTCGGACTCAGATGATCGATGGTACACTTGAGTAGTGTGTTGATCAAGTCCAAGTTGGAAGCCATGCCATGAACCCTGATCCCTGAAGGCTCCACCTTATCCACATTATGTACGGTCCTTGTACCATCTCCTCGAAACACAGAACGCAGTTAGAGGAAGCGAGAAGTCCAAGCCTACGCTCCGTGAGTGCTTCGTACTAGTGCACGATAGATGCGTAGCTACGTGTGTGCACTAAGGGGAAACCCTAGGTTAGTGCAGAGACACATGTAGTAATTCCTTGCCATAAGTGGACTTTGCCACATGGGTGCGGTGCACCGGGACATGTTGCGAGTTGACTAGTTGACTTCACTAAGGGAACCCTACGGGAACCTCAGAGAATAGTGAAATCACTAGTGCTCTTCACTTATGTGTGACTTGCAAAGTCTCGTACATGAGGAACAACCAACTAGGGACATAAGGGCGTTTTGGTCATACCATACGCCGCTATGCACTAGGGGGGCAGGCCCTAAGTGTTGGGAGACTAGTCAAGGCCGGCCCCTTTTGTTATAAGAGGTTGTTGCCTTCAATGAAAGGTGCCGGTCATGAGGCACAGAAAATGGGCTGGTTTTAACCATTTTCAAAACCAAGGAAAAGATAGAGATTAAAGGAGAGATATATAGGGAGAAGTTTGAATCAGTCAAACTTATCCATACTAGCCTTACCCATAAGGATAGGCCGGCCCTATATAAGGAAAAAAGGGGAGGGAGGGGCCGGCCAAGCAAACCCTAAGGGGTCGGCCATGCCATGGGAAAACCCTAGCCACCCCTCTCCCTCTCTTCTCCTCTCATGTCTTGTCTCTCTTCCTCGCTTGCGCCATTGGATGACGACTCATCTTCCTCGCGTGGTGTTTCGTAGAAGGAGAAGGCTCATCGCATAGAGACACTCAGAGATCCATCGATGAGGTGCCGTGCATCGTGCGAGATCGGGTGAACTAGAAGGCATCTCCTGCAAACTTTTGCTGTCCAGAATCTGAACAGAAAATCAATGATATTTCTATGATTGCGAGAGTTACAGAACTCCAAACGGCGTGAAACTAATTGCAAAAGTTGCGACTTGAAGTTCTCTACCTACAGTCCAAAATTCAGCCCAATCTGAGTTTGGAGCAAAAAGTTATAGCTGTTTCACCGAAGGTATGTCGAGCAGATCCGATTCTGTCTCCATCGACAAAGAAGAAATTTGTCGCGATGAAAGAATCTGCACGCTTGTATGATCCCTGACTTGTAGATCTAGCATAGATAGAACATGCATGTATGCTAGATTGTTTTCTCGCGTTAGATCAACGTTAGGGGTTTGCGTAGTTGCCATGCTAGATTCATACACGCATATGTAGATTGTTTCGATGAAATTTTTTGATATGTAACGCACACCGCTCCTGATCTTTGGACCTTTACTTTGCTTCCGCTACAAGCCTCTACCATGGAATTATTTCCAATACTTCCCTCCCCGGTTTCTCTCGTGCGCGCGCGCCCCCTCTCTCTCTCTAACTAACTCTCTCACTCTCTTTCTCTTTGCTCCTCCCGGTTTCTCTCTCTCTCGCCCTCTCACTCTCTCTCTAACTTTCTCTATCTCCCTCTCGGTTTGCTCTCTTGCGTGCGCGCCTTCTCTCTCTCATGCCCTCTCTCTCTCTAACTAACTCTCTCTCCCCCCCCCTCCCTCCCTAGTTTTATCTCTCTCTCTCCCCCTCCCTTATCTGTGTCAGGTACGTCCCCCCCTCCCCCCCATTCTCTCCCTCTCTCTCTGTGATTAAATCTAAATTAATGCCCTTAACTTTTGTCCCGAACCATGTTATCACAGTGGTTTGGGGGCCAGGTGACGACACCTGTTATTCCGGCCGGATCGGGGGACTCTAGATTATTGTATTTTTTATACTTACATCCCTACTTTTATATCGAAATTTGATTTACACCACCACTTTTCTAAAATTTGACTTTACCACCAATCCATCCCTTACCATCCGTGAGGCATGAGCGGCCTTAAAAGTAAGGTATTTTTACTTACATCCCCACTTTTATGTCAAAATTTGAATTACATCCCCACTTTTAATAGTTTGCTCACGATCAAATAACTGATTGGTTAAGTGCAAAACCCCCTTCTCTCAAACTAAATATGTTTGTTTTACTTGCACCCCTACTTTTATATCAAAATTTGAGTTACACCACCACTTTTCTAAAAAAATTATTTTACCCCCAATTCGTCCCTTGACCATCCGTAAGGCGTGAGCGACCCTTTAAAAGAAGTGTTTTCAACCCCACTTTTATGTCAAAATTTGAGTTACACCCCCACTTTTAACAGTTTGCTCACGAATAACTATGGGTTGTAAAGTCAAATTTTAGGAAAGAAGGGTTGTAACTCAAATTTTTATATAAATTTGGGGTGCCCCCCAAAAGCCCCCCCCCCGTCCCCCCTTTTGTCAAACTGAATGTGTTTGCTTTACTTGCACCCCTACTTACCCCCAATTCGTCTCTTGACCATCCGTGAGGCGTGAGCGATCCTTTAAAAGTAGGTTTTTATTTTTTTGATGCACGTTTAGTATGTCCCGTGCGGTTGTCATGTGCGAGGGCCCTTTGACCGGAACTAACCGACTATTAGTTAATTATAAGAAAACTAGCGATTCTAATTTATAATTTAATGTCTAATAGTATGTCCTGTAATTATTCTCTCTTTAGCCATTTGATTTTTTTTTCATCTTTTCATTTTTCATTTCCAAACAAATTTTTTTTCTTTCTTTGGTTTTTTTTGCATACTCAATTTTCACAATGGTCCCTATTTTTACATAAGAAGCAATGGAAACATACGATGTTATAGGGCCATTGTTCAGCATCGATGAGATAGATTTTTAAAAATTTTACTTGGTTTTTGTTAATTTCATATTTTTTCAAAGACTAATGGCATTGGTGTCCCTTTATCCGCGTATAGGAGGTTACGATGGACATCAATATGGAGAAGGATGATGCCGTCATCGATAATGTAATTGGGTCACAACAATTCAAACAACATTCCAATCAGGTTGTGATCAACTCTCTCTCTCTCTCTCTCTCTCTCTCTCTCTCTCTCTCTCTCTCTCTCTCTTTGTGGCATTAACGTCTTCTCTATTTTTTTAGTCAAAATTTGAGTTACACCCCCACTTTAACGGTTTGCTCATAAATAACTAATGGGTTGTAAAGTCAAATTTTAGAAAAGAAGGGTTGTAACTCAAATTTTGACTAAAAAAAATAGAGAGGACGTCAATGCCACAAAGAAAGAGAGAGAGAGAGAGTTGACCACAACCTAATTGGAATGTTATTTGAATTGTTGTGACCCAATTACATCGTCGATGACGGTATCATCAAATTTTAGAAAAAAAGGGTTGTAACTCAAATTTTTATATAAAATTGGGAGTGCTTCCCGAAAACCCCACGTCCCCCCTTATGTCAAGCTGAATGTGTTTGTTTTACTGCACCCCTACTTTTATATCAAAATTTGAGTTACACCATCATTTTTCTAAAAAAAATATTTTACCCCCAATTTGTCCCTTGACCATCCGTGAGGCATGAGTGATCCAATAAAAGTAGGGTTTTCAACCCCACTTTTATGTCAACATTTGAGTTACACCTCTACTTTTAACGATTTGCTCACGAGTAACTAATAGGTATAAAGTCAAATTATAGAAAAGAAGGGCTGTAACTCAAATTTTTATATATAATTCTTCTTTCCATTTTTATTCTTTTACTGTATGTTTAGTATGTCCCGTGCGGCTGTCATGTGATCGGGGCCTCTGATCGGAACCAATCGATTATTAGTTAATTATAAGAAAACTAGCCATTCTTAAGTATAATTTAGTGTCTGATAGTATGTCCCGTAATAATTCTCTTTTTTTTTAGTTCTTTGTTTATTTTTTCATACTTAATTTTGACAGTGATCTCTATTTTTACACAGGAAGTAATGAAAACATATGACGTTATAGGGCCATTGTATATCGTCGATGAGGTATATTTTTTTAATTTCTACTTAATTTTTGTTAATTGCATATTTTTTCAATGACTCATGGCATTTGTTTTCCTTTATCCGCGTATAGGAGGTTGCGAACGAAATCAATATGGAAAAAGATGATGCCATCATCGATGATGTAATGGGGTCACATCAATTCAAACAACATTCCAATCAGGTTGTGATCAACTTTCTCTCTCTCTTTTTGTGGCATTGACATCTTTTTTTTTTTCATTGACATCCATTGATTCACAATTCAATAGGTTGCGATAAATATCAACATTGAGGAGGATAATCTCATTATTAACATGGTTGATATCAGTTTTATTTTATTGACTTTCCTTGCTTTTATCTTTTTTAATTTTTATTTTTTTGTATGATCCATTCTCTTAATAGATTGATCTAAACTAGGCATCTTCCGGTATAGAAGGGGGAGAGGTTACAATTACCATTGATGAGATATTCTTTTATTTTTTTGGTTGCATGTTTAGTTGAACTATACATTTCTCTTAATAGATTTGATATTTAATTATTACTATGAATGATATAAGTTTTAATTTTTTTTCCCTTACTTCAATCTCATTTAATTTTTATTTTTTTGCATAATCCAATCTCTTAATAGATTAATCCAAACCAAGCATCTTTTGGTATAGAAGGGGGCGAGCTTGCAATTACCATTGATGAGGTATTATTCTTTCCTTCTTTTTTTTTGTTGCACATTTAGTTTGACTATTAAATTTACTGTCAGTGACGGACACACCTTCAATATGACTAAATAACATGTTTATGACATCAGTATGATATATATGACACATACATAATCTATACATCATTATTTTAAATTTGGTATTCTATTTTTTTTGTTATTAGTTCAAAATATTCTATTTTGTGAATAATTCGACTTATAACTTTAACTCATCTAATGTCCAGTTTTGGAATATGTATGTACAATATACTCCTGAGGTACAAACTAGTAGGTGGAGACCATGTCCTCTCATCTCACGCCCATGCTACGTCTCCAGAAGGATATTGTGTCTTTGTGGCGATACCAACTGTGTTTTTTGGAGTCTACGGATGGACACATTTAGAATATCCCGATATATATTAAGGACGTGGAATCGTCTCAAAACAGAATGTATGTTTAAATTAATATAAATTTTTAAAAAGATATTTATTAGTACAAACTTCGTATACTTATAGTAGATTTTACAGGTAAAAGGGTCGTGATAATCCGAAGAAATCTTTTATACATAGTACGGTTGTAGACTTCAGAGAGGTGGCGACAACGAGAGGCTACCGATGCTGCTAGAATACTGTTTGCAGAGGTGACGCGACTGCAAGCTAAGGAAAGCCACCGCCACCGACAGGTTACAGAGGTTGCACGAAAGCACTGTTGAAAGCATTATAATGAATGGTTGGTGAATATATGTAAGTTCTTTTACTAAAATCTATTTTTTTTAAGAACTATAAATAATTAATACAATATATATATATATATATATATATATATATATATATATATATATATATATAATTTTTTTGTTTTTTTTAGTTACTGTCGGACCGTTATGTCCGATCCGGTTTCGATAACACTGGTCGATACGAGAGGGTCTTGAAATCTAATATAATAAGGAAGCTCGGGAGATAAACGAACTTTGATTTTAGATCGTCCGATTGATTAACTAATCTATTATGGATCGTTCGATCAATCTATGTGTGGGATGCATCGGACCAAGGGATGCATCGCTCGGATCAAGGGATGCATCGCTCGACAATATCACTTCATATATGAAGCGATCAGTAGCATCACTTCAGATCTGAAGCGATAAATCTCTCTCTCTTGAGTCCGATTGAGGCCCTGTACGGAGCTTATTCTCCAAAACGACGATGTTCCCGCCCCTGTACGGAGCGTCAAGAAGGTTATGGAATCGGAATTTCATGGAGGAGGGGGCGACGATGGGGCACAGTTGGTTGCAACACAACAACATACAGGGATAGCGGTGGTGCACGGCGGTTGGTGGGGCAGAGGGGCGGTAACGGTCAGTGGTGAGTGGCAACTGGTGGTGGTTGCATCATCCTAGGGCTCATCCCATTGCTCATAGATTAGGGTCGTTGAAACTAGGAACATCATTGGAGACGGGTCAAATCCATCAAAGAATGCTCTCTCGATTTTGCAGTTGTTGACGTGGTATGGGTCAATGGAGCCTTTTGCCTTTAACTAGTAAATCAAGAATTTTACTATTGGCTTTTCTAGAGTAAAACTGTATGGATACTAGTAAACCTCATGTCGTTTATTTTACTATTACTTTTTGAATCCAAACAGCATCAAAGTAAAACTTTTACCCAATTTACTTTACTAGATTTTCCTTTACGGAGGAAATGCAATACCCTGGGTGGTAGGGTTTCAAATACCCAGTGATTTTCCATCATTTCAATAGAAAGGGTATCAATTTCCCATTCCCAAGTGACGAAAACCCGCCAACCAAAAAACCCTTAGGGCACGTTTGGTTCGCAGAATTGGCTCCATATTCCGCTGAAGTGGAAAAGGATGCAAGATTTCCTATGTTTTTTTTTTTTTTTTGACATCGGCGGGTGTCCCGAAACCTTTCGGGCAATGGCCCACTTCAGGCTCAGACTAATCCCTCCGGGAGTGAAGCCCGACCCACTCGGCAATTCCCACTTCACTCCTGGGTAAATCGAGGGGAGGAAGAGTTGAACCCACAACCTCATCACCAAACCATCAGCTGCTTTGCCAACTCTCCAATCCCCTGGTGGGTAAGATTTCCTATGTTTGGTTGGTGAAAAGCGGGGGGGGGGGGGGGGATTGGATGCCTGTGGGAGTACAACTCTGGTCAAAGGGTTGTGAGGGGGGCTTAGGATTCTCCCAATATTGGCAGGAAATGCTTTATTTACCCAGGAATCTGAACGTACCCATGTGACTGCCCCATTTCATTATGCTGGTTCCAACTGTTGGATGACTAGGGCTCCGACCTCTACACCGAAATTCTGCTCCAATCAAATGTTTGGTTTTCTCATTGGCTTTTTAAAGGATCTAGAGCTCCGATCAGAGACGAAACTACATATACACCAAGGGGGGCCATGACCCCCCCTAAATTTTGGGTTGGGTACTTTACATTTTGCCCCACTGAAGTTCAGTTCAAAAACACTTAGCCCCCCTATAGTTTAAAAACAAAATTTGCCCCCTTCAATTCAGTTTTAATCAGATAAAATTATCAAATGTGGAAATAAGTAGTTGACAGGGGGGGTGTATTGTGCTAACATTTCAAACTTTAAGGTGCGATTTGGAACAAAATAAACTACATGTAGGTTAAGTGTTTTTAAGCTAAACTTCAGGGGGCAAAGTAAAATTTATCCTTTTGGAATCTCTCTCTCTCTCTCTCTCTCTCTCTCTCTCTCTCTCTCTCTCTCTCTCTCTCTCTCTCTCTTTCTCTCTCTCTCTCTCTCTCTCTCGGATGAATTTTTTCCATTGAATTGGTGAAAAAAAAATTGGTTCATGCTTTGGCCACCCCCAAGATGAAATCTTGGTTCCATCCCTAGCTCCGGTCACTTTCTCTGGCCATGATCTATGTTTTTCTCGTCGACATCTACCCCGATCTTCGACTTCGATGAAGTGTTCGGTTTTCTGGTCGAGTTTTTGAAGGATCTAGAGCTCCGGTAATATTCTTTTTCTATTTTATTCATTGGAGGCAAAGGTATAAGTTCCTCCAATTCACATTTCCCACCTTATTCCCATACTGAACCAAATAGATTTAGAGTGCTGATGCTCTAGCCAAGTTCACTCTTCAGAAGCGATTCATGTTTTTGGTGGATTCAGTACCTAATTGTATTTCTTTGCTTGTTTCTTCAGAAAAGTTGTATCCCAATAATGATAATGCTAAATTTTTTCGAGCTGGGACGCCATGAATAGAACCCTTGTAGTTTCTACAAAAAAAAAACAAACCAAATAGATTTTGAAAATAAAAATGGAAAAAAATGAAAGAGTTGGAATTAGATAGGATTTCCCACCTTATTCCCATGCTGAACCAAACATGTTTGGAAAAGAAAAAATATAGCAGGCTCATTTTCCGCTTGAATTCCTTGCACGAACGAAACACTGTCATCCTTTTCCTATTCCACAGAAATGGATGCTGCGAAAAAGAAAAAGGATGCCAGCCTCCAATTCTGCGAAGCAAACGTTGCCTTGGAGGGGATAATTTTTGATGCACATTGCCTAGTGATAAAAACATACACATGCCCATCAGAATGGGACAAGTGGCACACCTCCACATCAGCTAAAATGAGACGATCGTTTCGGAGATGAGAGATGAAATGATTGACAACGCCAATTGCCAAAATTTTCCCTCGAAAAGTTGCCCGCTTCCTTCTCCTCGTTTTGAAATTCAAATCAAAATTCTTCAATTACCAAAAAAAAAAAAAAATCCCCCAAAATATCCAACTACTTAAAAATACTCCCTAACAAGCCTAAAATTTATCCCCCACAATATCTTCATCCTTAACCATCCATCAATCCCTATGAGAAAAACTTGGGTGTAACCGTGATACACATTAGCTTATGTAATAAGTCGATCACAAACGTCCATACACCCCTATGCAATACATCATAGCCACCCGATATTAGCCACCTCGACAAGTGCATCACACTCAGCCCAAACTGCACCTCTCTTTTCCTAATGATCATTTAAATCTGTGTAAACTATGAGGCGCAGTTGTGGCTGAGTGTGATGTACTTGTCGTGGTCGCTGCCTTCGTGTGGTTATGATGTAGTGCATTGGGTGTTTGGATGTTTGTAATCTACTTGTTACAAGAGGTGACATGTATCACGGTTACACCAAAGTTTTTCTCTCCATCCTAAACTTCGTCCCCACCAATTCCACCGCCCTAGTCGTCACCCTTCTACTTTTTTCTTCTTCCTCGCCGTCGCCCTCCTTCTCCTCCTCTTCTTCCCCTCTTCTTCTTATCCCAAAACCCTAATCCGTCCAAGAAGTGTTGGTGGCCTTCCGGACGACATTCACATTACAATGTCAATTGGCATTGACATTACAATGTCGATCAAAAAGCGATCGAGGGCATGAGAGGACTGACAATGTCAGTCTACATGTCGGCATTGCAATGTCAATAGGTACAAGCCGACATTGCAATGTTCGGGTCAGTAGGAAATTACACAGCTAATTGACTCTGAATGCACATTTCTCTGGGTTAAGCTTCAGGTTGAATCTTCGGAGGATCACAAACACTTCTGCGAGGTCCTCGATATGTCCCGACCTAGTTTGACTCTTCACCACCATGTCGTTGACATAGACCTTGACTGTTTGGCCAATCTGGGCTACAAACATCTTGGTTACCAATCGTTGGTACGTCGCTCCGACGTTCTTCAACCCAAATAGCATCACCTTGTAGCAGAAGATTCCTTGTTCTGTGATGAACCACATCTTCTCTTGGTTGTCTAGGTGCATCGGTACTTGATTGTACCCTGAGTACCCATCCATGAATGATAGCATCTGCGCCCTCGCCGTGGAATCGACTAGCTCATCGATCTGTAGCAGCGGGAAAGAATCTTTGGGGTAGGCTTCGTTCAGGTTCGTGAAGTCAACGCAGACCCGCACCTTCCCATTCTTTTTTTGTATTGTGACAATATTGGCTTGCGAGTCCCGGTATTCGACCTCACGAATTGTGACGACCAAGATCCAATAGGCCAATAGCCAAGAGCCAAGACTCCTGAGGCGGGAATGCCAAGATGGATGAGGTGAGGTGAGGTGAGGTGTACAAGGCCATGAGTTAGCCCCACATCGCCTGGAGAGAAGGAGATTCTGAGCTACTTATATAATTTCCCCTCCCAAACATAGAAGATGCGTTTTAAAACCGTGCGCCACTACGGAATTCGTAAGAACTCCGTAGTTAAGCGTGCTCGGGCGAGAGCAGTACCAGGATGGGTGACCTCCTGGGAAGTTCTCGTGCGAGCACGGGCAAAGCGGACAAAATCTTGTGTGTTTGGGGCGGATGTTACAAAATGGTATCAGAGCCGGTTCTCCTCGCAATGGGGGGGTCTAACCCTACACGAGGACGTGTAGCCCTAAGGGGGGTGGATTGTGACGACCAAGATCCAATAGGCCAATAGCCAAGAGCCAAGACTCCTGAGGCGGGAATGCCAAGATGGATGAGGTGAGGTGAGGTGAGGTGCACAAGGCCATGAGTTAGCCCCACATCGCCTGGAGAGAAGGAGATTCTGAGCTACTTATATAATTTTCCCTCCCAAACATAGAAGACGCGTTTTAAAACCGTGCGCCACTACGGAATTCGTAAGAACTCCGTAGTTAAGCGTGCTCGGGCGAGAGCAGTACCAGGATGGGTGACCTCCTGGGAAGTTCTCGTGCGGGCACGGGCAAAGCGGACAAAATCTTGTGTGTTTGGGGCGGATGTTACACGAATATAGCCGGACTGGAGTAGCTTGTCGAACTCCTCGTTCAGCGATCGGAGATATGCCGCTTCTTCTGTTTGACAGGGATCATATCTGCTTGGGCATTCAGTCAGTCGCATGCGGCCTCCAGGCTAACCCCCGTCATGTCGGTGTGACTCCAGGCGAATACTGTTGGAAATAAATCCCTAACAAAGGCCCGCAGCGGAAGCAAATTGAAGGTCCGAAGACCGTGAGCGGTGTACATTACAAACCAAAATTTTCATCGAAACGATCTACACGTGCGTGTATGAATCTAGCATGACAACTACGCGAACCTCTAACGTCGATCTAACGTGAAAGAAGAATCTAACACGCATGCCTATCTATGCTAGATATACATGTTAGAGATCATACCTGCGTGCGGATTCTTTCACCGCGACAAATTTCTTCTTTGTCGATGGAGACGGGCTCGGATCTGCTTGACATAGCTTCGGTGCGATGGCCATAACTTGCTGCTCCGAACTCGGATTGGGCTGAAATGTGGACTGCAAGTAGCCAACTTCAAGATGCAACTTTTAAAATAAGTTTCACCTCGTTTGGACTTCTATAGCTCCCAAAATCATAGAAACAACACTGATTTTCTGTGCAGATTCTGGACAGCAAAAGGTTGTGAGAGATGCCTTCTAGTTCACCCGATCTCACACGATGCACGGTACCTCGTCGATAGATCTCTGAGTGCCTCCATCCGACGAGCCTTCTCCTTCTACGAAACACCACGCGAGGAAGACGAGTCACCATCTAATGGCGCAAGCGAGGGATATAGAGATGAGAGAGGAGAAGAGAAGAGAGGAGAGGGGGCGGCTAGGGTTTTCCCATGGCATGGCCGGCCCCTAGGGCTTGCATCCATCGCCGACCTGCCTCTCTCCTTTTCCCTTATATAGGGCCGGCCTATCCATATGGATAAGGATAGTACATATAATTTTGACTGATTCAAACCTCTCCCTATATATCTCTTTTCCTTGGTTTTGAAAACGGTCAAAACCAGCCCATTTTCTGTGCCTCATGACCGACCCATTCATTGGAGGCAACAACCTCCTGAAACCAATGGGGCCGACCTTGACCAGTCTCCCAACACTTAGGGTCGGCCCCCCTAGTGCATAGTGACGCATGGTTTGACCAAAACGCCCTTATATCACTAGTTGGTTGTTCCTCATGTACGAGACTTTGCAAGGCACACATAAGTGAAGTACACTAGTGATTTCACTATTCTCTGAGGTTCCCGTAGGGTGCCCCTAGTGAAGTCAACTAGTCAACTCGCAACATGTCCCGGTGCTTTGCACCTATGTGGCAAAGTCCATTTATGGCAAGGAATTGCTACATGTGTCTCTGCACTAACCTAGGGTTTTCCCTTAATGCATACACGTAGCTACGCATCTACCGTGCACTAGTGCGAAGCACTCACGGAGCGTAGGTTTGGACTTCTCGCTTCCTCTAATTACATTCTGTGTTTCGAGGAGATGGTATAAGAACCGTACATAATGTCGATAAGGTGGAACCTTCAGGGACCAGGGTTCATGGCTTCCAACTTAGACTCAATCGACACACTACCCGAGTGTACCATCGATCCTCTGAGTCCGAGTTAACCTGCGTGGCCACCCAGAGTGCGACGCAGGCTGCACTCCAATTCTCCCGGACTTACTATGTTCTCCCTCATACCCCTGCTCTTCGCTTAGTAGGGTAAACTCGCTGTCCCTCTATCCGGTGCCATGATGCAACTCAAGCAGTGGAGAATACCGTCAGACTCGAGTGCTCATATGACTCGGTTCCTTCCAGGTTGACCACATACATCATACCTCTGATTACTCTTTCGAGCAACCGGATCCGTCACCAGTCCAACTGATGACCACCTGCCAGGGTTTAATACGACGTAGGTCAGACTAAGGAACGCACCTCCCGTTAGGGGTGTGGATAGCCTGCAGGAGTGACACGCTGATGTAATGCCAGCCGGGTAACCCAATACACCGTGGTTTTGGATCACTGCATCCAGATCCTCACACATTGGTGCGCCAAAGCACCACACAAACTGGTTAGTCCACCAGACATGGTTCCTCAGGGTTTAGGATCATTTTATCCTAAGCAAAAACACGGTTTAGTGCACCGGTGTCTGCTCACCGATCTATGCACCGTGTTGGTTCCATTCGGCCACAGACATTGTGCCTGGTAATGACCGTGGTGAAGATACCCACGCTCTGTCATCCCAATAGCTTATCCTGATAGGGCGACCAACCCTAATCAGAGCTGCGAACTCATTTAGGTTACATGGGACCAGTCCCTTGAGTCTCCCACTCAACTGGATTACCATGTAGCCATGGCTCTCTGTTTTGTAATCAGAACACGTACTAAGGTACGTACCAATATGCAATTCTATACTATCAACCATATATAGCTAAACTATAGGTTTTTAAGAGCTGTAGACCTCACTAATTCTAACAATCTCCTACTAGGTCTAACGAGGAATAACGGTGTTGAGCTCTGTAGCTTCTACATGCTGCCCAAAAGCCTTTGCAGGAATTACCTAAAGGAATTGACAACATTGTCTGTAGATTCCACCTCAGTACCGCTACTTGCATTTCCTCCTATAACTGTCAGATCAAGTGGAGTTTGTACTTGATGGGTTTCCCCTCACGATGGTGCCTAGTCTCCTTGGACCTTGCTTACCGCTCTTCTGTTGCAACAATAGATAACTGAGCCTCTGGTACACATCCCAAGTTCTTTAAGAACTTCCTAAGCTATACCACCTGGTAGACTACCTCGCATGCAACAACGTGCTCAGTCTTTGTGGTGGAGTCTGTGATGCACTTGCTTCACACTCTACCAACTACCGCTTCTAATCCCAAGATGAAAACTATTCCTAAAATTGATTCTCTGGAACGCACATCTAACACCAAAGTCAGACTCTGTGTGTCCAATCGATATCAAGTCCTGTGAAGTGCAAGCTAACTCATAATCCTCACTTGATGAGGACTTCAGAGTATACCCTTCACTTTAGTCTAGTGATCTAGACCCGGCTTCGACTGAAAGTGACCCATGAATCCTACTGCGCAATAGATATCTAGCCTAGTAAACCGAATATGGCTAGAATCTTATCTTCATGCGTAGCCTGTGACAGCAAGAGAACCTTGCTCTGGTAATCTCGAGTTACCTTGATTTTCAGAACATAACTCGTCTCACTAGGGTCTTTCATATCGAATTGTGATGACTACAAATCTTTACCGTAAACAATATTCCTACGTTATTTTTAATCAGTAGAATATCATTAACGTAAAGTACTAAGTACACCCTTGTAGTTATTTCACTTTTCTTATACCCACTTGGTTTATCATCATTCTGATCAAATCCGTATGAGCGAATTTCCTTGATCATAATAGATATTCCAACCTGGATGCTTGTATCAGTCCATAAATGGACCTTTGCAACTTGTATTCCATATCTTCCTGACCTACTGACACAAACCCTGGGGCTACATTATCCATATATCCTTTCCAAATTTCCGTTAGGGAATAACTGTCTTGACATCCATCAACCAGATCTCCCAGCTAAAATGAGCTGCGATAGATTAAGAGGATCTGAAATAGACTTAGGCATAGCTACCAGTGAGATGGTTTTGACATAGCCAATCCCTTCTCCTTTTGCAACTAATCTAGCTACTTAAGTCTTAACCGGGTGCTCTTCTTATACACCTCCTACACCCTGAAGGGTGATAGTGCTATAAGTGTCAAGACTGTTCTAAGGGACATTGATGCAAATTTGCCTCCATGATCTTTTGTCAGTCAGAGCTGTCGAAAGCTCCCACTACTTCTTCGTAGCTCTAGGGATCATCCTCCTGAAACTCTGGATTAACTATCGAAGTTTCTCCATAGTATCTTTCAGGAGCTTTGATAGTCCCACATTGACGAGGTGGTGGTGGTACAAAAGTGAATTGTTTTTACAGTGTCTGGTATACTAGTTTCTTGTATCATCTACTCCCACTGCGTTTTCAGATGCGCACTCTCTACCAGTATCCAGTAGTTCACCCAGAACTATTTTACTGATAAACTTATGGTCTATAATATAGTCTTGGTCTAGGTAGATGGTATTCGTAGAAACAATTACCCTCCAAACCTTAAGATCATAGAATAGTCCATCTTATGCCTCTTTAGGGTAAACTATAAACAGATATACCTGGAACTACATCTCTATCTCATCCCTTTTGTTCTTTTGCACAAGTGCAGGACAACCCTATATCTCGAGACACTATAGTGTCAGCTTTCGCTTAGACCATAGCTCTCTATAGGTCTGAGACACTGATCTAGATAAGAGATAGTTTCAGATATAAGCTATTGTTTTAAGGTACATCCCCACCAAAATGGTGGGTAGTATATTTGGCAATATTCATCTTTCTTCGGACCATGTCAAACAGGGTCCGATTCCTTCTCTCGGAGACTTTATTCTGACGTGTCATTCTTGGAACATTTAACTGGGAGATAATCCCATGCTCCCTCAGGATCCTATAGAACTCGTCCGATAGTGACTTATTCCTTTGATTAAATCGAAGAGTCTTCTATCGTTGTGGGCATCGAAATTAGCCCACGGGTCGAACCCGATTTTTTACACAAAAAAATAGGCCCGCACCCGACGGCCTTCGGGTCAAACCCGATTTTTTACAAAAAAAAATGGGCCCGCACACAACGGCCCGCATGCGAAACTTGGGCCCGCACACAACGGCCCGCATGCGAAACTCGGCCCGCACACAACGGCCCGCATGCGAAACTCGGCCCGCACACAACGGCCCGCATGCGAAACTCGGCCCGCACACAACGGCCCGCGTACGAACTAGGCCCACGTGCGAACTCAATTCGCACGCCATGGCCCGACCCAAAGCAAACGGGTCCCACCGGACCCGCAACTCGGACACAAGGAGGGGAGGGGGGCCCACCGGCCCCCCTTCTAGAAAACCGTGCCCCCCTCTTTGTGGAGAGGTGGGGCCGGCCCTTCTAGAAATCCGTGCCCCCCCCTCTTCATGAAGAGGTGGGGCCGGCCATAAAGAAAAAGAAAAAGAAAAAGAAAAGAAAAAGAAAAGAAAAGAAAAAGAAAAAGAGAAAAAGTCAAAACCGCCTTGATGCGGGGGGAGGTGGCGTGGATGTCTACACAACCGTAGATCCGCGACGATCCCTCGATCCAACGGACAAGATGACGTTGCGTCGCCATCCGATCCAAAAGTGCAACAAAATAACAACTCGATCTTTAAAGATCGAGTCACAACTAGCCCATAACCACTCCAACTAAAAAGGAGGAAATCGGGTTTGTTTCCCCAAATAAGGGAACGATATCTCGATGGTTATGAGGGGAGAGATTGGAGGAAACAATAAGATTTCAGCAATATCTCCCCCAACCGCCCCCCTTTGCCTATAAATAGAAGGGGTCGGGGAAGGCATCAAAGGTCCGAAAGCCGAAGACGAAAGAGCTTCGCAAGAGAAGCTCCAACGCTCGAAGACCGAAGGCTTCACGAGGCACGGCAAGCATATCCTACGGGAGTCCTTGGCCCTTCAAGTCCTCATCAACGTGAAGACCTTGCACTCGGAGATCAAAGCTTCGACTCCTCGCACGAAGAAGAAAGCGTGGAGAAGAAGACCCGGAGCCGTCATCACCCGATTGCTCCAACGATCTTCATCAGCTCCGAAGACGCCATAAGCAAAGGCCGGAGAAGAAGATCGAAGCCGACAACACTCGTCGTCTTCAATCAAGGCATCGACTCCTCGCACGAAGAAGAAAGCCGGGAGAAGAAGGCCTGAAGCCGGTGCTACCCCTGCCGCCTTCGTCAACCAAAAGCCGACGCTACAACCGTCGTGCTAAAGCCGGTGCTACACCCGCCGTCTTCATCAACAAAAGCCGACGCTACAACCGTCGCACGAAGATCGGTGCTACACCCGCCGTCTTCATCAACGAAAGTCGACGCCACAACCGTCGCACAAGCATCGGTGCTACCCCCGCCGAAAAGCCAAAACCGACGCCACAACCGTCGAGGAAGCCGGAAGAGTAAAGAAGCCTTGAAGAGGTAACGCCAGTCGTTCGAGAAGAAGATCGAGTCGAAGCTAAAGTCAAAGCCGACGCAAGAAGCTAAAGCAAACGCACCGGTAAAGCCTGCGCTAAAGCAACGCACGTGCCAAAGCCAAGCAACTACGACGGTCACGAGCAAAGCACCGCACGTTCTAGCCGATACGATGCGAAGTCCGGAAGAACTAAAGCATCGCAAGTCTCTACCCGCCTACGTTCAAGCGCAAGCGCCAAAGCAAAGCAAACGCCAGAGCCAAGCCAAAGCTACGCCAAAGCCGAAAGCTAAAGCCAAAGCCGAAGCCAAAAACACGATCGACGCCGCGAACCGACGATCAAGGACGCCAAGGTCTAGCAAGGATCGAGGAAGACACGAAGACCGAGGAACGAAGCCCAAAGCCTCCCTAGCCGAGAAAGCGCGAAGCACGGAAGGGACAAAATCAACGGTGGAAATTCCTTAGCCTCTCAAAAACCCTCACCCTGTAAAGACCTCTGTCCTGGGCAACCCCTTCAGAGCTCTCACACGAACACCACGTGGAGACGCGGATCAAAGGGACCCTCCAGAGGATCTCTCCCACAATCTCCTGATCAAAGAAAATTTGTAATCTCGTGTGATCCGCAATAAAGACGACCCGAATCTTTTCCTGCGACCACAGATTTCTGGCACGCCCGGTGGGACCTCCTCTCCTTTCATCCGTACGTTTGAAGGAGTTGCTTCAAGTTCGTCATGGCCGGAACGAACGATGATACGTTTGCTCCAACAAGCCTCTCACCTATCGCCGAGTCTCCACTACTCCAACAAGGCGATCCAGAAAACCCGGTGGATGACATTCCCCCGGTAGTACGCGTTTACACTCGGCGTACTCAAACTCTTGCGGACTTCTTCACGCCAGAAACTGCTGCTGAAGGTGCTCGCCAAATCACCAATGAGGCCTTGGTGCATGAAGAAACAAGCCTCAATCCTGGAACATCTGTCCAGAAATTTGGGGAGGACCAGCCCCAACCCCGAACCCGTTCGGGTTCTCCAGCGGACTTTGCACCTCCCTTGCCGGGGGCAAACATCCGTCATCAAGCAGAAGCAAGTCAGCGTAACTACGTCTCCGACGACGATGGCGAGGGTGCAGGAGTACAACATCGAGATGTCCTGCGACATCATCCTCCTTCCGCTCTCCAGCTCCAAGTCATGCAAATGGGTGAACACATGGCTCAGCTCACCCGACTAATGGAAGAGAAAGATCGTCACATCAACACCTTGCTTCAGAGGCTGAGTACCAGGGATGTCGCAACATTCGGTCAACCTCCTGCTTCTCCAGTAGCTGCTCCAGCCCCGTCTCCAACTCCCACTCTTGCAGAAGTTGGCCCAGCAACACTAGCAACTGCTCCTGCACTTTCCTCGGCTCCCTTGCCGGTCTCGATGGCCGCGCAACCTTCAGTAGCAGCAACGATGAATGCCCAGCAAATACAAGCACTAGTGGCTGACATGATGCGTTCCCACGGCGGCAACCTACCTCCGATCACGGCGGCATATTCGAAGCCTTACACTACAAGGATCCAGCAGCTGCGCTTCCCTACCGGGTTCCAGCCACCAAAGTTCCAACACTTCGACGGAAAGGGGAACCCAAGGCAACACATTGCCCACTTCGTCGAAACTTGCAATAACGCCGGCACATACGGCGACGAGATGGTGAAGCAGTTCGTTCGCACACTCAAAGGTAATGCTTTTGACTGGTATGTTGATCTTCCTCCAGGATCCATCGACAGTTGGGATCAAATGGAAAGAGAATTCCTCAACCGCTTCTACAGCACTCGGCGCATCGTTAGCATGACCGAGCTTACTGCCGTCAAGCAAAGGAAGGACGAATCAGTAATCGACTACATCGATCGATGGAGGAATCTCGCCCTGAATTCACGAGACCGTTTGTCGGAAGACTCGGCTATCGAGATGTGCACCCAAGGCATGCACTGGGGCTTACTCTACATCCTCAAAGGGATCAAGCCTCGGTCCTTCGAAGAACTTTCAACTCGAGCCCATGACATGGAGCTCAGTTTAGCAAATCGCGGGGACTCAAAGACCAAAGACTTCCTGAAGGTGGAAAAGAAAGACAAACCGCCGTCACCCAAATCAAAGCAAGTTAACGTCACCGACATCGCCTCGGCCTCCAAGCCACTCAAAATCAGTGGCAAACCGGATCAAGAAAAGGGAGCTGCTATACCACCGCCTCCATCTCAAAGGCAGTCGAAGATGACTCTAGAAGAACTTGAGGCCAAAGAGTATCCCTTTCCAGACTCAGAAGTCTCCTCCATGTTCGATCAACTGCTACAAGAAAAGATGATCGAGCTTCCTCCTTCAAAAAGGCCCGAACAGATGCATCGGGTCAACGATCCGCTCTTCTGCAAATACCACCGGCTGGTCAGCCATCCTATTGAGAAGTGTTTCGTCTTCAAAGAGAAGATCATGGCACTCGCAAAGCAAGGAAAAATCGAGATCGACTCCAGCGACGTTGCAACAGCAAACATGACATCCATCACCTTCGGTTCGTTTCAACCGGTACTCGTTGCTACCCACCAGAGAAGGCCCAAGTTGCGCATCAATCGCCAAAGGCCAATTGCGAAGTTAGCTCCACAACGGAAGATCTCAAGACGACAGCAGTACGCTCCTAAGCTCGCTGAGAAAGAAACGTCACTGCCCTGGGGGCAACCGTCGCCTACATCGACGTCTCTCTCAAACAAAGCTATGTCCCAACGGAATCTCCAGACAAGGTACGAGCAAGGAGACCCGGAGGTCGGTCTGTTAGGCCAGCCTTCAGGTAAATTCGACTACTACGTCCTCTACTCCAGACCTTCGCCTGTCTCAATAAAAGAAATCAAGCCCACCGGCTGGGAATCAGAAGGCGAACCACCAAGGTCCCCAGAGGAGCAAGGCTCCCCAACTCATGGAGAACCTACAAATCTCCGGACAAGGTACGAGCAAGGAGACCCGGAGGTCGGTCTGTTAGGCCAGCCTTCAGGTAAATTCGACTACTACGTCCTCTACTCCAGACCTTCGCCTGTCTCAATAGAAGAAATCAAGCCCACCGGCTGGGAGTCAGAAGGCGAACCACCAAGGTCCCCAGAGGAGCAAGGCTCCCCAACTCATGGAGAACCTACAAATCTCCGGACAAGGTACGAGCAAGGAGACCCGGAGGTCGGTCTGTTAGGCCAGCCTTCAGGTAAATTCGACTACTACGTCCTCTATTCCAAACCTTCGTCTGTCTCAATAGAAGAAATCAAGCCTACCGGCTGGGAGTCAGAAGGCGAACCACCAAGGTCCCCAGAGGAGCAGGTCTCCCCGACCCATGAAGGACCTACCACTCCCACTCCAGAGCTTCACCTTGATAACGAAGAATCCACTGATGAAGATGCATGGGTCATGTTGCCTCGCAGACGAAGGCCATGGACGCCAAGAAGTCACAAGTTCGATCGGGTAACAAGAAAGCTTCCGAAACGAAGAACTTACAAAAAGAAAAGCAAAGCTCCAGGAAGGAAGGCATTCAAAGTACCGCCAGCAGATCCTGATGATCTCCTCCTGCAAAACCCTCCAGAACCGACAACATTGCAAGAGTTCTTCCCCGATTACTTCCTCCCAGTTAATCAGCAGCATGAAGCCTCCTGTTGCATGGTTGAGATTCACATAGCGCCAGAAGAAGAAGATAGGATCAAGCCTTCTGAAGAAAGCAACACCGACAACGAGGAGGATGATTCCGACAAAGACAGTACTGCTGCTTACGACGAGGCAATTCTGCACTTGCCACTCATAGAAGCACTACATCTCTCAGAGAAAGCTCGTCTAGCAATGGCCGAGGCTTTGACAGACCCAGACAGCTACAAAAGAAAGAAGAAAGATACCGAGAAGGACAAAACTATTGTCTCATGTAACGCAGCAATAACTTTCTCGGACGAAGATCTGCAGCTCGGAGCACGACTGCACAATCGACCTGTCTATGTCTCGGGATACATCAACGAGAAGCCGGTAAACCGAATCCTGCTGGACTGCGGCTCCGCCGTCAACATCATGCCTATCCAAACAATGCGCCAGCTTGGCATCACCACCGACCAGCTCTCGCAAAGCCAGCTGGTCATTCAAGGGTTCAACCAAGGAGGACAGTCCACCATAGGGATCATTCGTCTAAAACTCTCTATCAGTCAGCTTGACACGACAGTTCTTTTCCACGTCATTGACTGTCAAACATCATACCACCTTTTGCTGGGAAGACCGTGGCTGCACGAAAACGGTGTCGTAGTTTCTACTTGGCACCAATGCCTCAAGTACTACGAGGAAGGTCTGGAAAAGTGCATTGTTGCAGATGACAAGCCATTCAATGAGGCTGAAGCACACCTCGCCGATGCCAAATTTTATCAAGCAAGGGACCTTGTCGCAGAAGTCCTTCCCGCTAAAGCTCCTCGAACTCAGAAAACTGAAAGAGTGGAGCAGGACGAAGCTCTGCTAACTCCAAATCCAGTACCACCATCTAAGGCGATACACGAAGTCAAAGGAGTGCTAGCGCCAAGACGAAGAATGCGCATCAGCTCCAAGCCAAGATCCATGAAGCATACTCCATTACCTGTCCAAGCTACGACAGTCTTACGCCTCACGCCTCAGTGGCTTCGCAAAGATAAATCACCACCTTTTGCCTCGCCAAAAGGGATAGTCCAGCCGCTATCGGAAGCTAACGTCATCACTCTGCAAGAGATGACACTGCCACTACCCAGCCTGGGGCAAGCTTCAAGCTTGCCAAGATCCATCAATTCCTTCGAATCCAGCCAACTCACATTCAAGCCAAAAGGAAGCTGGGGGCAAAATGCCGCCAAGCTGTTGTTCAAAGCCGGCTACGACAAAGACAGTGCTGCACATATGAGTACGCTCCTGCCGGCTCCAATACCACACGGGATGACTAAGACTCAAGCCCATTTACTCCAGGGTGGCGAGCAGATCCCACCAAATCGGCGAGGCATCGGCTCCCGTCAAACCCCGATGGTCATCAAGATCACAGGAGAGAAGACCTTCACCTCTAACTACATTGAGGTGAAGTTCCTAGATGAAGCGGAAGAGGGATCGTCAGCCTCCGATGCACGCTCCACCAATGTCGCCAAAAGAAGACGATATCGAGCTCGGCGTCAGACCGCACCTCAAATGCCAAAGAAGAACGTCAAAAACCAGGCAAGTCAAAATCCCATATCAGTATTCAAAAGACTTGGGCCAATCAGACAGGCAAAGAGAAGGTCAGTATTCGACCGTTTGGGAAAGCCACCCACTGAGGTGAGAAAAATCATTCCCACCCACCCACCCTTCTCATTCTACGAAACAGGCGACATCACCGACATTATTCTGGTCTCCGCTAATCACATCACCGTTTCTGACTCTCCAATCGACGCTACTTCTACTTCGGACGACGAATTGCCCGATGCACCGCCGGTCCTCGAAGAAGGGGGGCAATCTACCGTCGACAATTTGAAAGAAATCAACTTGGGTACACAAGAGGATCCTCGGCCTACATTCGTAAGTGCACTCCTGACTCCCGAAGAGGAGGCCGCATACACCAAGCTACTCCAAGAATATAGAGATGTCTTCGCATGGTCCTACAAGGAAATGCCCGGACTTGACCCCAAGATTGCAGTACACCAGCTTGCTGTCAGGCATGGAGCTAGCGCCATCAAGCAAGGACAAAGACGCTACCGGCCGGAACTAGTGCCTCAAATAGAAGGTGAAGTCAACAAGCTCATCGAAGCCGGCTTTATCCGAGAAGTGAAATATCCAACATGGATCTCCAGCGTGGTCCCAGTCAAGAAGAAGAACGGCCAGATCAGAGTATGCGTGGACTTCAGGGACTTAAACAATGCATGCCCCAAAGATGACTTCCCACTGCCAATCACAGAACTAATGGTGGACGCAACAACGGGCCATGAAGCACTAACCTTCATGGATGGATCCTCAGGCTACAACCAGATCCGGATGGCGCCCAAAGACGAAGAGCTTACGGCATTCCGCACGCCAAAAGGGATCTACTGCTACAAAGTCATGCCTTTCGGCTTGAAGAACGCAGGAGCTACTTACCAACGAGCCATGCAAAAAATTTTCGACGATATCCTTCATCAGAATGTAGAATGCTATGTCGACGACCTCGTGGTAAAATCAAGACAAAAGTCAACACATCTTCAAGACCTTGAGCTAATCTTCAAGCGACTTCGAAGGTACCAACTCCGCATGAACCCGCTTAAATGCGCATTTGGGGTCTCCTCGGGAAAATTTCTCGGCTTTGTCGTACGCCATCGAGGTATCGAAATAGATCAAACCAAGATAGATGCTATCCTCAATATGCCGATCCCGAAAACCGTGCGAGACCTCCGAGGTCTCCAGGGCCATCTAGCATATATCAGAAGGTTCATCGCCAACTTAGCTGGAAAATGCAGACCCTTCAGTCGCCTCATGAAGAAAGGAGCAGCATTCAAGTGGGATGAAGCTTGTCAGGAAGCCCTCCAAAACATTAGGGATTACTTACTCAAGCCCCCGGTTCTGACAGCACCAGTTCAAGGAAAGCCATTAGTCCTTTACATCAGCGCCCAGGAACAGTCCTTGGGGGCACTCCTGGCTCAAGACAACGAGCTAGGCAAGGAAACAGCATGCTACTATTTGAGCCGTACTCTCATCGGCGCGGAGCTAAACTACTCCCCGATTGAGAAGGTCTGTCTGGCACTCATCTTCGCTACAAAAAAGCTGCGACACTACATGTTAGCTCACGCCATCAGGCTCATCTCAAAAGCCGACCCACTCAAATACATCATGTCGAGACCAGTGCTCTCCGGACGTCTGGCCAAGTGGGCTTTGCTCCTCCTTGAGTTTGACATCACTTTTGTCCCTCATAAAGCGGTCAAGGGTCAAGCTCTCGCAGACTTCCTAGCAGAATACCCCCTTCCAGCAGAGTGGGAACTATCGGAAGATCTCCCAGACGAAGAAGTATTCTGCATCGACGTCACCCCTTCTTGGAAAATGTTCTTCGACGGTGCGGCCAGGCAAGATGTAGCAGGAGCGGGAGTTATATTCGTCACACCAAACGACGAAGTACTTCCCTTCTCGTTTCTACTATCAGAGCCATGCTCCAACAACAGGGCGGAATATCAAGCTCTGATCATTGGCCTCGAACTCGCCAATGATATGAAACTTCAAGGGCTCACAGTTTTCGGCGACTCTCAACTCGTCATCCAACAAATATTGGGGGCATACGAGGTCAACAAAGAAGATCTCGTGCCTTTGCACCTACGAGCCCTGAAACTCCTTGGTACACTCAAAGACGCTTCAATCCAGCATGTTCCCAGAAGCCTCAATCAACAGGCGGATGCACTTGCAAATTTGGCGGCTACACTTTCGTTCCCAGAAAAAAGCCAACTCATCATCCCTATCTGTAAGAGAATGGTGATCACCGAGGAGGGCCTCCCCATGGGGATCCCGGACCAAGTCAACGCAGTACACGTTCTCATGACCGACGAGCTAGATTGGAGACAACCATTTATAGATTTTCTCGTCCACGGGAAGCTCCCTGAAGATCCAAAGCGTAAAGTCGACATTCGCAGGCGATCTCTGAAATTCTTCCACTTCAACAACGAGTTGTACCGTCGAAGCTATGATGGTGCGCTCCTAAGGTGTCTTGCAAAAGAAGAAGCAGAAACAGCACTAGAAGAAGTCCATGCCGGGATCTGTGGCTCACATCAGTCCGGTCCAAAGCTGCACTTTCGCATCAGGCGGATGGGGTACTACTGGCCCACTATGATCAAGGACTCCCTCGAGTTTGCAAAGAGATGCCACACTTGCCAGCTGCATGGCGACTACATCCGGCAGCCTCCGGAACCTTTGCATCCAACCATCGCATCATGGCCCTTCGATGGATGGGGACTCGACATTGTCGGCCCGCTACCCAAGTCATCCAAGCAGCATCTTTATATCCTGGCGGCAACAGATTACTTCTCCAAGTGGGCTGAGGCAGTACCATTGCGAGAAGTTACCAGGCACTCTGTTATCAACTTCATCCAGAACGACATCATCTTTCGGTACGGCATCCCTCGCTATATCGTTACGGATAACGGGAAGCAATTCAAGAACGCCGCCGTCAGCCAATTTTGTGCCAAGTTCGATATCAAGCAAAGGTGTTCAACCATGTACAACGCCTCTGCCAATGGCCTAGCTGAAGCTTTCAACAAAACACTCTGCAAACTTTTGGAGAAAGTCGTCTCGAAGTCGAAGAAAGACTGGCATGAACGCATGGGCGAAGCGCTATGGGCATATCGCACCTCTTTTCGCACGCCAACACAGGCGACTCCGTACTCGCTGGTCTACGGAGTAGAAGCTGTCCTCCCGCTTGAACTCCAGATCCCGTCACTCAGGATAGCCGTCCAGGAAGGCCTCGTCAACGGCGACAACGCTCAACTTCGCCTAGCAGAATTGGAAGCCCTGGATGAGAGGCGCCTCGAAGCCCAGCAACGCCTGGAATGCTACCAGGCCAGGCTGACCCGAGCCTTCAACAAGAGGATTCGCCCTCGATCCTTCCAAAAAGGAGAATTGGTGCTTGCAGTCAAACGCCCCATCATCCTTTCGCATCGAGGAGGAAAGAAGTTCGACGCCAAGTGGGATGGGCCGCACATTGTCAAAGAGGTCTACTCCAACGGCGCATACCTTCTCACCACGCCAGAAGGGCTTACACTCGGCCCCATCAATGGCAAGTACCTCAAAAGGTACTATGCCTAAAAGCAGGGCTACATTCCTTGCAAAAAAAAAAAAAAAAAAAAAAAAAAAAAAGGAACTACGTGTGACTTGATCCCTCTCAGTAGGGTACGTAGGCAGCCTGTAAAGGTTCAGTCCAAACAAAAGAAAAACACAACCAAGCTCCGCCATTCCAGAATACAAGTCCAAAACAAATAGATGCATGATATTAAGTTATCACCAGATAAAGAAAAGCAGAACTACAAGTCTGTTCAACAGAAATGACAAGAAAGAAAAGGAAATGCGACATGCTAGTAAAGCGAATCAAATCCTTTGAGACGTTGGAGCAGCTCGCCGTCAGTAACCTCCATGCGCTCCAACTCTGAAGACCGAGAAGCTACCCGCTCCCGATGCGTCGCCAGCTCGATGCGCTGCTTTGCCAAGTCTGCTCCAGAAGACTTCTCGATCGTCTCAGCTTTCTCGAAAGATGCGCGAGCAGCCTCTAGCTTCTTCTGCGCCCGAACAAGGCTCGCAGCAGCAAGTGCATGCTGCGCCTCCAGTCGACGCTCCTCGTCCTCGGCCTTTGCCAGTATCAGGGGGAGGTCATCTTCCATCGAAGCCCGTTTCAAGCAATGAGCTTCACTATCCGCCAAGAGAACACGCATCTGTGTCTCAAACAAAGAGCCATCTACTTGGAAGGCCGCCAGACTCTTGCAAAACTCAGACCCCTCGAGGACCCACCAGCTGCTCAAAGCGGCAAAGCCCTCCTCCTGGAATGGTGCGAGCGTCGTCTGGATATACTTCCGACAGCTCTCCAAAAGAAGCACAGAAAGAAGGTCTCGAGAACTGCACTTCCCCCTGACTGCCTCTGAGTGCACAGGCAAGGTGGGCTCCGGTCCTGAAGACTCAAGTGTAGGAACCGCCTCCTGGACCATCGCCGTGATAACAGTCAGCGGAACCACCGGAGCCGAAGGAGGAGGCACAGGCAAACCTCCCGACGAAACGACTGCGGGAGTAGCCTCTGCCGGAGTACCGGACCGAGCTGGAGGAGTCTGTTCTCTCCCTACACTGGAGACCTCACCCTCCTCCCCAAAGCCCAACTGCTCCACGTCAAAATCATCCAGGTTGACAGCACTGCCGGCAAAATCTGCTCCACACGCTCTCAAGAGCTCCAAGTTATCCCAGGGAATATCCAGCCCGCCACCTTCGACCAACGTGGCTCTAATAGGAGAGCACTCCTGCCCAACCCCCTTTGGGGCAGACTCGCAGTCTGGTCCAGCAGACCCTGCCAAAATGAGAGCTGGACAACTTAGCTAACGAAGTAAGAGTGCAAGCACAGACATTCATAAGAAACAAGGAACAAGGCATACCTGCAGCATCCGAAGAAGATACCCCGGAAGGAGGGATTACCTCATCGGCAAAAAGCCCTGGCTCTCCCTCTCGAGATGGCCCTGCCTCGTCAGCACCAGTCAAAGCTGCCTCGCACAAGAGGTCCAACTTTCTCCTCTTGGGAGAAGTACACCCACTCCAAGAAGCCTGAGTCTCAGGAAGACTATGAACCTTGGAGGGCGGAGCCATCTCAACCTCCTGCACAGAAAGTGAAGCCTGGGAAGTACCCTCTCGACGGCCACAAGATTTCTCTGACCATCGCTCCTCGGACCAGAGACGGCGATCCTCTGACCCCGCCAAAGGGTCAAAAGGAAAGTCAGCCCGCTCACTGCTGGCAAGGACGTCTAGCGGAAGGCTAGCCAAGAGGGGAAGCACTGACCCGTTGACCCAGCGGCGATACTCAGGAGTTGCAGCATCCTTGCCGCCCGACTTAATCCCCGGTGAGAAAGTACACCCAGTAAAGCGAGCGTAAAGTGCTCCCCAGAGGCGGTACGCCTCCTGCGGAGTGTAACGTGACCGCAGGCGCAAAGGAGTCCCAGGCAACTCCTGTCGAAAACCCTGCTGACGAGCAAACCGGTGGGGAGAGTACCGTGCCACCTCCACTACATCCCCACGACGCCAAACAAGATACCCAGGCCTGCAACTCACCATGCTCCAGTACAAAGGATCGGACATCTCCGCCCCATCACATACCAGGGATTTCATAGAAGGCGCAAGTGCATTTTCCGATACAAATTCGAAGTCAGAAGGGCCCATGCGCCGTAAACACTCTCGGGCACTAGGCTTCGGACGCTCCCATGCATAAAAAGCGTTCATTACACCTCCCACACAAGGAAGAAAGGGCACCGAGGTCGAAGGTCCACGCGCCGCGAAGATCCCCTTCGGAAAGTGGAGCCCAATCCAACCATAGAGGTAATGCAGGGGGCAAAAAGAGCTAGCTCTGCCTACCTCCCCTCTTGCATTACCCGCACTCGATAAACTCCAGTAGGTGCCGCTAAGCCCACCGTACAACGAACAGAGAATCGCCGGTGCCAGGTTAAGAAACTCTCCAGTCACCATCCGAGCAGCTGCAAGGAAGGTCCCAGGACGTATCATATCCCCTTCCCAAGGTAAAGCAAAGCGGCAGAGAAAAAGTACCAATCCCGCTGACCAGTAAACAGCACGCCAGTCGTCGCTGCATTCTTCAAGTCCCAAAACTTCCCAGGGACGTTGCGCCCCGGCCATCGAGCACCACTCTTTCTTCAGAGAGTCAATCGGTCGCCGGAAGGTGCCAGGCGCCGGTTTCTTTGACGAAGCATATCTCCACATCGGGTGACTCGAAGGGGGAGCGTGACGATACTCTCCTCGGAACCAGAAGTCCACCCAATCCGAGTGAAGTACCCTGTCTGACCGCTCGCGCGCCGCTATAATAGCATACGCCTTAAAAAGCAAAAGGCAAAAGCTAGGAGACTCGTCTGGGTCCGTCAAAACCTCCAGAGAAGGAACCTCCTCCTGATAATAGCTCCGAACTTCTGGACACCCAGATATGACGTGCACGTCACGAAGGGTGATCCCAATCTCACCAGCTCCGGTCAAGAAGGTGTTGGTCTCAGGGCACCACTGCTCACACAGAGCCCGGTACATACCATCCGGACGACTGTACTCCCAGCAAGCCGGCTCCACAAACCTCGCCAGACGCTCCATCCCTGGCTCTGCCTCCAACGCGCTGGATAGCTCTTTCATCCAGTCCCGGAAACCTCCCAGATAGGTGACATCTCCACGCGATTGAATCCCCACACCCCATCGCGTACGGCGGGAACATATCTTCAAAGCAACAACAGGGACCGGAACTGACTCATCTCCAGTATGGTGAAACGGTAACCCCAAGCTCGGCCGGACAATTTGCCGGGAAGACCCTTCGTCAGTAAGGATGCGCTCGCCGAGTTTTAACACTCGACAAGAGCCGTCGGTCACGCCATCCTCGCAAACTCGCTCGTGCGTCAAAAGCTGAAGCACTGACAGCCCGGTCTCCTGTCTCGAAGTACGGTGATGGGAGACTTGCGCAAAGGGGAAGCGAAGGTACGTACTCCCGTGGGAGACCGCGTCAACAACCCATCCAGAACTCGGAAAGCTCTCGTAACGACGAGACCTGAAAAGGAAAGAACACAGAGCCCTAGTCAGATGGATCCCGAGTACAGAAACAAAGAAATCAAAAGGGGGGGGCCTTCAGCAAATAAAGAAAGACAGAAGGGGGTAATGGCAAAAAGCCACGACCCCGCCTTTTTTTTATCTCTGGGGGGCCTTCAGCAAATAAAGAAAGACAGAGGGGGGTAATGGCAAAAAGCCATGACCCCCCCTTCTCTCTCCTGTTAAAAATAACAGGGGGGGGGCCTTCAGCAAATAAAGAAAGACAGAGGGGGGTAATGGCAAAAAGCCACGACCCCCCCTTCTCTCTCCTGTTAAAAATAACAGGGGGGGCTCTTCGCAAATAAAGAAAATAGAGGGGGGTCGCGGCAAAAAAAAAAAACCGCAACCCCCTCTCTCTCTCTCTCCTATCAAAACACGGGGGGGGCTTTCGGCAAATAAAGCAAGAAAAAGGGGGGGTCATGGCAAAAGGCCACGACCCCCCCCCCCCCATCTCTATCTCTTTTACATGCAGAGGGGAGGAGGGGGTGCTGTTGCACCGGCCGCCTCCGCGCCCGGCTCCGGCCCCACGCCCGGCTCCGGCCCCACGCCCTGCCGCCCTGCGCCCTCGCCGCCGGCCCCTGCGCCTCCGTCTCCGACCCGCGCTCCGGCCCCCGCGCCCTGCGCGCTGCGCCCGCCGGCCCCCGCGCCCTGCGCGCTGCGCCCGCGTCCCCGGCCAAGCCCGCCGCTCCGGCCCCCGCGCCGCCTCCTCTGGCCTGCGCCTCCGTCTCCAACCCGCGCTCCGGCCTCCGCGCCCTGCGCGCTGCGCCCGCCGGCCCCCGCGCCCTGCGCGCTGCGCCCGCGTCCCCGGCCAAGCCCGCCGCTCCGGCCCCCGCGCCCGTGCTGCCGTTGCACCGGCCACCTCCGGCCCACAGCCCCCGGCCTCCTCCTCCTCGCGCCCGCGTGCTGCGCCCGCGCCCTGCGTGCTGCACCCGCACCCCGCGCCCCGCGTGCTGCACCCGCACCCCGCGCCTCCAGCCCGTGCGCCGGCCGCCACAGCAGCCCCCGGCCGCACCCTCGCCTCGCTCCCTCCGACTCGCGCCCTCCCGCGCCTCGAACCCGCGCGCCGGCCGCCACAGCAGCCCCCGGCCGCGCCCGTCGCGCCCTCCCGCACCATGCGAAGAAGAAGAAGGAGAAGAAGGAGAAGAAGAAGAAGAAGGAGGAGGAGGAAGAAGGATCACCTCGCCGGCAACCCTCCGCCCTCCACGGGCCGGCGGTCTTCCCTCCTTCGTGAACCCCATGGCGTCACCATCTTCATCCTCCTCGGCATCGTTGCGAAGCAAGAAACCCTAGCAGAGCTCTCGCCTCCAAGCCGTCGGGAATCGCCGATAATGAAGAATAATGAAAAACAGGGGTCCTTTTAAAGACCTAATCCCACGAATACGCGACTCAAGTCCAACTGCTACGCGTTTCCCGCGGGCGCACTCGAACTTGAGGGGGCACTTGTGGGCATCGAAATTAGCCCACGGGTCGAACCCGATTTTTTACACAAAAAAATAGGCCCGCACCCGACGGCCTTCGGGTCAAACCCGATTTTTTACAAAAAAAAATGGGCCCGCACACAACGGCCCGCATGCGAAACTTGGGCCCGCACACAACGGCCCGCATGCGAAACTCGGCCCGCACACAACGGCCCGCATGCGAAACTCGGCCCGCACACAACGGCCCGCGTACGAACTAGGCCCACGTGCGAACTCAATTCGCGCGCCATGGCCCGACCCAAAGCAAACGGGTCCCACCGGACCCGCAACTCGGACACAAGGAGGGGAGGGGGGCCCACCGGCCCCCCTTCTAGAAAACCGTGCCCCCCTCTTTGTGGAGAGGTGGGGCCGGCCCTTCTAGAAATCCGTGCCCCCCCCTCTTCATGAAGAGGTGGGGCCGGCCATAAAGAAAAAGAAAAAGAAAAAGAAAAGAAAAAGAAAAGAAAAGAAAAAGAAAAAGAGAAAAAGTCAAAACCGCCTTGATGCGGGGGGAGGTGGCGTGGATGTCTACACAACCGTAGATCCGCGACGATCCCTCGATCCAACGGACAAGATGACGTTGCGTCGCCATCCGATCCAAAAGTGCAACAAAATAACAACTCGATCTTTAAAGATCGAGTCACAACTAGCCCATAACCACTCCAACTAAAAAGGAGGAAATCGGGTTTGTTTCCCCAAATAAGGGAACGATATCTCGATGGTTATGAGGGGAGAGATTGGAGGAAACAATAAGATTTCAGCAATATCTCCCCCAACCGCCCCCCTTTGCCTATAAATAGAAGGGGTCGGGGAAGGCATCAAAGGTCCGAAAGCCGAAGACGAAAGAGCTTCGCAAGAGAAGCTCCAACGCTCGAAGACCGAAGGCTTCACGAGGCACGGCAAGCATATCCTACGGGAGTCCTTGGCCCTTCAAGTCCTCATCAACGTGAAGACCTTGCACTCGGAGATCAAAGCTTCGACTCCTCGCACGAAGAAGAAAGCGTGGAGAAGAAGACCCGGAGCCGTCATCACCCGATTGCTCCAACGATCTTCATCAGCTCCGAAGACGCCATAAGCAAAGGCCGGAGAAGAAGATCGAAGCCGACAACACTCGTCGTCTTCAATCAAGGCATCGACTCCTCGCACGAAGAAGAAAGCCGGGAGAAGAAGGCCTGAAGCCGGTGCTACCCCTGCCGCCTTCGTCAACCAAAAGCCGACGCTACAACCGTCGTGCTAAAGCCGGTGCTACACCCGCCGTCTTCATCAACAAAAGCCGACGCTACAACCATCGCACGAAGATCGGTGCTACACCCGCCGTCTTCATCAACGAAAGTCGACGCCACAACCGTCGCACAAGCATCGGTGCTACCCCCACCGAAAAGCCAAAACCGACGCCACAACCGTCGAGGAAGCCGGAAGAGTAAAGAAGCCTTGAAGAGGTAACGCCAGTCGTTCGAGAAGAAGATCGAGTCGAAGCTAAAGTCAAAGCCGACGCAAGAAGCTAAAGCAAACGCACCGGTAAAGCCTGCGCTAAAGCAACGCACGTGCCAAAGCCAAGCAACTACGACGGTCACGAGCAAAGCACCGCACGTTCTAGCCGATACGACGCGAAGTCCGGAAGAACTAAAGCATCGCAAGTCTCTACCCGCCTACGTTCAAGCGCAAGCGCCAAAGCAAAGCAAACGCCAGAGCCAAGCCAAAGCTACGCCAAAGCCGAAAGCTAAAGCCAAAGCCGAAGCCAAAAACACGATCGACGCCGCGAACCGACGATCAAGGACGCCAAGGTCTAGCAAGGATCGAGGAAGACACGAAGACCGAGGAACGAAGCCCAAAGCCTCCCTAGCCGAGAAAGCGCGAAGCACGGAAGGGACAAAATCAACGGTGGAAATTCCTTAGCCTCTCAAAAACCCTCACCCTGTAAAGACCTCTGTCCTGGGCAACCCCTTCAGAGCTCTCACACGAACACCACGTGGAGACGCGGATCAAAGGGACCCTCCAGAGGATCTCTCCCACAATCTCCTGATCAAAGAAAATTTGTAATCTCGTGTGATCCGCAATAAAGACGACCCGAATCTTTTCCTGCGACCACAATCGTCTAGACGCTCTTGGAACCATAGATGTCAAAATTAACTAACTCCAATACCTTAGTGGCCCTTTTAGTTATTTTGCCTTCCAGATTACACTCATAGGCTAGAAGGATCTCCGATGAATCTGTGAACAGAAACTCGACCTTCTGTTATCTCTGAATTTATCTGAAGCAAAATATCTAAATCAGAGGGGTCACAAATGGGATAGATTCTCTGAAGGATTTAGATAAATTTAAATTAGATGCTGCAGCTGTCATAAAATCTATTTTCGAATTAAGATTAAATACAAAGATATTATTCTGATCTATTTCTCTAGTAATGAAGCTATCTATTCAGTTTAAGATACACACCTACGGTGCTGTCTAAAACTAAAAACTTCATTTACCAAGAAGGAAATAGAACTACATCTCTAAAAATCAAAATCCGTGTTTCGAAAAAACTAAGACAATCATATCTAACAGTTTCCGCAGTGGCTTATGGCATCAGTACCTATGTTAGGATTACTTCATTATAAAGTAGCCTTTTACTTTTCTTGAATCTCTATAGATACGAAGTCTATATTCCAAGAAGCAGAAGAACTACTACTAAATAGTGACTTAACCCCTAACACCCTGAGTCCATACTCAATCTTCGAATACCTCCTACACTCGCCATAGCGAAAATACTTCCATCCTTGGCGTTACCAGACTTAGGAGTCCATATTAGTTTCTGTACTAGAATAGTTTTTTGATCTCTGATAAGTTACTCCCTTAGGTTCTTCTAAAGAAGACCTAAGTTAAGCACTAAAGACATTGCCTTTAATCTTGATCCCATCCTTTGTCTCTTAGAAATCTCCTTAGAAGTTCTGTGTTTGTCATCTCTAGCTTGTTACAGCTAAAGTCTCTGACAATGCCTTCGAAGGTTCCAGACAATGATGCAAGACAAACGTCTTCCACTACCTTGTCATCTGGCACCATATCTTTGGAATCTAGTTCGATCTGGAACTCATACATGTGTTCCCGAACAGGCATACCCTTAGACATCTTGGTACCAATGAGTATCTTGATAGAAAAGAGATGAGTCTATAAACCTCACCTTTTTGACATCTTATGCAAGTAAAACTTTATTTGAGAAGACCCGGCATATCTCTGACTTGCTTCTAAAGAGTTGTCCACAAGTCTGCTATGACACAGAACTTGCACATCTCCCCAGACTCTCGCTACTCGTTATATGTCCTAGTTAGTGCCCTAGTGACATCTGGACCCGTTAGGTCTAGTACAGGGATATTTAGATTGCTAGCCAATGTACGTTTATTACCCTAAGCATAAGCTAAAGATAGCGCTTCCGCTCTACGTAGTTAGAGACCCGATAACTGGTTCTCTTATGGGATTACGGATAGGGGAACTATATGGTTGAATGAAAGAATGCAAAATAACTTATTTTATGGATTTTAAAAACAAGCTAATTATATCCAAATGCCAACGCTACCCTCACAGCGAAGACACATCTATGGATTAATTTAACCATGTATGTAAGATCTCGGAATCGACTACACCTGTCTGAGGGGGGCAGTGTGCAGGTCTTCCACTTACGCGGGCCTTTCCCTTGACCTATCCAAATCTGCCAACTAAGAGATTTGATGAACCATGGTTATCTTTTGGCCAGTACCACGTGATCACCATTGTCCTTCGCAACGAATACCTCATGTGTACTTCGGATGCTTACCCACAAGCCTAGGCAATTACGGAACGGGAGTTCAAACGGCCCCCACGAGGGTGAGTAAAGTCCTAAACCCTTGGCGCCGTAATCGCCATATCTGGAAGGAGATCACTAAGTTGCTTGGTATGGAAAAACACATCTCTCACCCGAGGGGGTTGTTGAGTTATGCCCTCCCACCCGAGCACGAAGTGATTGGCCGTGGAGGCCAGGGGATCTCTAAAAGTCCTCTCTTGCATCCCTTATTAAATTTGAGGGTTATTTTATGCAAGTATGAGTGTACACTAAGGTCACGACAACCTATACACTAGACCCTGGTCATACCGTTCTCTCACTAGCATTTCAAGTCTTTCGCCTAGCATTAATCGATCTTGGAAGATCATAGTCCCTGCCTCAAGTGGATTTCTCCACTTAAGGGTCACATTATATATCCCAAGAACATCGATGCTCCGCAAACCTAGCTATCACACTAATGCTCTGGAGCCTAACCTAAGGTCAGACTGACAGGAAAGGTCTTCCACTACCATGGCGCCTTGCTTATAAATTTGAGGAATGATGTCATAGTAGAATTCCAACTCATTCTAGATTTCGATGCTGGCCAAATAGGCACACCCGACTAATTGGGTGTTGACTTAATGGTGGCATAACCATATATGAGGAATTCATACTATCATCAAGGGTCAATTAAATAATAGGCGTCACTAATGGAATCCTATCCTAATAAGGTCGCAAGGACCCGAGGGGAAAGGGCATCCCTCTAACACAGATAATTAAATTATCGCATCGGGGTTCTCTACAGAAATATAAAGAATAGTAGAAAGAAACAACCACATAACTGAATCAAGTATAGGGTCCGACCCCTGAACCTCACTGGCACAGTGTAGGCTCTCTATCTCCTTCGCAAGGTTCCTCAATCCGGTGCAAGCCTCTGTATACGATCTCCTGACGCTTTAGCCCTTTGCCGTCATCGTGTACGCTTCACCGGAATGCCATCATCCTCCAAGGTTCCGCTCGTCCTCCCGGTAGTGGATCTCTACGGCAAGTCCTCCTCTTCAATCTGTAACCAAAAAAGCTCTAGATTTACACGTGTGTGTATGAATCTAGCATGACAACTACGCGAACCCCTAACATTGATCTAATGTGAAAGAACAATCTAGCATGCATGCATGTTCTATCTATGCTGGATCTATATGTTAGAGATCATACCTGCGTGCGGATTCTTTCACCGCAACAAATTTTTTCTTTGTCGATGGAGACGGGCTCGGATCTGCTTGATATAGCTTTGATGTGACGGCTATTATAACTTTCTGTTTCGAACTCGGATTGGGTTGAAATTTGGACTGCAGGTAGCCAACGTCGAGATGCAACTTTTACAATAAGTTTTACCTTGTTTGGACTTCTATAGCTCCCGAAATCACAGAAACAATACTGATTTTCTGTGCAGATTCTGGACAGCAAAAGGTTGCGGGAGATGCCTTCTAGTTCACCCGATCTCACATGATGCACGGCACCTCAACGATAGATCTCTGAGTGTCTCCATCCAACGAGCCTTCTCCTTCTACGAAACACCACATAAGGAAGATGAGTCACCATCTAATGGCGCAAGCGAGGGAGAGAGAGACGAGAGAGGAGAAGAGAAGAGAGGAGAGGGTGCGGCTTGGGTTTTCCCATGGCATGGCTGGCCCCTAGGGCTTGCATCCATCACCGACCCCCCCTCTCCTTTTCCCTTATATAGGGTCGGCCTATCCATATGGATAAGGATAGTATGGATAATTTTAACTGATTCAAACCTCTCCCTATATATCTCTTCTTTTATCTATCTTTTCCTTGGTTTTGAAAACTGTCAAAATCAGCCCATTTTCTGTGCCTCATGACCGGCCCATTCATTGGAGGTAACAATCTCCTGAAACCAATGGGACCGACCTTGACCAGTCTCCCAACACTTAGGGCTGGCCCCCCTAGTGCATAGTGGCGCATGGTATGACCAAAACGCCCTTATGTCACTAGTTGGTCGTTCCTCGTGTACGAGACTTTGCAAGGCACACATAAGTGACGTGCACTAGTGATTTCACTATTCTCTGAGGTTCCCGTAGGGTGCCCCTAGTGAAGTCAACTAGTTAACTCGCAACATATCCCGGTGCTTCGCACCCATGTGGCAAAGTCCATTTATGGCAAGGAATTGCTATATGCGTCTCTGCACTAACCTAGGGTTTCCCCTAAATGCAAATACGTAGCTACGCATCCACCGTGCACTAGTGCGAAGCACTCACGGAGCGTAGGCTTGGACTTCTTGCTTCCTCTAACTACGTTCTGTGTTTTGAGGAGATGGTATAAGAATCGTATATAATATCGATAAGGTGGAACCTTCAGGGACCAGGGTTCATGGCTTCCAACTTAGACTCGATCGACACACTATCTGAGTGTACCATCGATCCTCTGAGTCCGAGTTAACCTGCGTGGTCACCCAGAGTGCGACGTAGGCTGCACTCCAATTCACCCGGACTTACTATGTTCTCCCTCATACCCTTGCTCTCCGCTTAGTATGGTAAACTCGCTGTCCCTCCATCCGGTGCCATGATGTAACTCGAGCGGTGGAGAATACCGTCAAACTCGAGTGCTCATATGACTCGGTTCCTTCCAGGTTGACCACATACATCGTACCTCCGATTAATCTTCTGAGCAACCAGATCCGTTACCAGTCCAACTGATGACCACCTGGCCAGGGTTTAATACGACATAGGTCAGACCAAGGAACGCACCTCCTGTTAGAGGTGTAGATAGCCTGCAGGAGTGACACGCTGATACAACGCCAGCCGGGTAACCCAGTACACCGTGGTTTTGGATCACTGTATCCAGATCCTCACACATTGGTGTGCCAAAGCACCACACAAACTGGTTAGTCCACCAGATATGGTTCCTCAGGGTTTAGGACCATTTTACCTTAAGCAGAAACACGATTTAGTGCACCGGTGTCTGCTCACCGGTCTATGCACCATGTTGGTTCCGTTCGGCCACAGACACTGTGCCTGCCTGGTAATGATTGTGGTGGAGACACCCATGCTCTGTCATCCCAACAGCTTTTCCTGATAGGGCGACCAACCCTAATCAGAGCTGCGAACTCATTTAGGTTATATAGGACCAATCCCTTGAGTCTCCCACTCAAGTTGATTACCATGTAGCCATGGCTCTCTATTCTGTAATCAGAATACGTACTAAGGTACGTACCAATATGCAATCCTATACTATCAACCATATATAGCTAAATTATAGGTTTTTACGAGCTGTAAACCTCACCAATTCTAACAAATACACCGTGGTTCATTTGGAGAAACTATAGCAACGGTGCTTTCTCATCAGGGGACAGGGCGCTCCCCACATAAGTTCGCTGCGGGGGGGTCCCTGTTCCTAGCTCAACTTCATCGAGCGGCTCGATCGAGGGGGACCCTGCCCATTCATCCATGCGCTCTTGCGCAAGGCTGAGGTCATCCTTTGGTTGCTACCCTTTCGATAGCCTGGTTTTGCATAAGACCCACCAGTACGCATGGTCTCGATCTGTATGGGGGCCGCTGCTTGTTGGTCCTTTTTGATACGGAGCACCTTTCCTCCGGCGTAGAACTTCATGCATTGGTATTTGGTTGATGTGATGGTGTCCATCTCGTGCAACCATGGTCGTCCCATGATCACGTTGTAAGGCGACTCTTCTTCGACCACGATGAACTGGACCTGCTGTGCTGTAGGCCCAACGACCACCGTCAGGGTGATCTTGTCGGCTACCTTCGTGGATTCTCTAGCAAAGATGTACAACACTGTGCTCGAAGGCTTCAACTATTCACGGGTGATGCCAAGCTGGTGGAAAGCCCGGAGGTAAATTACCTCCATGGAGCTTCCCATGTCTATGAGGCATCAATGGACATTTCATCTTCCGATTATCAACTGAATTACCAAGGGGTCATTATAAGGGAGACTTACTACCTGGAGGTCATTCTTGTTGAAAGTGAGGCCCTCCAATTCATCCAGCATTCCATCCTCCATCCTCTTGGGGAACGTGGATGACGATGTTCATAGTTTGGATTCAGATAACCTCTTTCGCTCTCTTCTGCATGGATTTTGTGAAGGGGGGCTGGCTCTGGCCTGCATCCGTGAATCATGTTCAGCCAAGGAGCAGCTCATGGGCCTAACCGCTCTGGCGGTGGTGGAGCCCCCTGCATGGCTTCTCCGGCATGGGGAGGAGGAGGCAGGCGTTCTTCCGTAGCTCGTCCGGCGGGGTCGGGCTACGCTATAAACACCTTAAGGTGCCCTCTCTCAATGAGGTCTTCCAGCTCATGCATCAGGGACCGAAAGCGGCGCGTGTCGTGACCCCGACTGTAACATCCGCCCCAAATATACAAGATTTTTTCCGCTTTGCCTGTGCCTGCACGAGAACTTCCCAGGGTGGTCACCCATGCTAGTACTACTCTCGCCCGAGCACGCTTAACTATGGAGTTCTTACGAATTCCGTAGCGGCGCACGGCTTTAAAACACGTCTTCTATGTTTGGGAGGGGAAATTATATAAGTAGTTCAGGATCTCCTTCTCTCTAGGCGATGTGGGACTAATCATGGCGTTGTACACCTAACCTCACCTCATCCATCTTGGCATTCCTGCCTCAGGAGTCTTGGCTCTTGGCTATTGGTCTATTGGATCTTGGTCGTTACAATCCACCCCCCTTAGGGCCACACGTCCTCGTGTAGGGTTAGACCCCCCCATAGCGAGGAGAACCGGCTCTGATACCATTTTGTAACATCCGCCCCAAACATACAAGATTTTGTCCGCTTTGCCTGTGCCCGCACGAGAACTTCCCAGGGTGGTCACCCATCCTAGTACTACTCTTGCCCGAGCACGCTTAACTACGGAGTTCTTACGAATTCCGTAGCGGCGCACGGCTTTAAAAAGCGTCATCTATGTTTGGGAGGGGAAATTATATCAGTAATTCAGGATCTCCTTCTCTCCAAGCGATGTGGGGCTAAGTCATGGCCTTGTACACCTCACATCACCTCATCCATCTTGGCATTCCCACCTAAGGAGTCTTGGCTCTTGGCTATTGGCCTATTGGATCTTGGTCGTCACATAACTCTTGGACAAGTCATCATCGCTTTAAATATGAACTATTGGCTGCAATCGGTAGCCTACATAATAGGCCATTAGTAGACCATCTAAAGTTGCCTCGCCAGCTTAGTTCGTCATGAATCAATGCATAAATGGTACATTTGATCTTCATATCAATGCATAAGTACATCAATTAGGTTCAAAAAGGCTGACATTGGCCAAGTCATAATTGCCTAATATCGGACTAATGGCTGCAACTGGTAGTCTACATAGTAGACCATCCAAGCTTACCTTACAATCTTAGTTCATCACAAACCAGTGCATTAGTGCCTAAGTTGACCTTTGTACTAGTACATTAGTAGAAATCATCGCATCCGACATAGGACAAAGATCAAATTATGCACTAACTTATTAGGTCAAATAGGCACTATAATATATATATATATATATATATATATATATATATATATATATATATATATATATATATATATATATATATATATATAATGCAACACTTATTCATTAATTAATTCAAATATCAAATTCAGCATATATGTACTAGTTCAAAGATCAAATGCGGCATATATGAACTTTTTAGATCAAATTCAACACTATGCACTAATTTGAAGATAAAATCCAACACCTATGCAATGATTTGAAGATCAAATCTAACACTATGCACTAATTTGAAGATCAAACTCAGTATTATGCGACGATTCTAAGATCAATTTTTGCATAATAATACTGGTTCAAAGATCAAATGTAGCACTATCACCACCACCAACATTGGTTCAAAGATCAAATGCAGTACTTCATCACTAATTCAAAAATAAAATTCAACACATTATGCACTAACTCACATCACCTTATGCATGATTCAAAGATTAAATCATGCACGTATGCACTAACTCATGGATTAAATCCAGCACTAGCTATATACAAATTCAAAGATTAAATATATATATATATATTATTTCATAAATTCAGCAACAAGAGCAACCATAACTAGGCCAGAATGCAAACCCTAGCCATAGGACTGACCAAAATGCAAACCCTAACCCGAAAAATGGTTGGAATGCAAACCCTAGCACAGATCAATGTCGGATATGCAAACCTTGGTCAAAAAAATGACCGAAAGCAAACCCTAGTGATGGATCGAGCTGAAAAAAAACTTAAGGATCAAAATCCGACTCAGACTGCGTTGGAAACAATGGTGACAACCAAAGGAGAGAAACTCACCTTGATCGCATCGAAAAAGAGAAAAAATCAGACGAAACCTTAGCCAAATAAGCTCGCATAAATCGCTCGGGTGCGATCATCGTTTCCGCAAGAGAAAGGAAAGAGAATTTTGTCCGAATTTCGGGAGGAAGACAAATCAGCCCAGATGACTAAAATCATCCACATAGGTGGATGCTTCTGTTGATGGTGGCTCGAGTCAAACCCTTCTCGAACGGGTCGACTGTTAGGTTGTGCGCATGACCTGGAGCCCGAGATTGTCGATGCGTCCTTCAGCGAAAAGACGAGCCTGACTCCAAGCAGCAGTGCACACAAGGTTTTTAGGTCGTGCGAGCCATGGAGGGCGAGGCCACATTGCTGAGACCGAGGCCATGATGGGGAGAGTCCGAGCGGAGGAATGCAAGGCCGTTGGGAGATCCGTGGTGCTTCGATGATGTTTGATCTGACATATCGTGATTGGTGGGTATCTAGATCATGACTTTTGTGGAACCCATGAGTGTTATCTCTGCGAAGATCACCATGTGTGATCCGTTCAGTCAGATATGTGGAAAAGAGAGCGCACAAAGAGGTAGAGCTTTCTTCTCTATCTATCATATAGCATGTTTAATTTTGGTCTTCTCTATTTGGTGATTTTTCAGAGGACCATTGGCGTATGTTGAAGACAGTCTGGTCTCTGTTGATGCGTATAATCATCTTTTATGGTAGACAGTTATGTAAAGATTTATTAGGGGGCATGGTATGCCGTTGGGTGTAATCCTATTTATCTTCTTTATAGTAGATTCCTGGAGGTGGTGATTGTTGGAGAGAGGACATAGCCCCGTTTGGGTGAACCTCTATAAATCTTGTGTCCCTCTTGTCTTCTGTCATGTTTTTTTGTGTGTCTTGTATCGTATCGGATCGGTGCAGTATGAGATGCATCGATGGGATCTGATGTTTAAGGGATGTGCAGTATTGGGCTACGTATCCGCATCTTCACCCCTTCTCTATACCGGGCTCCGTCTCGTCTGCTGCGCAACAAACTGGTATCAAAGCTTTGACTTTTGGTGTGGGATTGCTCTGATTCTAACAATTGGTATCAAAACTTTGGATTGCTTCTTTAGAGTGTCATTGCAGAGTCACCAACGGGTGACTATTCCAGCCGTCGATGTGCAGATTGACGTGGTCACCGATAGGTGGCTAGTAGAGTGTCGACGGGCACCGGCACGAGTCGTTACAAAGTGACTAGTGGAAGCACTTACTGGAGTTTTGGGAGAATAGCATAGAGAACATTCTTTTTGGTCAGATCTTGGTGGCACAAGACACAAGTGGGTCCGATGTTATCGGTCCTGAAGAGGCGACAATTTGAGGTCAACTTTCAGATGGATCTTGTATTTGGAGTGCGAGCAGTCATTGGCACTATAATCAAGATTGCAAAGGAAAGATGGAGCATAGCCGACAGATTTTGCTTCAAGTTTCGACCAACGACAGGGTCAGGTTCAGTGCCATCATGTTTCACAGATGTTGAGTCTGATAAGGGGTTATCTTGGCCACAACTCATGATCTGCCAAGATTCTATTGTTCTTGATAGCAGTGGTCAGTTGTTTGTTCACATGATTGGAGTTTTAGCAACGCAGTGTGATGGTGGCCAGTCAACACAGAGGTGGCATACTCCAGTGCTGACAGAAGGGGCCGCAGGTTTGTCATATGTCAGAGTGTGAGAAGTTATTAGATTACTTTCTAATCTAAGTCTTACACGTGCAGGCTTATCTTTGGAGGTGGAATTTGTTAAAAGGACTTCTTTGGAGATTATTATTGAAGATCCTATGAGCTGGGGATTGTTTGACATTGTTGGGTGTTGGCTTCAGGCGTAGTGGGTTTTGTTACGAAATATGACTGCAGGTGGAGCATTTTCTCAAGCGATGCAGATCTTAAAGAATATGTCCAGTGGTAGCTACTTTATGCATGTCTTCAGGCGTGGGACAGATGCATCTGTCATCAAGATGGTGACCGAGCACTCATGGTGGAGTGTGTGGAGGTATGAATAGTTTTGTTTCCCCAACAGAGATGGAGGGGAGATTGATGTTGAGGATCACTCGCCAAAGTGGAGATTGTTGAGTATTGTAGTATTGGCTTAGAATCCTATTTGGAGGAGAGCCGGTTGGCTCGGAGTTCTATTTGGAGGAGAGGCACATGTTCATGACCTCTAACAGGAGCAGATCCGGTGGGTTTTCCCGCTGGCATAAGTCCATCAGCTTGGTGGAGCTTGTTGGATGTCGGAGGCGACTTCGGACATTTTGTCCATTGGTGGTGGAGTGACATTAGTTAAGATGTAGCTCGTTTGGATGTCAGAGGAAACTCCAAGTGTCGTGGCCACTAGAAGATGGATGGAGGAGGCGATCATCGGGCATGATGATTAGCCATCGGCATTCAGTTGGGTGCATACACTGGTCAAAGATGTAGGGCACATGTTTGGATGCAGACACTGGCAAGATGCTTTCGGCGCGTCTTCAAGATGCTCATTCAGAATAGTGAGAAGGGGTTGTTTGGCATTGCCAGGGTGCCGTTTGCACCATCAAGAAGCAGGTTCGTGATATCGATAGAGTACCACTTTGCACTATCAAAGTGCTTTGAATACGATGAATAGACGTCTGGTTTGTGACATCTTGCCATTGTGGAGATTGTTGATGATGGCTCGAGTCAAACCCTCCTCGAATGGGTCGTGCGCATAACCCTATGGGTCGTGCGCATAACCCTTTTAGGTCGTGCGTACGACCTGAAGCCCGAGATTGTCGATGCGTCCTTCAGTGAAAAGGCGAGTCTGACTCCAGGCAGTCGTGCACATGACTTTTCTAGGTCGTGTGCACGACTGTTGTGTGTACCATTCCCTTTTGGAGCCGGCCACGCAACAGTCAGAGAGAAGGAGGGGGGTCGGCCATGCAACAAACACCCCCCCTAGTTCGGTCGGCGTGTCTCCAGACGAAAGGGAGGGCAGCAGCCCTGACCCCCCTTGCCTCGGTCGGCATGTAGCCAGAAGGGGGGAGGGGTCAGTCGGTCGGTCACCAAGGAGAGAGGGGGCAGCACACCCCCCCTCTCCTGGGTCGGCATGTAGTCAGAGGGGGAGGCAGCACACCCCCCTCCCTTTTCTCTCTCCTGGGTCGGCATGTAGCCAGAGGGGGAGGCAGCACACCCCCCTCCCCTTTCTCTCTCCTGGGTCGGCATGTAGCCAAAGGAGGAGGCATCACACCCCCCTCCCCTTTCTCTCTCCTGGGTCGACATGTAGCCAGAGGGGGAGGCAGCACACCCCCCTCCCCTTTCTCTCTTCTGGGTCGGCATGTAGCCAGAGGGGGAGGCAGCACACCCCCCTCCCCTCTCTCTCTCCTGGGTCGGCATGTAGCCAGAGGGGGGGGCAGCGCACACCCCCCCCCCCTTCTCTCTCCTGGGTCGGCATGTAGCCAGAGGGGGAGGCAGTACACCCCCCCTCTCTCTCCTGGGTCGGCATGTAGACAGAGGGGGAGGCAGCACCCCCCCCCCTCTCTCTACCTCGCACGACTGGTCAACAAGGCTGCGAAAAATATCGGAGGCTACGCTGCGCTGACAACGCCCCGCGATTTCCGACCCGGAGTGACCAGGTGTCAACCGCGCGCCACGTCACCGCGGCGGTTGAACTCATTGCGGGGACACGTCACCCCCCCCCCCCCCCCGATTTTCAGGGAGCGTTGTAACCGTCACCCCACACTATAAAAGGGGACCTACCCCTTCAGCATGAGGAGGAATTCTGGAGGGGACGCTGCCCACTTCGTCCCGGAATTTGCGGAGCTGCGGAGATCGGTCGGTCTGCACCCAGAGGCTGTCTGCGGAGATCGGTCGGTCTGCACCCAGAGGCTGTCTGCGGAGGTCGATCGGTCTGCACCCAGAGGCTGTCTGCGGAGGTCGGTCGGTCGGCAGCCAGACACTGTTTGCAAGCGACCTGCAGACAAACGCTGTCTGCAGCGGTCGGTAGTCTGAGTGAAATTGCAGAGGACGGTAGTTTGGGAGACCGGTCCTCAGGGTATGTAATTGGGGTTAAGGTGAGAGATTGTACCCGAAAAGATAGTTCTAGTGCATTCTCGCCCCACCCGTGGTTTTTTCCCTTTCGACGTTGCGAAGGGGTTTTTCCACGTAAATACTGTCTTCACTCTTCTCTTTGGCTTGTTGGATTGTGCTTGCCACCCGAACCGCCCGGTTCAACTAAAAACCCCCCACAATCTTGGCGCCGTCTGTGGGATAGTCTTCGAGACTTCCTACTAGAGCTTTCGACTGTTGACCCGTGGGTGTTGACCAGTCCGAGGCTACCTGCAACCAGCGATCCATGACCACACGATTGAAGAACGATGGCCGGTGGACCGTATCGTACCCGCTCGACGTCGCAGCTCTTATCCGAAGCTGCACCCCTCGGAGATGCTAATGACGTCGGGCGTCTTGTTCAACCATCAGCGGACACGGAGCGCGCAGTCCCGCTGGTGAATCCCATACTGGGGGTCGGGGACTCCAGTCAAGCTCCGGTAGCAACCCTGGCTCCACTAACCGTGGGTCTGTCGGAAGCTTTTCTGGCCACAATGATGATGACCCAGCAAGCTCTCACCACCCAGCTCCAAACGATGCAGCGCAACTACGAGGAGTTGCGTGACTTCGTGCGGGCTGCACCGACGGGCGGTCTACTCAATCAGGGCATATTGGCCCAAGCGGGACAGAGCCTCCCCACTCAAGCTGCCCCACCAGTGCAAATGCAGCCGCAACCAGTGCCTCAGGTGGAGGTCAGGGTTAATCGCTCGGTGGAGGTCCAAAGTGCGAATCCCGACGGGCGAGACTCGAGTAGCCCAGAGCCTGTGGAAAGAAACAAACACGCCCGAGCTGTGTCGGCACGCTCAGATGTCTGGTCCCGGATCGGAGCACACCCCCGACAGCCGCCTGCCTCCAAGCATCACTCGAAGACAGACTCGGCACAAGTGCATCGCCCGAAGCGAGACGGAGAACTTCATCGTCAATCGAGTGATAGTCATCACACTCGGATGACGCCAGCCAGTCGGCAGCCGGCTCATACTACTGACCGGAGGAGCGTGCACGAACGCATTCGGGTATATGCGTCGGAGCGACTCGGGGAGCGAGAGGAGATCCAGCGAGACCGACCGGGGGTCCGAGCTCCCGACCGGTTGGAGGAAGTCGCCATCCGAGGAGCCGCACGATCGCCGCTTGTCGAGAAGCTACTCCGGGAGCCATTCCCTCGAGGATGGAATCCTCCATGCCTTCCCAAGTTCGACGGATCGAAAGACCCGGTGGAGCATGTACTGGCTTTCCGGGATGCTCTGGTCCCGCATGAGGATGATCATATCCTCTACCGAACCTTCGCCAACAGCTTGTCGGGAACGCCCCTCGAATGGTTCCACAAGCTCAGGCCCTCGTCCATCTCCTCCTTTTCGGAGCTGAGCACGCGGTTCATCGACCAGTACCGATGCAATCGCCGGGAGCTGAAGACTCTGGAGTCACTCTTCGGGATGAGTATGACCTAGAAGGAGACGCTCCGACAATTCTACCATAGGTTCAGGTTCGAGTACCTGAGCTTGGCGGACGCAGATGGGCAGGATCGCATGGTGATCGCGGCCTTCAAGAACGCCATTCAGCCTGCCCAGCTCGTCAACGCGTCGCTCATCAAGCGAACCCCGAAGACAATCGACGAGCTGTCACGGCACGTTGAGAAGTACATCAAGATCGAAGACGCGGACCGCAAGAGGAAGGCGGTGGAAACCAGGGTCCCGCACCAGGGCTACGCCAAGCCAGCTGTTGTGAAGAACGTCAACAAGCAGCAGGGGGATGCGACACGGCATGAGGCGAAACGGCAAAGGCAAGACAGGCTAGCGAGGCCGCAGTGGAACAGAGAGTTCACAGTACTGAACGCCCCCATTGACCAGATTCTGGAAGCTATCAAGGGCGAACCATACTTCAAGTGGGCGCAACTGCTTGAACCTGGAGAGAGGAGAGCCAGAGATGCATCAAGGTACTGCGAGTACCACCAGAGCCAAGGTCACACTACCCTGCAGTGTCGGGCGCTTAAACATCATATCGAGGATCTCATTGAGGCCGGCCATATTGGCTGCTTCATTGACCTCCCCCAACGTAAGGAGACTAAGGCTGTAGGGGAAGTCCAGCGAGGAGCGATGGCACAACGCTTGCCGGGTCCTCCGCCAGAAAGACGTCAGCTCCGAGAGGTAGATGCAGTCTACGGGTACCATGGCCCGGTACCATCATCAAATGCCGTCGACCGACAGGTGCGACGTATTGAACAAGCAAGGCAAGTCCACCATGTGGTACTCGACCCTGTCATCCGTCCTGAGCCAAGAGTGGAAGCGGCAGTACAGTTTTCGGCGGCTGATCTGGTCGGAATAGAGAGGCCTCACAACCATCCCCTGGTCATACGGCTCCAGATAGCCAATTGCCTTGTGAAGAGAATTCTGGTCGACGCCGGAAGTTCGGTATATGTTCTCTTCCTCAGCGCCTTCGACGCCATGCAGCTAGATCGCGGACAGATGACCGAGTCGTCGTCGATGATAACGGGCTTCACGGGGGAGACTGCAAGGGTGGTTGGTGAGATCACCCTCCCGATCACAACAGGGCACCTCACTAATCTTACCCGGTTCATTGTGATCGAAGCTCACTCGGCGTACAACATCATCCTCGGAAGACCGTGGCTCCACCACTTGGATGCGGTCCCCTCGTCGGCCTACCAGGTAGTGAAGTTTTGGACCGACAAGGGCGTGATGAGCATTCGAGGTGACCAGTCCTCGGCAACCAAGTGCGAGCTCAGTGCCATCCATCTGAAGACGACATGCCAAATCGAGGGAGGAGAACCAGGTGAAGGCGGCACTGAGTTGGGCATCCTCAACCTCTGGACTGCGAAGCAGAGTCAAGAGGCACCAACGCTCCAGCACCGCGCCCTATCAAGCGCAGGAGCGCGAGGAGGCCAAGCATCTGAGAAGACCGACCTGTCAGTTGAACTTAAAGAACTGACAGTGTCGGGGGACCTGCTGAAGACCGACCTGTCAGCTGAACGTAAAGAGCTGACAGTGTCGGGCGACTTACTGAAGACCGATATGTCAGCTGAACGTGAAGAGCTGACAGTGTCGGGGGACCTACCGAAGACCGACCATTCAGTTGAACGTAAATAACTGAATGCGTCGAGGAGCTTGAAGAAGGCCGGTCAGTTAGCTGAACTTAAAGAGCTAACTGGTCCGAGCGACCCGATGGAGACTAACCTACCAGCTGAAGATAAAGAGCTGAGCAGGATGACGCACCCTCAGAAGACCGATCGATCGGTTGAATCTAAAGAACCGGATGAGTTGGAGAGCCCGAACACGGAGTGGGAGGAGTCGCCTGCCGTCGAGCCAATTCTGCCCGTGGACTTAGGAGAAACGGGTCATCCGAGGATAACTTTTCTCGGGTCGCGGCTGCTGAAGCATCATGCCGAAGCTATGACGGCATTTCTCAAAGCAAACCTGGACGTGTTCGCATGGTCAGTTGAAGATATGCCAGGCATCCACCCCGAGGTAGCCTGTCATCACCTCAACATTCGAGAAGGAGCTGCACCTGTACACCAGAAGCCCCGATTGCTAGCACCGGAAAAAGCAGCAGCTGTCAACATGGAGGTAGAGAAGCTGCTACGAGCGGGCATCATCAGAGAGGCTCGATACCCGAAGTGGATCGCTAACATGGTCGCCGTCCCCAAGAAGTCCGGAGCCATTCGGGTCTGCATCGATTTCACAAATCTTAACCAGGCATGCCCAAAGGATAGCTACCCGCTACCGCGCATCGATACCCTGGTGGATTCCACGGCGGGACACGAGAGGCTCTCGTTCATGGACGGGTACTCGGGCTATCACCAGATCCCCATAAATCTGGAGGACCAGGAGCACACGACCTTCGTCACGGGTCGAGGGCTCTACTGCTACAAGATGATGCCATTCGGATTGAAGAACGCGGGGGTGACATACCAAAGGCTAGTGAACAAGATATTCGTCGACCAAATCGGAAGGAACGTGGAGGTCTACGTCAACGACTTGCTTGTGAAGAGTCAGGCTGAGGATACGCATATGCAAGACCTGGAGGAAACCTTCGCAACCTTGCAGAGGTACAGCATGAAGTTGAACCCGGCCAAGTGCGCCTTCGGCGTGACGTCGGGAAAATTCCTGGGATACTTGGTCACCCGACGGGGGATCAAAGCCAACCCGGAGCAGATCCGTGCTTTGGAGGAGATGCCGTCGCCAAAGTCACGAAAGGAAGTCCAGAAGCTGACCGGACGGATCAACGCCCTCAATCGCTTCATATCAAAGTCCTCAGACCGGTGTCGGCCCCTGATCGAGAGGTTGAGTAATCTTGCACCTTTCAACTGGGACCAACGCTGTGAAGAAGCATTTCAGGAGCTGAAGACGTATCTTGGCTGACCCCCTATCTTGACAGCCCCCCAGCCAGGTGCAATGCTGGGGGTATATCTTTCCGTATCAGAGGCAGCAATCAGCGCTGTACTGATATGCGAGAGTGAAGGAGTGGAGAAGCCTGTCTACTACGTCAGCCGCATCATGACGTCAGCTGAAACTCGGTACGCGCGGATCGAACAAGTAGCCCTAGCATTAGTGTACGTGTCAAGGAGGCTTCGCCCGTACTTCGTCGCTCACCCCATCGAGGTCATCACCGAGCACCCCCTGAAGGAAGTACTGGATAACTCTACTCGGGCAGGTCGGCTGAGCAAGTGGGCTGCAGAGCTGCAAGAGTTTGGTCCTTGGTATGTGCCTCGGAAAGCAGTCAAGGGCCAAGCACTTGCGGACTTCCATAGTGATTTCCCGGCGGAAGACACTGCTCCGGTGCCAGAGATGTTAGAAGACCTGTCGGTAGCTGCTGGTCGACCCGTGGGAGTCGGTGCGGCAGCAGGACAGGAGGACGAAGGAAAAGGCTGGAGATTGTTCGTGGATGGCTCGTCGTGCGCAGTCGGGAGTGGTGTGGGGGTAGTCCTAGTAACCCCCGATCACACGAAGCTCGAAAAGTTAGTGCGGCTACTTTTCCCGACGACGAACAACGAAGCTGAGTACAAGGCGATGCTGACAGGACCCTGCGAAGGACGAGACCGGCCGGTGAACACCTTGGAAGATAGGTCGACAGACCCCACCGGGGTACGATCGATCGACCAACCTAAACCAAGTGGTACATAACACTCCAAGCGAGTTCTACCACTTGGCCGACCGGTCGACAGGACCCTGTGAAGGGCGAGACCGGCCGGTGAACACCTTGGAAGATCGATCGATAGACCCCGCCGGGGTACGACTGGTCGACCAACCTAAACCAAGTGGTACATAACACTCCGAGCGAGTTCTACCACTTGGCCGACCGGTCGACAGGACCCTGCGAAGGGCGAGACCGGCCGGTGAACACTTTGGAAGATCGGTCGACAGACCCCGTCGGGGTACGACCGGTCGACCAACCTAAACCAAGTGGTACATAACACTCCGAGTGAGCTCTACCACTTGGCCGACCGGTCGACAGGACCCTGCGAAGGGCGAGACCGGTCAATGAACACCTAGGAAGATCGGTCGACAGACCCCGCCGGGGTACGACCGGTTGACCAACCTAAACCAAGTGATACGTAACACTCCGAGCAAGTTCTACCACTTGGCCGACCGGTCGACAGGACCCTGCGAAGGGCGAGACCGGCCGGTGAACACCTTGGAAGATCGGTCGACAGACCCCGCCGGGTACGACCGGTCGACCAACCTAAACCAAGTGATACATAACACTCCGAGCGAGCTCTACCACTTGGCCGACCGGTCGACAGGTCCCTACGAAGGGCATGACCGGCCGGTGAACACCTAGGAAGATCGGTCGACAGACCCCGCCGGGGTACGACCGGTTGACCAACCTAAACCAAGTGGTACATAATACTCTGAGCGAGTTCTACCACTTGGCTGACCGGTCGACATGTCCCTGCGAAGGGCGTGACCGGTCGGTGAACACCTAGGAAGATCGATCGACAGACCCCGCCGGGGTACGACCGGTTGACCAACCTAAACCAAGTGGTACGTAACACTCCGAGCGAGTTCTACCACTTGGCCGACCGGTCGACAGGACCTTGCGAAGGGCGAGACCGGCCGGTGAACACCTTGGAAGATCGGTCGACAGACCTCGTCGGGGTACGACCGATCGACCAACCTAAACCAAGTGGTACATAACACTCCGAGCGAGCTCTACCACTTGGCCGATCGGTCGACAGGTCCCTACGAAGGGCATGACCGGCCGGTGAACACCTGGGAGGATCAGTCGACAGACCCCTTGGGGGTACGACCGATCGACCAACACAAACTAAGGCGGGCACACAAACCGAGATGGGCACGCACGTCGGGGTGCATGTGCAAACTAAGGCGGGCACGCAAACCGAAGCGGGTGCATAAGTCGAGGCTAACACGCGGAATGAGGCTGCACATAAATCGAGGCAAAGTGATCCTGACCGGACGGGACCGAAGATCGCCCGATCAGGAGGGGGTATTGTGTGTACCATTCCCTTTTGGAGCCGGCCACGCAACAGTCAGAGAGAAGGAGGGGGGTCGGCCATGCAACAAACACCCCCCCTAGTTCGGTCGGTGTGTCTCCAGACGAAAGGGAGGGCAGCAGCCCCGACCCCCCCTTGCCTCGGTCAGCATGTAGCCAGAAGGGGGAGGGGTCGGTCGGTCGGTCACCAAGGAGAGAGGGGGCAGCACACCCCCCCTCTCCTGGGTCGGCATGTAGTCAGAGGGGGAGGCAGCACACCCCCCTCCCTTTTCTCTCTCCTGGGTCGGCATGTAGCCAGAGGGGGAGGCAGCATACCCCCCTCCCCTTTCTCTCTCCTGGGTCGGCATGTAGCCAGAGGAGGAGGCAGCACACCCCCCTCCCCTTTCTCTCTCCTGGGTCGGCATGTAGCCAGAGGGGGAGGCAGCACACCCCCCTCCCCTTTCTCTCTCCTGGGTCGGCATGTAGCCAGAGGGGGAGGCAGCACACCCCCTCCCCTCTCTCTCTCCTGGGTCGGCATGTAGCCAGAGGGGGGGCAACGCACACCCCCCCCCCTTCTCTCTCCTGGGTCGGCATGTAGCCAGAGGGGGAGGCAGTACACCCCCCTCTCTCTCTCCTGGGTCGGCATGTAGATAGAGGGGGAGGCAGCACCCCCCCTCTCTCTACCTCGCACGACTGGTCAACAAGGCTGCGAAAAATGTCGGAGGCTACGCTGCGCTGACAACGCCCCGCGATTTCCGACCCGGAGTGACCAGGTGTCAACCGCGCGCCACATCACCGCGGCGGTTGAACTCATTGCGGGGACACGTCACCCCCCCGATTTTCAGGGAGCGTTGTAACCGTCACCCCACACTATAAAAGGGGACCCACCCCTTCAGCATGAGGAGGAATTCTGGAGGGGACGCTGCCCACTTCGTCCCAGAATTTGCGGAGCTGCGGAGATCGGTCGGTCTGCACCCAGAGGCTGTCTGCGGAGATCGGTCGGTCTGCACCCAGAGGCTGTCTGCGGAGGTCGATCGGTCTGCACCCAGAGGCTATCTGCGGAGGTCGGTCGGTCGACAGCCAGACACTGTTTGCAAGCGACCTGCAGACAGACGCTGTCTGCAGCGGTCGGTAGTCTGAGTGAAATTGCAGAGGACGGTAGTTTGGGAGACCGGTCCTCAGGGTATGTAATTGGGGTTAAGGTGAGAGATTGTACCCGAAAAGATAGTTCTAGTGCATTCTCGCCCCACCCGTGGTTTTTTCCCTTTCGACGTTGCGAAGGGGTTTTTCCACGTAAATACTGTCTTCACTCTTCTCTTTGGCTTGTTGGATTGTGCTTGCCACCCGAACCGCCCGGTTCGACTAAAAACCCCCCACAACTGTGCTTGGCAGACATGGGTTTGACCCAGTCTTGCACGATTGGACTTTCCAAATTTGGCTATTTTGGGGGAATCTCAGGATTAAGCTCTTGTAATCTGATCCCCTAGTATATAAAGGGTCTAGAGTATTGGGAAACAGAACCTTTGGACCATCCTTTGGAAGAGAGGATCAATTTCGGCTCTTGGTGAAGCTTCTTGCGGAGAAGATAAACCCGAGGAAGGAGTGGGCCTTGCTCCTCCCTCAGGCCAATGAAGGGCCTGCGAGCGGCATCCATGACGCCATGGTGGAGCACCGCTTTGCAGGTACTTGGTGATCAATCTCGAAGGAATTTTACTTTGAGGAAAACCTAAAGAAGACCCTCTTTTCGGGGAAGATGCCTTCGGGCATGGTGGCGAGCCATGGAGGGCGAGCCATGATGGAGCTAGTCCGAGAGGAGGGACGCAAGGCCATTGGAAGATCTGTAGTGCTTCGATGATGCTTGATCTGACAGTTCGTGATTGGTGAGTATATAGTTCATGGCTTTTGTGGAACCCGTGAGGGTTATCTCTGCAGAGATTGTCAAGTGTGATCCGTTCAGTCAGATATGTGGGAGAAAGAGCGTACAAAAAGGTAGAGCTTTGTTCTCCATCTATCATGCATTATGTTCAATTTTGGTCTTTTCTATTTGGTGGTTTTTCGGAGGACCGTTGGCGTATGTTGAAGACAGTCTGGTCTCCGTTGATATGTATGGTCATCTTTTGTGGTGGAGAGATATGTGAGGATTTGTTAGAGGGCATGGTATGCCGTTGGGTATAATCCTGTTTATCTTCTTCATAGTGGATTCCTGGAGGTGGTGATTGCTGAAGAGAGGACGTAGCCCCATTTGGGGTGAACCTCTGTAAATCTTGTATCCCTCTTATCTCCTGTGATATTTTTCTGTGTGTCTTATGTCGTATCGGATCGGTGCAGTATAGGATGCACCAATAAGATCTGACATTTACGGAATATGCGGCGCTGGGCCGTGTATCCGCATCCTGCCTCTTTCTTCTCTATGCCGGACTCCATCTCGTCCGCTGCGAAACAGCTTTTCCACGCACCTAAAACCCAAAAGAATGGAGGAGTTCCACCAAAAAGAACGGACCCTGAGTACACACACACAATGCCCCCCCCCCCCCCCCCCCACCAAAAAAAATAAAAATAAAAATAAAAATAAATAAAAAATAAAAAATCAGAATTTTAATTCATTCTGTATACGCCCAAGAGTCTGGAATGGGCCTGGTATTGGGCTTATGAAACTGGACTGGCCTGATACTACTCATGATCTTTTTCTCGCATCCACCTTTCAGATCTCAGTTTCAGGTATACAACCGGACATAACCGTTTTGCTTCTAACTACTCATCAACCACCTCCCTCCCTCTCTCTCTCTCTCTCTCTCTCTCTCTCTCTCTCTCTTCAATTCTTTGGTATTTGGTGCACTTGTCCTGTTTCAGGGTAATTGTATTTGGTGCACTTGTCATGACTTACCTTTCCATCAATTCCCCCGTTATAACTCCTCATCCTCACTTTCCACCCATTCCACTTCTCCATCAGTTGCAGTTTTTATAGAATCCAGCACACAAAGAGAGAGAGAGAGAGAGAGAGAGAGAGAGAGAGAGAGAGAGAGAGAGAGAGAGAGAGAGAGAGGGCAAGCTCCACGCTCCCCCACATTTAATTCCATCATCTCTTTCTCACCACCCTTCAATCCCCCATAGCTAGCTCTACAAAGCCCGGAATATTAAGAGCTCTATACAGTGAATCCACTGAAGAGAGGAAAAAGCCATGGACTTCCTCTCTCTCGGCCTCTTCGTCGCGGTCTGTTTCGGGGTCTCGGGCACCCAGATGGGTGTTTGCCATGGCTCTCAAATCCAAACCCAGGATTTCATTTCTTGGGCTGACTTCACCGCAGAGCGCTTCTCAGGAAACTCTGATTCGGACAAGGGGGCGAGCGGGCGGGTCATCGTGGTATCGAAGGACGGGGAGGGGGATTCGAGGACGGTGCAGGGAGCGGTCGACATGGTCCCTCTTGGCAATGCTGAAAGAGTGAAGATCATTATATCACCAGGAGTTTATAGGTCAGTGTGATGGTAATTTGCTCTATTTGGCTCTAACATGGTCATAATCTTCTAACTTTGGTGATCTTTTGATGAACATTTTGCAGAGAGAAGGTGGTTGTTCCGATCACGAAGCCGCACATTTCATTCATCGGGAACGAAAGTTCCCAAACCGTGATCTCATGGAATTCAAGAGCCTCCGATCGAGATTCGAACGGAAATGTGGTCGGGACCCTTAATTCCGCTTCCGTTGCTGTTGAATCCGATTACTTCTGCGCAAATGGAATCACTTTCGAGGTATTTCGAGTACCCGTGCAACTACTATGTAATGTATATTGTGCCCGGGGTCTGATTGCTAGAATTGGGCTCTGGGCTAGCAGAACACAGCCCCCGCTGCAGCTCCGGGGGCGTCGGGGATGCAAGCTGTAGCACTGAGGCTGTCCGGCGACAAGGCCATGTTGTACAGATGCAGGATTCTGGGCACTCAAGACACCCTCTTTGATCATGTAGGAAGGCATTACTTTACTGAATGCGACATCCAAGGATCAATTGATTTCATTTTCGGAAGTGCGAGATCACTGTATAAGGTAAAGTCCCCAATTTTGAACTACTGAATTTGATCAGAATGTGATCTCCTCACCAGTACTACTGATGCGAAGCAGGCATGTAGGCTTCACGCGGTGGCCACGAGTTACGGAGCGATCGCAGCATCGCAGAAGGACTCGCCATCGGAGGATTCAGGGTTTTCCTTCGTGAACTGCAATCTGAGCGGCTCCGGGATGCTCTACCTGGGGAGGGCTTGGGGGAGGTACGCGACCGTGGTGTTCTCCTACTGCAAGCTTGAAGGCATCATCATCCCAGAAGGGTGGAGCGACTGGGGGGATCAATCAAGGAGAAGGTATGCATCTCTTCCTTCAAGTTCAGAAAATCGATTAAGACCCGAGAGATTAAAAATTTCTAACAGGTCTAATCTCGCAGGACGGTCTTGTTCGGAGAGTACGAGTGCAGCGGAGGCGGCGCATCTCTGAGCGGGAGGGTGCCATGGGCAAGAACACTCACCTACGACGAAGCGAGGCCTTTCCTCGATCGGAATTACGTTGATGGCGATGAATGGCTAAGATTGTAGAAAATGTCGACTGATACTACAAAATGCGAAATTCTTTCACTTCATTCTTCCCACTTTTCGCAATCGCACACCGATAGGGGATCCAAATCCAACATAGCAGTATCAATTGGTCAATTGCTCATCATGGTTCGGTTAACCATTCCAATCAGAGCAGTTGCAAGCTCTGGGAGGATGGACAAAGCATGAGTGCTTTGGGTTCCTTTTGGTGTGGATGATAGCAGAGGCATGGAGCCATGTGAATGAATGAAGGAATGGTTAGTAGAGTTGAGTGAGATCGATTGGCTTACTTTAAGTGGAAGTGGGCATTGGTACAAAGGAAAAAAGAGGACTTCATACCTACTGATTTCAACCAATAACTTGTAAAATTAAAGGCTAATCACTATACTTAGAATAATCTTAACTGAATAATTAGTGCATATAGTAACATCAATCAAAGAAGTAGATGAACTAAACACTTGTACAACTCTAACACTAATGATCAACAAGAATGCTTTGCCAAAATGAGGTTTACCATCCATGATAATGCGCCAACAAATCTACGCCATACATACACTGACCAAGGGATTGAAAGGTGCATACACAAAACATCCGCAAGTAAGCACGAATGAGGCATGGCGTTTGTGCATGGTTCGGGTGCACAAATGTTCCTACTCTGCGGGGGAGAATCTGGTGTAGTACTATTCTTAATCAAGGCCTACCGAGAGTTGACATCTTACTAACTGTAAGCTTGGACTTACTCTACTCGCCCCCTTCAATGGTGTGTCGCCTTCTCCCTCCTTGTGGCTTGCCTTTAGAGTTGATTAAAGTATCTCTGACAGACACATGATTTGGTATTTCCAAGGGAGCATGATCTTCTCCACGAAGCACAAAGAACGAAGCTCGCCTACACGATGGAACAATGACCGACACAAAAAGGATTAATAAAGGGAAGGGAAACCTCACAATCTCTCTCACGTGAAACCCTAGATGGAACTAAGCCAAACTCATAAAATACAAAGGTTACACCAATTAGACATTCATATGCAATTGATAAAAAAGACTGATCTCGATGCAAACAACCTAGACTTCATTAAAATGTGATTCCTAAGTAAATCTCCAGATGAAGGGATTGTTTCCCCTATATTAGTGCAAATGTTCAAAGTGGTGACATCGTCTTTGAAAAGGTTGCAGAGTTGGGAGAGGTCTCGTTCGATCAGCAACCTTTTCCATGAAATCCAAGTGTATCAAACCCGATTTGGTCCCTCTATTGGAACATTCTTCTTCTGTCTTGAAATATCTGAGATCAAAGAGCGAGGATCCTCCTCTTGTCTTTTCCTTCTCATAGATCTCTACAGGGAAAACTTCATGAGGCTCAATTCGAGATTGGCAGCGTCCTCTGGAATCTTGTTGAACATCCATGAAGGAGGTTTGAGAGTCTAGGACTATGCAAGTTGCAGGATGAGAAACATGGAAGAAGACCTTTGTTATACAATAGACAATGGTGTTTAAGATACAAGGAATGAAAGAGGCAAGCGTTAAGTGCTCTATCGTTTCAGATTACAAAGAGCAGCAAAATGTCGAGCTCTTAAGGAATAATTTTCGACGAATCATTTAATTTTAATGCCACTAAGTTAGTTGTTCATGGGGAATTTATCACAGATTCTTCTCGAGTATGGGATCTAGATTCAAAGATACGCATGCCAAGAATTAAATGCAAGGACGTACATAGTCTGATGATCAAGATACACATAGTTATTAATGAGTATACTAGAGTCTGGATGCTTGGAAATGATTCACTGAGCTATGAAAGTGTGATGATCATGATCCAATAGCCAAATAGCCAATAGCCATGACTCTTAAGGCTATGATGCCAAGATGGATGGGGTGAGGTGAGACGAGGTGTCTAAGGCCACGTGTTAGCCCAATATTATTTGGAGAGAAGGAGATCCTGAACTACTTATATAATTTTCTCTCCCAAACATAGAATACATGTTCTAAAACAGTACGCCGCTACGGATTTCGTAAGAACTCCATAGTTAAGTATGCTTAGGCGAGAGTAGTACGAGGATGGGTGACCTCTTGAGAAGTACTCGTGCTGGCACCTGGATGATGCCAGGAAGTGAAGCATCTTCGGCTTTCCTTCTTTTAATATTTTAAAATAAGGAAAGGGGGTATTATAGATGTTAGAAAAATATGGGACACATGGCATTATCCTAGCCATTGAGTTATGGCTGAAATTTTCTTATCAGACAAAGCACGTCTCTCCTCCTTCGATAGTGCCGATACAAATCATCGTAGCATGGTTAAGGCCAGCATAACTTGTTTTATCTGCTTTCTTGACCAAAAGAGGATAAAAATGTACTCGGGCATATTTTCCACTCGGGCGAAAATGTCATCTTTATCTGCATCATCATCTTTTACTCGGGCATGTTTTTCCACACGAGCGAAAAGGTCATCCATGCTACAAGATGACCCTTTGGTCAGGGATCTATGTAGCTCGTTGATCTTGCTCATGATTTGGTGAAAGTAAGGCATCACCATTTTGTGGGGTACAATCTGGCCTCCACCTGCAACATTTCTTTCTTGAACCTCTTTTCAAAGATTCTCAGGTCCTCTTCTGGCCTGAAGAGGGAAGTAGCTAGCATCCTTCTTAGGTCTCACATTGTTGAGATATTATGAAATAAAGGTTATGTACAGGTCGTCAAAGCAAGTGACAGATCCTATGGGAAGCGCCTTGCAGTTTTGAAGGAAACACATTACACATCAAATTAAGCATCGTTGTTAGGGCACAACTACACCATTTGTTGGAAAATGGAGCACATGATCCATAGGATTAGTGGTGCATGTGTCGTTTAACGGATTGAACTTCGAGGCTGAGAATTTCTTCAGAACTTCTGTCGATCGAACCAGATCAGAATGTAGACATCCTCCTGGCTTCATGATTCCGTCCAGGGCCTTTTCCGGTAAAGTTTTGGTTGGTTCATTGCTAGATGCAGCCCCCATCTTCTAGGTTTTCTCCTGACATTTCCGAAAAATGAGGGAATTAAAAGAAAATAAGATAGAACAAGAGACCAAACAAGAAAATTACGATCGGAAGGCGAATCAAAGGTGAAGATCGCAATCCAATGCAGGAATCATGACCATAATCTTTTAATTTTGAAATTAAGCAATGAGATCTAGTTCCAAAATCGTGGAATTATTAATCTTTTGAAATAAAGCATGATTCCAGGATTGCAGGAAATAACCAAGAGTTTGAATTAACGCGAGACTTTCGATTGATATTCCACGATTTTTGTGCATCCGGAAATCAGTCGCACCACTTGATCTTCAATATGAACGAAAACAAGCAAGAAAAACCAGGGGATCAATCACCCAAGTCCTTTCATCCAACGCTCAAGTCAGTGCTATTTCAAAAGAGAAAACTGGGGAATGCCTAGATCTCAAGAGCGCGTACCTGATTTGCTAGAGATAGATCTATTTATAGGCCGGCGACTGCCGTCAGTTATAACTAACTTACAACTGATACTGAGCTATCACTGGCTCAAAGTAATGATTAGCCTGTAGGCCCTATAACAAAATATTATTATTTCGCTCCTAAGGAAGGCTCTTATGATAACTGATCATGTTAGGACATTCCTAGCTATGATACGTTAGACCATGACAAATCCACTGAGCACATAGGCCTCAACGGACTCCATCCTCAGACACCGAGGCTCCGAGAGTGCCATTGATCGAGCACCGAGGACTCAATGGACTTTATTCTCTAGCATGGAGGCCGGTTATGAGGAAACTGAGGAACGCATAGGCCTCAACGGGCCTCATCATCTGTCGCTGAAAACTCAATGGAATTACCTCCGCTAACTACAAGCTTTGCTGACCAAATCTTCTTACAAGTACATATATATCCTTTGCCTGAAGATAAGGTTTGCTGGGGCGAATGGGATATCCTCTACCATTACCAAAGCCCCAATGCTAGGATGATGGCACATGTCCTATTTTTTCCACGCATCTACAACTTGATCATATGACAAATTAAATGGAAAATAACATTGTGTCCCGCCACTCGGTGGATGAGGTGGTTGGATGTATTCGATGTTCTGTGGACGAGTGGAGCGTGGGTATGTCTGCCAACCTATCGGGTAGACTTTGTGTAGTTTGTAGTTTGTAATCGTTTCTAAACCTTTCCTTGGTGCCTAGTTAATAGATCAGTTGGAGTCCATGCCAAACCCCCCTCACCTCGAGGGTTCTCAAAAAAAAAAAAAAAAACATTGTGTCTGATAGGGATTAAAAGTATAAAAATGGAGTCATATATTCTAGCTAGCTTCTAAAGTCTAAGGCACTTGTATTTGTTAAATAGATGTGTATAAAATTTTATATGTATAAAAAACAAAAAGCAAAGTAATTCAGGCATTGGCTCAGCTCGGCTTGAGCTTGAATGTTTGAGCCCAGCATGCTCAAAGCACAAGTTAGCTCCGTCCAAAGTGTGCCCAAATCAGGGCCGACTCTATTAATATTGGGCTAGCCTTGACCTGTAACCTCCCCTTGGATTTAGATGATCCTCGATTTTTGAAGAAATGCTATTCAGTCTGAAGGTTTTTCCGATTCCGCTCAGCTTGATTAACGTGGCAGTATGCAACTGGTGGTGTAAAAGATTTAAATGTTGCTAGTGGGTTTCGGCCACCAGTTGTATGCTGCCAAGTCAATCGGGCTGGCGGAATCGGGAAAACCTTCGGGTTGAATAGCATTTCTCTGGTTTGTGGGGACCCGTGGATTTTTCCTTCTCCTCGTGAAGGGTTTTCCACGTAAAAACCTCCTATGTGGTTTCTCTTTTACGTGGTCCTCCGCAACTTTACCCTAGAAAGTAGGCTACCTTAATCTTTGATATTTGTGAGGTGGATCATAAAAAAAAACCACCTATAATTTCCATCAGTCATGGGATTTTTGAAATATTAGCCAGGTTCATTTTGACATCAGAACCACCAACACGTTTCAGGTTTGAATCTCGGAAGCCCTCCCAAAGAGAGCAAATGGCTATTCGCTGCCAGAGTGTAGCTGCCTAGAGTGCAACCGCTATGGAAACCTGTGGCTTTTAGAATAATGGTCAGGCCCTAAGAGCATCTTCGACGGGCTCCTCATGGGATTCGATTCGTTTGAAGTGACGAGTGGAGGATGGCAACTTTTCATGCTCCAACTGGCTTCGAAGCATCTTACCCCAGTGTAGCACCCCATAATAGCTGGCCTTTAGGCCCTATTGGTGATGCATGACATTTGGTCTTTTTAAAATACAGGGGGTGGACCGTGGAGTCCGTTTAATGCGTCCAAAAAGTGACTCCCATATTTGTTTGTTTGTTTTTTGGTAAGTAAAGTTAGATTTTATTAAGAACCCTAAATTGGGGAGAATGAGGTAATTACAGATCCTGACTATACTCTAGATGAGCAAGAAAAGAAACTCCTATAAAGCCTAAACGCATAGCTGTGCGTAGACAATGCAACGCCGCACTAACTATTGAACTCTCTATCTAACAAACACTAAAAAAAAAAAACTAATCATGGTTTCGAGAGGGTTGGACAGCTTTGTCACTTGCGATTCTCAAGTTTTTCTTCTTGGAATTCTCTGCCAAATTATGCTTCTTAGATCATTTCTTTTTGTTTTTTTTTTCCCTCTTTCAGAATCTTCATTCTGTCATTAATCCATGCTGGATTATCCATGACGATATTATCAGGGAAAGATTGGAATATTTCAGGGGCTTCTATAAAAGCCATCCTAACTCTAGAGGCAGTTGTAATGAAAGGATCCTAAGCTCCACCCACAAGTGTGGCTAGCTACACTCACATTTATTGAAAAGCCCAAATGGCTCATCAGAGATAAGGAGATCTAGGAGCCCATTGGAGATGCTCTAATAATGCGTTGACCGAATCTTTTAATTCCTTATTCATTATACTTTTATTGTTTTGAAATGTAATATTGAGTTTTTTTTTGTTCCGGACGTGACTATTCGGTTAGTGCGGTAGTTGTTAGAGTCATAAGAGAGACCATGGTTCGAAGCCTCTAACCGCCCCAGGAAAACAAATATTTTGTTTAAGAGTTAGGGTTTTTTTTCTAAATTAGTACTTAAAAAATAAATACTTATCATAATAGCCATCTGTCACAAATAATTTTAAAAGTGGTCAAACTGACAACCACGTGGCGTCGTGGCACCGCAAAGCGTCTCGCCATGTCGACTGTCTCTTTTTTTTGGGTGACTGCAGAACTTGGTATCCCACATACCAAATTTAAACTGATTTCAATGTTCTATCGTTTTATATGGACCGGCCTCCCTCACTTACAACTCAGTCTTGAGTTTTGTATAGACTTTAGACTTCTGCCTATTTAAAGTCGGTAAGTGGGATATCAACTTCCGTCGCCATCAAAAAAAAAAAACGGACAATCGACGTGGCGAGGCGCTTTGCAGCGCCGTCTCACAACATGGCCGTCAATTTTATCACTTTTGAAATTATATGTGACAGATGACTATTATGATAATAATTATTTTTTTAAATGCTAATTAGGAATAAAGCCCTAAGAGTTAAGACCGACCTTAAGGGGGTGTTAGTCAATTGGGATTTAAAATCATTATTTAGGAGTCTGTGGACATGTGGGCTTTGGGAGTCCACAGACTTTTTTTGAAGAGTCTGCAGATTTTTTTTAGGAGTCTACAAGCTTTTTTGAAGAGTTCACTGTATTAGAAATACCTTTTACACGAGTTCACATGGGCTTTTTTTGTGCACTTGGATATAGGGGTGGCAATGGGTCGTGTCGGGTCGGGTTCGGGTCGGGTTGAGACATATGTATAAGGGCAAAACACCCAACCCGAACCCGACCTATTTAATAAACAGGTCAAAAACTTAAACCCAAACCCGACCCGCCTATTAGACGGGTTGACCCGACCCGACCCGTTTAACCCGTTTATTAAACCAGTCGGATTGGGTTGGGTCGGGTTGGGTCAACAGAACCCATGTAAACCTGTCGGGTTGGGTCAAGACAAGTCGGATTGGGCCGGGTTTGATCGGTTTGGGTCGGGTTGGCTCGAGTTGGCTCGGGTTGGATCAACAGAACCCATGTAAACCTGTCGGATTGGGTCAAGACAAGTCGGATTGGGCCGGGTTTGATCGGGTTGGCTCGAGTTGGTTCGGGTTGGCTCGGGTCGGGTCGGGTCGGGTTGACACAACCCATTTGTTAAACGGGTCAAGTCGGGTCAATCGGGTTATAAGTACAAACCCGAACCCGACCCATTAAATAAACGGGTCAATCGGGTTGACCCGTTTATGACCCGAACCCGTTTAGGCCAAACCCAAACCCGCTAACTTCGGGTCGGGTTCGGATCGGGTTGGCGGGTCGGGTCAAGAATTGCCACCCCTACTTGGATATGAAATCTTTTTTTTTAAAGGCTTGAAATCACATTTTACTAACACCTTGAAAGAACTACTTTGACAGATTTTAAAGGCACAAGAAAAAAATAATAATAATAAGGATCTCCCATTAAAAAATTGTATAAGAACAATGGAAGAAATTCGAGACTCGATTTTTATCATCAGGCCATCGAAGATTTCCTTATCATGTTGGATAAATAGTTTGGGTAAACCAATATTTTTCAAAAGCCATTATGTATCTAAGAAAATAAAAACCTTCTTGAAGATCAAAATAATTTTCAAGTTATAAATATGATGTAAAGATAGAACATGCTGCCTTATATCAGAAATAGATAGAGGTTTTACATATGATAAATGGTAAAAAAAACTTCATATCAAACGGCTTTAATATACCATCAATCAATGACGTTATTTCAATAAATAACAAACAAATTAAGAGGATTCTCATAAAAAATAAAAAATAAACTAATTAAGAGTAGCATACAAATTAAAATTAACATAGGATCGAGGAAACAAATGTGTCGAAGCCTAAATAGCATTCCTTCTATTAAGATGATCTCCCCACATGGCTTGAGCAATATTGTTTCGCCACTCTTTTGCTGCCTCACGTTCCCCATCTTGGGTCTGAAAGACATCTTCAGGATTAGGCTCATCCCATATATTTCCTAAGAGTTCCTCAGTTGGATCAATAGGAAACTCATCGAAGCTACACTCCCGATGGATATAGTTATGCAAAGCTGCACATGCCATCACTAGTAATGCTTGGGTCTTGTAAGGGAATGGAGGGGCGACTTTAAAAATAGTAAACTGTGATTTGAACACCCCAAAAATCCTCTCAATTGCAGTTCGTAGGGACGAATGACGATGATTAAATAACTCGTTCTCCGGGCGTCGTCCAGGTCCATACTCCCTCAAGTGATACCGAACACCGCGATAAGGGGCTAAGAATTGCATTCGGTTTGGAAAACCGGCATCCACTAAATAAAATTTTCCTATAAAAATATAAAAATGATTTAATATAAAGTTATGAATATTCTCTATTAATGATTATATAGTAATAATTATTTTACCTCATGGAACTTTAAGCCCATCAGTCCGAGATAATGCATTTTGCAGGACTCGTGCATCGTTTGCAGAGCCCTCCCAACCGCTAAGGATATATATGAATCGGAGATCGAATGTGCATGCCGCCAATACATTTTGAGAAATTTGGCCTTTGCGATTCCGATAATTCATTGTGTTCTCCCTGGGAACCATGGCTGGAATGTGCGTGCCATCAATAGCTCCAACGCAATTCTTATCACAAAAAATTGTATATTTATAAGAGAGCGAAATAACAAAATTATACGATGACAAAATCATAAATGTGTAAGAGACCTCTTTACCTGAAAATAAGGAAAGAATCGCTGATCGTTTAAGATTTCAGGTGGAGTTGAAGTGGGAGGAGTTGCCATAAGATCTGGTGCTAATAAGACCAAAGCATTTAAGACTTTGTTGAAATTCTTACTTGCAGTCCATCTAGAGCGTCCAAATCTCTCCCGAGTATTTCCATATCGATCATTTTGGCCAACAGTCAGTAGAAACATTCCGACCATCTCCTCAACACAAATGAATATTGTATCCGATATTAGAGATTTCTCTCTAAGTATTCGACATAATTTTCGGAATACATCTGGATACATTCTATATAATTCACGGAATTCAACTGGATTGCCATCAAGTTTTGTATTTATATATTTATAACCGGCACTAGTGATAGGGCGTCGTGGTCTAGCTTGTCGTGTATAAGATCTCGTAATATGTAAAGCTATAATTATTATCACAGAATATGCACCGTACATAAGGGATAATAACTCCTGGGTAGGTGGTTTCATTTTTCACCTGAAAAAAAACATTGTACATTCATAATCAAGAACATACCACATTCCCAAATGAGCAAAATAAGTATGCATTCATAAAAAAGTTGAGTGGTGTTTTTGTTCTCATATATATAAACTCTTTTTGAAGTGCATATATTGTATGTATGGATGTGATTAACCAAAATACACCACAACTATCTTGAATATTTGATGGCCTCATTTGAAATAATTAAAGCATGCATAAAACAATGGAGAGATTTTGATGAAAAATCATATGCTAGAAAACTATGGAGTCAGGTTAAAGGATTGCTTGCTACCTGTTAACATTGTTAATTTTACTATAAAACGGATTTGTAATTATAGCTCGGTAACAAGCTTTGATAGTGCATATTTTTCTGCCTAATCATTTCACTTTTTTTTAACGGGGTAATAGAAAGAATATATTAGACATAACACCATCACAAGATAGCTCATATAACATTGCTTCATTGGCTTATAGATAACACACCAACACAAGCTAGCTAACTCCTTTACAAAACAACTAGTACTACGTCAGTTCCTCAACACCCAAACAACTTCAATCAGCATCCCCCTAACCCAACACACTTTAGGTCTCATAGCAAAGGAGATAGTCCAATCAAATTATGACTCTCAATACCAATACCAAGAAAGGCTTCTGGAGGAGAGCTATGATTACATATGACAAATGGGAGTTGCAATAAGTTTATTACAGCCCAAAATGGGAATTGCAACTTGGAGTTGTCTCTCTGAAGGGAAAAAAAATCTATATATACAGGAAAAAAATTGTATAGTAATTTGTTCAATTTCTATAAGCTTCCCAAGTTTCTTGATAAATGAAGTGGGATATCCTTGTGCCTCTAGAATATCCAATAGGAACATTTCCCCAAAGCAAGGTCCATCAGATTATCATATTATGGTTTTGCTTGCATTGCAAGAATTACTATATATAGCAGCAGATTGAATAACTGAATCTACACAATCAGCACCTTGAGGCTCTTGATCTCCTTGATCTAATTATGCTTCTGTAGTCTCATTCACCATTTCAGCACCTTGGGCCTTTGGGGATCTCTCCTTATCCACTGTCTTACCTAGCTAGTACCACCTCATCTGGATTGACAACAACAACTCGAGAACAAATAATAACATTATCAAAATTAGCAATATCTGCTATAGGATCCTCCTCTAGCACCTTGGAAGGTGCCTCAAATTAAGCCTCCATTCCACTCACTGCAACTTCCATGGCCAAAATGGCAAAACAATACGACATATCACATTCAATCATCATTTGACACAATCACATCATTTTTAAAATTGAATCACAATTACATAGGAACATGCAATATGGCTTTTAATATGTCTACATTAATAATGAAATCTAAAGCTTATAAATATAACATTCAATATTAAAAATATTATTCCACGACATTAGTGCAAATAAGGATAAAGTTTATTACATCCCAAAACGAGCTCCAAAAGAAAAAAAAAACCATAGCAACTAATCCTAAAGACCCTGGCATCTAAAGAGTACCCATTCCTTTCTGGTCTCAGGGTCCATCCTCACGAACATGTCCTGTAAGGTCGGATTCACCAATATCTTAGCAGCTTGAAAGCGAAGTGTGTGATCTAAACCTGGTGTCTCCTCTAGAAGCTTCCACAAGTCAGGCCGCTCGCAACTCTCACGTATTGCTTTCATATTTTCAGCAATAACTTCCACACTGCTCAAAAGTCTTTCAGTCATAGTATCAAGAACCTTACATTTACGCTTGGATGAGACAACGTCTCCGACTTTACGCTTACGTTGTGACCTGTTGGATACAGTAGTGGGAGATACACTTTGAGTATCAGAATTCATACCAACATTTGGCTGACTTGTTGGAAAGGATGAAGGCTCCTCACCCGTGCTGTCCTCTAAACCGACATACATACGATAAATCTCATTCATTGGATCTTCCTCTGTCTCCATGTCTTCTATACCAGGAGGAGTCACACCAATCCCCATGCCGTAGGATTGTTGTCCTGTAGCATATGCATTTCCAACCACAATCTTCAAGTCATTGAAATCCTCAATCCTCTCCGTCAAGTACTTACGAGCGCTGGGATGGTGCTATTAAAAAAGACATATTATAAAATTAAAATAGTGATAAACAAATATATAAAATTAAAAATTAATTGCTGTGAGTGCATATTACCTGAAAATACTCTTCCCACACTTCATCCGGGGCTGTTATCTTTTGGGTCACAGAGTCCCATCCAAATCCTGAATTAGATGCCATCAGATCAACCACGGGTTGATATTGTCTTTTCCACACTCTCAGCTTACTACGAATGTGATCTACCGTTTTATTGGCCTTGAATTTACCATTCAAGGCTGGTAGAATTTTCATCGTTAACAAGTTCTTTGAAAAGGATCCATCTACGCTTCTGCCACCATTGTTTGTTGCTTCGACTAATAGACGCAACAACTCGTCCTTTTCAGCATTACTCCACTTCTCATAGTTTGATTTCTTATTTTCCATTACCTAGTACAAAAACGCATAAATTCTTTAATCTCAACATGAAAAAAAAAAAATAGATGATCAAAATCAAAGACAATAACAACTAGAAAACTATAAGCAAATGGATTGAAACAAATTATTCAAGCTCACTTTCAATATTCTCTTTCATTGATGTCATTGATTAAAATAAACAAATATAAAAATATTTCTAATCTGAAGAAAAAAATCCTAAGAGAGAATGATCACATAGGTTTCCCCAATCAGGTCCATCAAATATTTTCTCACATCATGGCCTCTTAATCATAAGCACAAACCAAAGGAAAAATATAAAACAATTTACATCTATATAATAGAAGGTTCACCCTTGAATGGAATCTATCAAGAAGGGGACACAAGATGAAACTAGGGTCAAACAAGGAGAGTTAAATGGAAGACCAAGGCCACAAAAAACAAGGATCCTTTTTTTTCCAAGGCTACAAGAGTTTGCATTCCTCTGTTTTGCTAGATGATGTTCAGTAATTCATAGACATGCAGTAATTCATAGACATGAAAGCTTTATTACGTGAAAGCTTTTGTTTATATTGGATTTTCACTACTTGGAGATTCTTCTAGCAAAATTCAGATTTGAATTTGCCAAAAAAAGTCCCCTTCTGTTGTTAAAGGATGACCTAATATAACAAAAAATGTCTCTTACATGGTGAGCATCTTCCGTAAAAGCAATCACATTGCCAATTTGCATTTGCTTGATAAAAAAATATCCAAAAAAATTAAAAATCCATAATTCTTTTGTGCAGTTTTACATATGAAATAGGAATTTTCAACCTAATGAATGCATAAAAGCAGATATAAATGATCCGGCATTTGGTTATAAATGGTCTCCGGGTTGTATGTATCAATGATATGGGTCCCCGGGTTTTCATTCTTATTGTATTTGCTCAAAGACCCTACTAAAAGAGGTAACTTTTGTTGAAATCCTCATATAAAGTTCTAGATGGTATCAAGAAATTTTTGGTCTAATCGTAATGCCAATGATAACAGTAATACCCAAGAAGAAACTAAGAATACTCACGATAGTTATGAGAAATTGCACAAATTTTATACCCACCTGAAGGAATATGAGGCCATAGGGATTCCAAAAAGATCATGTTGTATATAAATCAAATGACGTAGTTACAAAAGAACATAAGAAATCATGTTCTTTGGTTTGTAAACATAGATGAAGCCATTACTGAAGTTGACAATTGAAGTTTTGTCGTCTGAGAGTGTTGGTGAAAGATTGCAAGCAAGAGTTCTTGGCATCCAGTGCATGCTAGTATGCCCCGCGTGCGTCGGTGGACCGGGATTGATTGCCGACCTTAGATTCTCAACTAATCAAGAAAAAGGGGATTACATCTGTTTTTCAGTCCATCAACACAAGGGGATTTCGTATCATCTCCCTCTCTGTACTCATTTGTAATCATATGCCTCTCAAATTTCTATTGCCGGGACGACATCGCACAACCACACATGTCTCGATGGGAAGGTAGGGCGTTGATGGTAGTGCGGCATAGCCGCGGGACGCTAGATGGGGTTCGTAATCCGGTAGATGCCCGGGTCGGGCTTGGTTGGGTGTTGTTGGGTTCTCCCTCACCCCATTGGCAGCAAATCCGGCCGGCAAGGGGAGAGAGAGAGAGAGAGAGAGAGAGAGAGAGAGAGAGAGAGAGAGAGAGAGAGAGAGAGAGAGAGAGAGAGAGAGAGAGAGAGAGAGAGAGAGAGAGAGAGAGAGAGAGAGAGAGAGAGAGAGAGAGAGGGATGTCAGGGGCTTCGATCACAAGCAAGAAGGAGATGATCGCCGGCTAGGGTTCCTCGTGAGGGATATTGTGCAGCCTCGTCTTCTATTTCGCGAGCCGCTCCAACGGGATTCAAAATTCCAGCTTTGTGGTGGAATTTTTGATGGGTCAAATGTATATATACTAGGGTTTTAAAATCCTTATTTTCACAAAGACGTGGACTCCTCCAGGATTATTCCACTAACACCTAGTTTAGGAGTTCAAGGGCATACAAAATATTGACTAACGTCTGTGTATGGAGTTCGCATCGTGGACTCCACAACCACTAACACCTAGCTCGACAATACCATAAGTAAGTTTGGAACCACTAACAGTACAATCCTAAATACAAAGAACTCTTCGATAAATCCCAATTGGCTAACACCCCCTAAATTCACCCACAGGACCATGGTTCGAAACTCGTAACAACCACGGGCAGCAATCCTCTCTCTCTGTCTCATCGGTTGGGGGAGGGGAGATGCCCGCCCCCACCACCCAATCGCTCTTCCGCCTGCTGCTGGGGTGCGCGGAGCAGAGGAGCGTCGACTGCGGCCGATCCCTCCATGCTCACACCATCAAGGCCGGATCTTGGGCGGACGTCTTCCTCAGCAACAGCGTCGTCAACATGTACGCCAAATGCGCCCACCTAGCGGACGCCACGGCGGCGTTCGAGGAGATGGAGAACAGGGACGTGGTCTCGTGGAACTCCCTCATCAACACCTACTCCCAGCACGGCCCGGACGGCTCCGGCGCCGTCCTTGACCTGTTCCGAAGGATGCGAGCTGAAGGCGGCACCCATTCCCTTCCAAACGCTTTCACCTTTGCCGGTGTTTTCACGGCTGCTTCGCACTCACCGAACGCAAGGGGTGGTAGGGAAGCTCACTGCATCGCTATCAAGACGACGAATTGCAGTGATGTCTTCGTGGGGAGCTCTCTGCTTAACATGTACTGCAAGGTGGGTCTTCTTTCTGATGCTCGCAAGGTGTTTGATAGGATGCCTCAGAGAAATTCGGTTTCTTGGGCAGCCATGATTTCGGGGTTCGCTGCCGACAAGTGCGGAGTTGAGGCATTTGGGTTGTTCAGATCGATGCTAGAGGAAGATGAATGCAGACCTAATGAGTTCGTGTTTACTGGTGTTCTTAGTGCCATGACCCTTCCTGAATTTCTCGAGATGGGTCGGCAGATCCATGGTCTAGCTATAAAAAATGGGTCATTGTCCTTTCTTTCTGTTCAGAATTCTATCATCACATTATATGCGAAATGCGAGCGCTTGGATGATGCACTCCTGATGTTTGAATTGTCTGTTGATAAGAACTCGATCACCTGGTCTGCAATGATTACTGCATTTGCACAGAATGGTGATCCCGCCAAGGCTCTGGCGATGTTTCTGAAGATGCAATCCGCCGGGATCAGACCTAGTGAATTCACATTTGTTGGGGTCCTCAATGCATGTAGCGATATGATGACTTTGGTTGAAGGAAAACAAGCACATTGTTACTTAGTGAAGTTAGGGTTTGAGCTTCAGTTGTTTACTAAGAGTGCACTAGTCGACATGTATGCAAAATGCGGCAGTATTGACGATGCAAGGAAGGGTTTTGATCAGTTTCATGAGGCCGATGTCGTCTTGTTGACCACGATGATTGGAGGGTATGTGCAGAATGGGGAGCACGAAGAAGCTCTGGCCTTGTATGGCAGATTGGAGAATGAGGGCATCCTACCCAATAACCTCACGATGGCCAGTGTTCTTAGAGCCTGTTCTAGCCTTGCAGCTTTGGAACAAGGGAAACAGATCCATGCTCGCACTCTTAAATACGGATTCAGTTTAGGCATTCCAATCGGAAGTGCTCTTTCTACTATGTACGCAAAGTGTGGGAACCTCGTTGATTGTAGCCTTGTCTTTAGAAGGATGCCTCAAAGGGATGTTGTTGCATGGAATTCTATCATATCAGGATTCTCACAGAATGGACATGGAAATGATGCTCTAGACCTTTTTGAGGAGATGAAATCGGAGGGTATTGAGCCAGACCATGTCACGTTCGTTAACGTCCTCTGTGCCTGTAGCCATATGGGCCTAGTTGAAAGAGGTTGGGGTTATTTCAGGTCAATGTACAATTCTCATGGCTTAGTTCCTGGAGTAGAGCACTACTCTTGCATGGTTGACATTATCAGCAGGGCCGGGATGTTTGAGGAAGCTAAAGTCTTCATAGAATCTTCTCCAATTGATCACGGGATCTGTTTATGGCGTATTATACTTGGGGCTTGTCGCAACTATCGGAATTTTGGTATAGGTGCTTACGCTGGAGAGAAGCTTATGGAGTTGGGCTCACGCGACTCTTCTGCTTATATTTTGTTGTCGAATATATATGCTGCCTGGAACAGGTGGGGTGATGTGGAACGAGTGAGAAGAACGATGAAGCTCCAAGGGGTGAACAAGGATCCAGGGTGTAGTTGGGTTGAACTTAAGAGCAGGGTTCATGTGTTTGTTGTTGGAGAGCAGTTGCATCCTGAGATCAAGGATATATATACAGAGGTGAGAAGACTAACAAAACACATGAAGGATGAAGGCTACCGTCCTGCTCCTGGGGGTTTGTTTCGTTATTATCCCGAATTAGATTCAGGAACTTGCCCTGAAGAAGAATCACAATTGATAGCTTCTGCTGTTTAGTGAACTTTTTCGAGAAGAAAATCATTCTTCCAGGCTTTGCTGAAAACAGAAATGAATAGTTGGTGATTAGACCGTTCAAAACCTCAATGTGGAGGGTTTCTCAAATTGCAAATTGGCAATCGATGCTCAGCCATTGTTCCCAATTCAAATGAATTGGGTACGTAAGCAGAAAAAGTCCAAAACTAATTCTCAGCGAGCCACATTTACCAGATGAGATGCAAACGCTGATGGTGTATCTCCATTGCGATGCAGCATGTTGAGATCTGTTGTCAAAGTCTACAAGTTTTACTTATGTAATTTGGACAACCAACGGTACACCCACCAAAAAAATAGGACAATCAATGGTACAGTGCAATAGTTGCATTATCCAGGTATCTAATCAAATCTTTTGTGGTCTTCAAATTCTTTTCTGGCAGGATTTCGTAATAGTTTTAGAAACTTATTAATTCAGATATCCAAGACCCATAAGCATTCTGGTTTTGCCTTTTCATTATAATTTTTTCTTCTTCTCTGTTCCTTTTTCTTTGCAGGTGGATGCATCGGGTTCAGTGGACGTGGCAGTAGGACTGAAGACATAGATGGTTTTGTTTTTTTGGGAAAGGAACATAGGTACTCGGTATTATATTATCATGGCATCAGAGGATAAGGAATCATTGACACTCGGGGGTAGAGAGGTGAGGTCCCAAAATTGGAACGAATCATTACAAATCGCAATCCTCGCTAGATTGTGCGCAACTAAGTTGAAGACTCTAGAGCAATGGCAAATAGTTGCAGACGATAATAGCTTTATCATTCTCCTATTGTATGTTGATGACATATTGATCGCTGGAGAGAAGATGTTGTCAGAAGATTTCTCGATGAAGGATCTGGGTGCTTCAAATCAAATCCTAGGCATGAGGATCACCAGAGACCGGAAGACGAGACTGCTTATATTATTGTAGGAAGACTACATCCCTCCTACATCGAGAAAGTCCTGAAGCTGTTTGCAATGGGAAAGGAAAAACTGGTGATCACTCCGATTGCCGGTCACTTCAGGTTTTCAAAGAGGCAATGTGCCATGACACAGGAATATAATGACTACATGGCAAAGGTTCCTTATTGTTCAGTATCCGAGAGCCCTATGTACACTATGGTCTGTATTGGCCAGACATAGCACAAGCAATGAGGCTTAGCCTCCTCATGAACAATCACGGGAAACATCATTGGCAAGATGTGAAGTGGATATTCAAATATCCGCGAGGAACCACCAAGTTAGCATTACACTATGGAGGATCATATTAAGTTGCGAGGCTATGTTGATTTAGATAAGGGGGGAGGCCTGGATGGAAGAAAGAGCACGACGGGCTACGTGTTTACGCTAGAAATTGGAGCCATCTGTTGGGTTTCACAGATTCAGAAGATAGTAGCTCTTTTTACAACCAAAACCGAGTATGTTGCTACTTCGAAGGTGTGCAAGGAGATGGTATGGCTGCAAACCTAATGAGAGAGCTTGAGATGGTGCAAGAAACAAGTTGTACAGGCATAGTCAGAGTGCCATATATCGTGCAAAGAATTTCGTTTTCCACAAGAGTGCCAAACACATCTACATGAAGTTTCACTTTATTCGATTTATGTTAGAGGACAATGCGCTAAAGCTTAAGAAGATTCATACGAGCAAGAATCCGACTAATATGCTGACCAAGGCGGTCAAGGTGAAGAAGCATAACAGTTCTATGGCTTCTGTCGATCTAAGGTGATAGACCAGGGTTCGGAATCGGCTACTGTTGCTGAGGAATTATTGCTGCCATCAAATTGTTGATCAAAGAATTAGAATGATCAGTCTCCAAGTGGGAACTTGATGGAATAATGGAGCTTGATTGTGCATGTTTACAGTCGGGCGCCCGAGTGAACTCTATGCAGAGTTGGGAGAAGAGCTTCACAATCGAGCGCCCGCGCTAACTCTATGCATGACCTGGGAGTCAAGCTACAGAATTTGGCACCCGGGCGAACTTGACTGGCGCCCAGAAGAATCGAGGCCGGACAAGAAGCCTCAGGCACAAGTGGCGATGCCCAATCAAATTTACAGGGCGCACCCGGACGCCCACAGCCCAGGAAACCGACACAGGTTGCTTTTGGGGTTTGGTATAAAAAGCCTTTTAGTCGTCATTGTTGGGGTGATGAGCATTGAAGACTAAAGAGGCTTTTTCGATCAACATGGAGAGGCGAGGAAGACTTGAGAGATTCATGGTATGAGTGATTTCCCTGTAAGATTGAAAATAAGACTTGTTCATTCCGATCACGATTGTCAAGATAGTGAAGCACATGTTTTCGAGGCTGGATATAGGAAAAATTTGCCAAACCATATTAAATATATGTATTGTCTCCTTTACTTTTCCGGACATATACTCTTTTGTTGATTGCTAGATCCTATGCTGTGTAGATTTCACGACAGGTACGTGATTTTCCTTCGGTCGAACAGTTGGCCCTCAAACATCTGCAGCAAAATCCAGTATCATGTCCACAGTCCATTCTCCAGAGCCAACAATCGGAGCTTGGTGCTTCTCTCTGCTGTATCAAGCTGAATCACACTCTGAACTATCAGGAGTGCAGTTCTCTGCAGATTTGCAGTTGGTCACACCTCATGAAGAACTAGCTATTAACCATCTCAAGGTATGCTGATAAATCCTAAAATACTGAGAGCAACCATTGCATGTTATGCCAAACTGCTCTAATCTGATACTTAAGTGCTCTCAAAACAACAGACAGCTACACGAATTGATCATCTTCGATCCTGCTAAGCTGCAATCCATCGATTCTCCCCCGCCCTCTATGTGTCCCATATCATCACAACTGCAATCACCCCGATCCCTGACATCACCGCCAGCCATCTGTACAACGGTGAGTCCACCGTGATGGGTCGCTGGGGCTTGTAACCTTTGGAGAGGAGATGGTTTATGGAGACATATATGAAGATCCCGCATGCGAGGCCCATGGAGATGGCGTAGATCCAGTCTGCCACGTGCCCCTGCGTCGTAGCATCGATGATGATCCCGATCGCGACACCGATGGGGGTGGAGATGCCGAACGCGAATGCGTAGGCGATGCAGGAGAGGAGGGGACGGTTGGGGATCATTCGCAGCAGCGCTATTCCCATCGCTATGGCTGCGAATACTTTGTGCAGGCTCACTGTCCACAGGGCTTTCCAAGCATCTGCTTTGCTTTCTGTTCAAGAATCAGCACATTAGTAGGCTAATCAGCTTCATGCAAGAAAATTATGCTTACAGCTCAAGTGTTATTGAAATAAAAAAACAATTCAAATCAGATTAACAGAGTTTATGTATCTCCTTTACTGCAATTCAGGTCACAGAAATATTCAAGAGGTGACCCTGGGAACATACAGTCGAGCTCAATAGGATCTAATAGCAGTACTCAAATCTGACTCATTTGCTAATTGGGTCATGAAAGGTCGGGCTCAGCGTCAACTAGATCTACGAATGTGAGCTGTTGGCTCAAGCTCGGACAACGGGGCCTTTCCTGAGGGCCGAAGGCGCCCTGCCCCGCCCCGTGTAACCCGGAGGGTTTCTTTGGAGGAAGAGAAACCCTAAGGCAGATAGGGTGTTCCCATTGATGGTGAGAGAGCACTTGTACCCTCTGCTGATATTCGGTTTCTAGTGGATTTTTTATCTGTCTTTCGCCTGTGGTTTTTCCCGATTTGGGTTTTTCACGTAAAATCGCTCTGTCTCGCGCTTGTGCTGTCTGCTTCTCTCTGTCCCTTTTTTAGTTTCTGTTCTTCGTGAATATCAGTGATTGTTCTGTGTGTGCAATTCGTCCGGTGATTGTTTCTGCCTGCGCTTCTGCGACGCAACAATGGATCAGAGCTGGGCTTCAATTCTTGTCAATATTAAAATTTTGAGTAAATTCTTTCTGGATCAGCCCTATCTTTTCTAAGATTCAGCAAAAAACTCCGACACCTAGTATCTGCAGCCATATTCAATCAAAGTCGATCGAATATTTGGTTTCGATCACGCCTGGGTCGACTGAACCAGCTAGAAAATATTTGGTTTCGCACAATCAGAAGATTAAACCATGGGAGATACCTCAATGGCTAGATTAAAATCGAAGTATATCGTACCTGCAACACCGATCGCGATGCCTTCGAACACGGAATGGAAGCACAAAGCCACGATCAACAGAATGCTATCTCCGAGTGTCGTAGCATTTTGGAGCATTGACTTCACGGGTTGATCATGTGTGCCTTCTTCATCCTGTAATCACAGAAAAGAAAGATAAGCACAGCTCAATTAACCTTTGTTTTCGATACCGGAATGAAATAGAAACAGCATTCTCAATCCGGGGAAGGGGTTAGCATAGTTCAACTACTTGCTTCGGTCCAAAGGCATTCACTTACGACCGAAATTCAGTAGGTTAAGGATGGACCAGATACATATAGCTAAGCTAACTGTTAGATACCCTCTCGCCCCAAAACCTGGTTCGTAATGGGAGGACCACATAGGGTAAGACACCACCACCAAGCTCCCTAGCCGATGTGGGACTAACCCAATAATCTCCTCCTCACACGAGGCTAGGGTTGGACAGACTTTGAGGGGTCCCCTCTCTCATGCGGCGACATTAGGGGACGAGGCACATTTGACCACAACCTGGCCACACTTGGCCCCAGACTAGATCTGGCTGGGTGGAAACTCGCTTTGATACCACATTTAATACTCTCACGCCCTAAAACTCGGATCTTAAAGGGAAGGTCCACAGAGGGTATATAAAGACACCACCGCCCAAAGATGATAGAATGACTAACATCAAAATACTCGAGGTTGATCAATTAAGCTATGATTAAATTGCCTAATAGCTCAAAAGGCGACATAATTTTCATTAAGCTTCAAAGATGGCCATGAGGATGCCTTCTTCACTAACAAAATCCAAATAAATGGTGAATGACAATGGACTGATACTGTCCAATCCATTCGTGTTTCTAACATAACTTAGAACATTACCCAGCAGTGATTTATGGATATAGAACTCACGTGAGCATTCGCTCCACCATTCGTGCTGATTTTCCCCTGCTGTATGCTGCCTGCAACCGCAAAACAAAACCATAATGTAATCACAATACATAATGGCAGAAAGATCTTTCAAACATAAAGTGCTGAGACCAATAGGAGAATCCATAACATTATCTTTCTACAACATTCTCTCTCTACATGATTTCTTCTCTCTACATCACCCTCCCTCTACAATACATAATGGAGAATAAAAGATTTTTTGAATGATAAATGCTATTCAGCCCGAAGGTTTGTCCTGATTTCGCCGGCCCGATTGACATGACAGTATGCAACTGGTGGCTGAAACCCACTAGCAATTTTAAAATATTTAACAGCGCCAGCTGCACATTGCCACGTCAATCGGGCCGGCGAAATCGGGACAAACCTTCGGGCATCTCTCTTTTCGAACATAAAGCACTAAGAGCATCTCTAACCGGCCCCCAATCCTGCGTCCACATGGGATTTTGGGGGGCTGAAAGTCCAAAATAACTCTCCAACGGACTCCCCATTGTCACCCCCATTAATGGGGAGGCCACAGTCAACCCCCATATTTGGGGGTCCTCTTGAACCCCCATGTCTTATTAAAAAACTATAAAAATTCAAAAGCTGAGTTGGCAACATAGGGATGAATGGATGGGAGGTATTTTAATAATATTTTAAAATGAGGATAGGTAGATGGGGGGACGGTTGGACACACATAATGTCGCTCCCTCCCCAAAAAGCTGAGTTGGCACTATATCACCCCCAAATATGAGGATGGGGGTGAGGGATCGATTGGAGATGCTCTAAGACCAATAGATAGCAGCTATAGTAATTTTAGAGATAAATTCGGTTGCTACAATGATTTCGCTATAGCAAAAATAATATGAATTTTTATCAATAAATACAGGACACCCACAAACTTCAAAATTCACACCTTTTGTTTGGAAAAAAAACATAATATTTCCCCAAACAATGTTTTTGGGGTAAATTACACTTTTGCCCCCCTCCCCCCCCCCTTTGCTCAAAATTACTTAACCCCCATGTAATTTATTTTGTTCCAAATCGCTCCCTAAAGTTTGAAATGTCAACACAATATGCCCTTTTTGTCAACTACATGATTTCCTCATTTGGTAATTTTTATTTTTCGTTTGATCAAAACTAAATTGGAGGGTGTAAACTGTAGTTTTTAAACTATAGGGGGGTTAAGTGTTTTTGTCCTAAATTTCAGAGGAGTAAAGTGTAATTACCTTTTTTTTCTTTTTTTAAGTTTTGGGTAAGGTCATAGAACAAGTCAACGCGAGAAATTTGAGGAAATAAAAAAAAGAGAAAATCATGGAGATCTGACCTCCATCCCCATGTGCAGGGCCCCCTCCTCCTCCTTCGACGTCCCTGACGCTCCTCCCCCTGTCGACCACGTGAGCAATGGCGCAGTCGGCGAGCATGGTGACGAGGTACCCGGCGCTGGCGAGCATGAACGCAAAGGGGTACTGGGCGTCCGTGAGGTCCCGGAAGGTCTCGTTGGAGTCGCTGAGGAAGTGCATGAGGGCGGTGCCGAGGAAGACGCCGCCGGCGAACTGGGTGCCGAGGACGAGGAAACCCTCGTTCCACTTGAGGAAGTAGGGGGATATCCCGCCGGCGAAGGTCCCCGCGAAGACCAGGATCAGGCACCAGATCTTCACCATGATCAGCGACCCCGACCGCAGGTCCGGCGGCGGCCCGTCGGAGTCGGAGTCGGTGTCGGAGTCGTGGTCGGAGCCGCCGCCGTGGGCGGAGACGGAGGTGGCGAGGAGGAGGAGGAGGGCGGCAAAGACGAAGATGGATCGGGCCATGGTGGCGGGCGAGGGGAAGGGAATGAAATGAGGGGGAGCATTGCTCGATCCTAGGGTTTTTAAAGAGAAATTATTGAGGATTCATTGTCAACAGGCCGTATACCTCCCGTTCTGGTCATTTGTTTGTACTTCAGAGAGACAGAGAGAGAGAGAGAGAGAGACACGTGAATGCTGTGGTTGTACTGCAACGCGGGGGTGCAGTACAACAGTAGAGGAACGGTCCAGAGCCAGCGACATCTTACGATCCACACAAGAAAATACTATTTGAACATAGAATGTGACATATCAAGACATAATGACGACATTGGGTGCAATCCTGACCGTCCACATGGGTATCATGTTCGGGAGTATGTCCCTTTTATGTTCAAATAGCATCGCTCTCCCAAAACACAACGACCAACCTACGACATGGACAGCGGACGGATTCCCACGCTTTCGAAGAAGATGAAAGGGGGGGCGGGCGTGACCATTCAACAGGCAATCCTGACCGTCCAAATCGAGGGAGTCGAGTGGGTCCTCAGACAGCAGTGCTCCTCTCCCCACCACACAACCGCCACGGCTACCAATCCGCAACAGGGGAGGTTTTTCCCATAATGGCCCCCAACTCTCTCGTATTGCAGGGAATAGACCCGATTGTTTTTTGCATTACTTTTTTAGCCCTCAACACATATCAAATGTTACTTCCGAATAGTTGTTGTATTTTTGTGACCATTTTATCCTTAAAGTCTAAACAAAATAAATAAAAAATATGTTCATCTTCTTCGTTTGAATTTTTTCTCGCTTCAACCGCCTCTCGTCGTCGGAGACCGTTGGGATGATGTCATTTTTTGTCCCCAATGTCCTTACACAGCGTAAATTATTTAGTGAGTCCTTGCCGTCGAGCCGATGACGAGCGAACGGTGGCCGGTGGCAGTGTTAGGCGGTAAGAAATGAGAGCCGGAGGCAAATTCGGCATGGTGTACCTTTTTTATTTCTCATCAGAATTTAGTGATTATGTAGGCATTGCGATTCTCTACGAGATTATTTAGAGACGAGGATAAAATGAAGTCAGTACCCCATTAGTTTTTAATGGAAGATTGGATGCATGTAATGTAAAAACAATGAAAGAAATGAAAGAAATGAGAGTTGGAGGCAAGTTTGGCATGACTGACTCATCATCGGCCACCACCCGACGCATTCGACTGCGGCTCGTAGTGAAAGGCGCCGACGCTCACCACTATGGGCGTCGGTGCCTATCACTGCGGATGCCGACGCCTATCACTGTCGGCGGTGGAGCCTTTCATTGCGGGCCGCAATAGAATGCATCGGCACCTTTCAATGCGGGGACACCACCCACGGTGAAAGCCGACGACCCATGTGCGCCAGAGCATTTCTCGGTGGCCGACGCCCCATCAGCCACCACCCACCGTCATCGCCGCTGGCCACCACCCACACTACCCCATCGGCCACCGTGGGTGGTAGCTGACGGGGCGGCGACAGCGGGCAACCGGTGGTCGGTGCGGGTGGTGGCCGACGACGATGGCAGCGAGTGGTGGCTGGCCGACGAGGTGGCGTTGACAGCGGGAGGTGCTCGCCGGTGGTCGATGGCGGCGGACGGGCGACGATGGCCGGTGGTGGGCTGCAGTCGGTTGTGATATTGCATCTCTCTAGGATTAATCCTATGGCCCAATCGTGGCCATTGAAATGATATGCACCACGTCTCTTCCTAAAGCGTCAACGATAGAAAGGGGAAACATATCATCAGTGAAGCAAAGTCAAATCCCTTTGAAATTGGGAGTGAAGCCCTTTATAAGCCTTGAGGGTACTTTAGTCTGAAACAAAAATATTGTCAGAAAAGTAATGCAAAAGGCAATTTGGTCTATTTTCAACAATACGACAGAATTGGGGGCCATTATGGGAAAAACCTCACAACAAGGACAGCGGACGGATTCCAACAGCTCTCAAGAAGAGATGATAGGGGCGCGATCAACACCAATCCTGACCGTCCAAATGAAGGGAATGGGTCCCACTTGAAAGGAAGGGCATGGATGCTCATTGGGGTAATAACCCTAATGAGCATGGGGTAGCGAGCCCCTCTGCGAGTCCATGGGGTAGCGAGCCAACACATTGGGGTAATGACCCTAGTACTCAGAGCGTGCTGATAGGTTCTGGGGGCAGTGGGCCAATCTAGATGACCCCAGTACTCAGAGCGTGCTAATAGATTCTGGGGGCAGTGGGCCAGTCCAGATGGCTACAAATATTTGCCAACACCTACATATTTGGAGGCAAATCCGGATGGCTACAGCTGTGCAGGTGGGTATGCGTGATGGTTGAGAGAGGTGGCACCTCCATTTTGAGAATATGCAAGATGGTTAGAGAGGTTCAGGGAGTGGCTTCACATGATACTTACTGCTCTGCCTTATTTTGTAGGAGACTTGTAGTATAGGTCCTTGACAATAGATCGATTTAGTATAAAAGACAGACAATAAGATGGCTTTGTATCAAGTCCCTCTCAAAAAAGATGCTTTTAGAGCGAGTCCCTTGGTTGACTTTTCTCCCCATTAAATAATAAAACTGTCTCTAACACTAAAATCGCAAATGTTACTCTTCACTGCAGCAAAAGAATAAAAATTAATATGTAATTTTTACTCTTTATTACCGAATTGAGCAACAATTCCTACAGTGATTTTACTGTAGCATGGCAATTGTTACTCAATTTGGTAATAAGAAGTAACAATTGCTACTGTGATAGCAAAGAGTAACAATTCAGTGATAAGAGAATAACAATTAATACAGTGATTTCATTGTAGCAATTTTTTGTTTTTTTATCAAATCACTGTAGCAAATGTTACTCTATATTATCGAAATATTACTATTCATGTGATTTCATTATATAGCTGCATGTAGGGATAAAATAATTATTTTCCATACGGTCTATGGGTAAAATTGATTTTTTTCAAACAAAAGGACCTGGTGCAAAACCATCTTGTTGTCGGTCCTTCTCATTTTGCCAATCGGATGTCAAAGACCGTAGGCACATTACCCCTAAAAAAATCTTCGGCAAATTGGTGGTAGGTCCATATAACATATCGCCTTTAGTGATATGGACGGTAAATAGTTTCTTTATTGATAGGTCCTTTCATTTGGAAAAACGTCCATTTTACCTCAAATGCAGTTGTATAGAAAATTCATATGAAGAGTAACATTTCAGTAATAGAGTAACATTTGCTACAGTGATTTCACTATAAATTTTTTTAAATGAGATTTCTAAAACAAAAATATTAAGGTGATTTCCATGTAGCAATTTTATTTAAAAAAATATTTTTTTAAAAAAAATTGCTACAGTGATTTCGCTTGTAGCAAAAAATATGACATTTTTTAAATAAGATTTCTTCAAAAAAAAATTGCTATGTTGATTTCACTATAGCAAAGAGTAAAAATTCATTAATAAAGAGTAACATTTGTTACAGTGCATATTGTTATTTTTTGCAGCAGTAAAGAGTAACTTTTGTGATTTTAGTATTAGGGGTAGTTGTGTCATTTAAAGAAAAAAAAAGTCAACAAAAGGATGTATCTTTTTCACCGACCTAACTGAAATCATCTTTTTTGGTTAGGTTGGCGAAAAGGGTTCACTGTTAGGGGTATAGAATTAGGATTGGTTGGAGACGAATTTGAAGGGTTCACTGATTTCGGTTAGGTCGGCAAAAAAGATGTATTTATGTACCATAACTCTAAACCTAACCAAAATCCTAATTTTATACCCCTAATACTAAAATCAGTGAACCCTAATACTAAAGTCAACAAATCCTAATTCTAAACCTAACTGAAATAAACAAAGAGTATTAGGGTTCTGTATTTAGGATATATCAATTTGTCGAGCTAACCCTAACCATAATTCTATACCCTAAATAGTGAACTCTAACTCTAAACCTAAACCTAAATAAATAGTGAACCCTTGCCTAATTCTAATTCTATATCCCAAATAGTGAACCCTGTCTCTAAACCTAACTGAAATCACTGTAGCAGTCCAAAATATTATAGCAATCTGAAACACTTTAGCAGGCCAAAATCACTGTAGAAGGCTGAAATCACTGTAGTAATTTTTTTTTTGTTAAATTGCGCTATTAAAAAAATGCTATAGTACATATTATCTCTGTAGCAAAGAGTAACAATTGCTAATGTGATATGTATCAACATCCAAATTCTATATAGAAAAATTGATGCTCTTGCTGGAGAGATTATGGAGGAACAATTTTGCCATTTAAAGGGTCAAGAAGTCGACCTTTCCAGCTAGGGATTTGCTATATAAACGTGTCTATACGAAAACATTTCTTTATGATTCATGCCTCAATATCCATTTATGATACCTGAATCTTTATTGGACCCATACTATATACAAATCACATCCGACTAGGATTGCCCGAATCTTTATATATATAATATACAAATCATATTGTGAGTTGTCGGACTTGGAATGTCGGAGTTTAATAGATTATACATGGTCCCCTTTGACTCATTCTTTATAGCTTTTCTCTATTAGAGTTAAACATGATATAATTTTCTTTAATTTTTTGGTGATTCTTTTTCTTTTACACGATTATTAATTTTTATTTGGAGTTTCTTATTTTATCAGTGTAAATTTGAAATGCATCTTATAGCAGACATTTAAAAAGTTACAATTCTTGTAAAAAAAAAAAAAGATGTATTGAAAGCATAAATGTATTCGATACATACTCTAAACCCGACCCGTTCATTGGTACGGGTTCGAGTATGGATCCTCCAACACTCATTCGGGTATGGGTATGTATAGGGGTGGGGTTGGTCGCAATCCATATGCCACCCTAGTTGGTACTGATGCATGCTTGGTCAAAATAGTATTTCTCGGACTTGGATTTTAGCCCTGATCCATTTTCTTTAAGTCACATTGCAACGCCTTCGAAGCAACATCTTCACATATGCAGATTTAATTTGGACACTATGTCGAGAAATATTTATATCAGATGCATAATGCACCTCCAAGCGAAACTAGAGGATACATTGCTCCACTGCTTACAGCCTGTTTGGTTCTATGTAGTTGGCACTACACAGTAGAGTGGGGACACAACACATGCAGTTGAAAAATGCAACTTTTTACTGCGTGTTCCAAACTATACGATTTTGTATAGGATTTTGAATAGGTGTGACTTTGAACTACTACAGTTTTTGACAACGTACAGCGAACCAAACAGCTCGCAACGTATATATAACGGTGAGGAAAGGCTGTCCTAAGATGACGACCGGCCATCATATTAGCAAATAAATGTAATTGACCATCGCGTTCGAACTACAGAGAACCGAACATGTTATTAGAGCATCTCAAACGAGCTCCTATGATCATTCTTTATTCTTGGAGTTCCTTGCTGCCACATAGGCAAAGTAGGAGTGGGAATTGTAGAGCTCTCCAACGAGTTCCTCAAATCTCTCTCTATTTCATGAAAAGACCAAATGCTCCTCGGCAACACAGCAAGGAGGGCATGGGCATTTCAGGAACTTAATAATGAAAAAGATCCCTTACCTTTTGTTTTATTCAAATCAGATTCGGGCCCATCAATTTCATGAAAGAGATCCCTTACTCTTCTTTTTTTTTTTTTGGTAAGCCCCTTACTCTTCTTGCTAGCACCAGCAAGAAGAGTAGGGAAAATGGATTTTAAACCTGAGGCAGCCTGTTGGAGGGCCATTTTCTTAGTGGTCCCACATTGTTTCGTTATGGTTTAGAAGAAACTCTTGTGTGGGAGCCCGCTGGAGATTCTCTTAGTTTCCTCTCGAGCTAGCTCCATGTGAACAAATAAAAAATATGGCTTATGGACAAATCAATCTCCTTCATCTTTTCACTACAACACGACATAAAAAGAATTTAGGTAGATAACTAAGGGTGATAGACTAATGAAATCGTGGCCACAAACGAAAGCACTCCTAAGAAAAGTAATGAAACTTTGGATACGTCCACCTCGGTTGACGCATACGAAGTCTCCCATCTCGAACGTAGCTTCGGATCGGGTGTAGATGTGTAGAGACCATCAATAATATGAGGATGTCCTTGGAAATAAGAAAGGGAGCATTATCATCGTTACTGTCGTCACCATCGTAGTCATCATCATCGTGATCATCAACATCTTATCCTATAGGATATTGCATATTATATATATACCGACCCACTGTCGATAAGACGTCAATTCTCCGAGATTATTATTTATTCCCTTGAAAGAGAGGGCAGAAGAGATCAATTGAATAGAGCAGTCTTTTCTATTAACAGCCAAGTAAGGACTTGTTGTTTACCTTCATTTCATTTGAGAGGTGCAGGCTGCTATTAGAACTATAACCACCCACCAAGGGATAGGGGAATTGGTAAGTAACTGATGCTTTGGTGAGGAGGTTATGGGTTCAACTCCTCCCTCCCTCAAGTTATCCAGGATTGTGTAGGAAAATTTTCGAGTGGGTCGGTGCGTATTTTTGGAGGGATTAGTCCGAGCTTAAAGTGGATCCATTACCTGAAAGTTTTCAGGACATCCACCGATCTCACAAAAAATATACATATAAGAAACTATATACTACTAGGAGTAAGTTAGTTGGGCAATCAGGCCAAGCCCTCAAATCCCTCTCTGATGGCTGTGTACTAGACCTTGAACACTGGATCAATAATTTAAAGACAAGTTTAAACCCTTTCCACACCTTGTTGATTATTAAGGTTGTGTTTGGCTTAGCTTATGCGGACTGGCTAAACTGGTATAACAACAAACATGGGCTCCACTTTTTTGTTTTTAGTTTGGGTGACCTAAATGCGGGTGCGGGCCACGAATTTCTACTAGGGGTGGTTCGAAACCGATCCACATAGGCAAAACTCAAACCAATCCAACATTAGTCAGGTTTGAAGATTCTCAGTCTAATCCAAACCGTACTCTGATTGGAATGCAATACCATTAAAGTCGGTTTCGAGTGGACTGGATGGTTGGTTTTGGCTTTGACCCATTTGCTTATTGGATTTTTAATTTTCCTTCTATTTGGACCTAGTTTCAGCTTAAAAATAAAAATTGATGTCTAGGAAACAATATGGGCCCACTAAGAAAATGGCCCTCCAACAGGCTTCCTCGGGTTTCGCTAAAATCCAATTTCCCTGCTCTTCTTGGTTTGGATTAGGGGTGGGACTTGGGTGGGTTGAAGGGTTGCCCAACCCGACTTGCACAAACTTTAACTAGTTTTGCCCGTGGAACCCGAGGAAGTCCAATCCGTGCTTGCCCATTCTAGTTGCTCAGGTTCCTCGGGTTGCACAATTTGCAAAATAATAAGCGGGTTGCCCAATTAGAAATGTTTGTGCACATAAACAGATGAAAAAAAAACCAACAGATTTTTGAATTGGATAAAAAAAATCTTTGAATTGCATAACGAAAACATATAGTCCAACCCATATCCTCACATATTTCAAACGAATTTTTAGCATTCGACATCAAAATCAAATATAGTCTTTGATTTCCATAAAAAAAACTACAAAAGCATTCAACCTTAGTGTGTCACTTCCTCGGATTCCTCGGGTTGGGAAGATCGGTGCCCAAACCCGTCCAAATTGAAATCAGGTTGATCTTTTTTTGTCAAAATCTGTCCAAGTTTTTAACTAGCTTTGCCCATGTTTGTCCATTGTTCAGGTTGGGCTGGTCGGGGTTCAAGTAAGACCCGCCCAAGTCCTACCCCTAGTTTGGATTTTGCATGTCCGTAATTTATACAATCTTAAAAAGAGGGGTCATCACTGCTCAAAAGATGCAACAGGGGACCCTCTATACCACTGCATCGGCAGCAGCAACGACTAGGGTGTTAAAAAAGCCCATCGGTTCGAGCCCAACCTGAAAGTCAACAACATTGCCTGAAAACACCATGGGCCGGACTTGGACCTCCACTCTTAGCCTGCAGCCCAACCCACCCCAAAATAAAGCCCGAAAGTCCGGCCCGAGAGCCTGATCCAGATAACTGTGCATGGAGGGTTTTGTAAACTCTATGAGGTGGTGTGTCCAAACCCATACAAAAACCTTTTAAAAAAAAATTTATAAAATATCCAAAAGTTTTAGCCTAAATCAGACAAGACCAGGTTCGAAAATCCTAATATATGTATACACGGGCCGGGCTCGAGCTCAGACCCTTGGCTCAAGGCCAAGCATGGTCCGGCTGGATCGGTCATTACAGGCTTAGCATCTCTAGATCCGACCCGGTCCGGTCCAGAGTAATTTTTTAAACATGAGATTTCTCAAAAAAAAAAAATTGTTACAGTGATTTTAATATAGAAATTTTATTTAAAAAAAATGCTACAGTGATTTCACTTGTTACAAAAAATATGATATTTTTTAAATAAGGTTTTTTCAAAAAAAAATTGCAATATTGATTTCACTATAGCAAAAAGTAAAATTTCGGTAATAAAGAGTAACATTTGTTACAGTCCAGATTGTTACTTTTTGTTGCAGTAAAGAGTAATTTTTGTTATTTTAGTATTAGGGGCAATTGTGTCATTTAAAGGAAAGAAAAGTTAACAAAAGGACTTGCTCTAAATGCATCTTTTTCGCCGATCTAACCGAAATCATCTTTTTTGGTTAGGTCAGCGAAAAGAGTTCACTGTTAGGAGTATAGAATTAGGATTGGTTGAAAACGAAATGGAAGGGTTCACCAATTTCGATTAGATCGGCAAAAAAGATGCATTTATATACCCTAACTCTAAACCCAACTATAATCCTAATTTTATACCCCTAGTACTAAAATTAGTGAACCCTAATACTAAAGTCGACAAATTCTAATTTTAATCCTAACCGAAATCAACAAAGAATACTAGGGTTCACTATTTAGGGTATATTAATTTGCTGACCTAACCTTAATCATAATTCTATACCCTAAATAGTGAACCCTAATTCTAAACCTAAACCTAAATCATTTATATACCCTAAATAGTGAACTCTAATCCTAATTATATACCCCTAACAGTGAACCCTAACTCTAAACCTAATCGTAATCACTATAAGAGACCGAAAGCACTATAGCAGTCTGAAATATTTTAGCAGACTAAAACCACTATAGAAGGCTGAAATCACTTTAGAAATTTTTTGTGTGAAAATATGTTATTAAAAAAATATTACAGTGAAATCTGTTGCGATCCAAGACCCTCGTGCAGTGGAACACGACAAGCATAGAAGTACCAAGACGGAGATAACCACCAACAAGACTGAGATAATAGAAAAAAGAACAAGCAGAACACCCAAGAAGTTTCCAGCAATGACCAATCGATGGATTCAGTAGTTTGGGAAAAATCCGAGTACAAGTACAATTGCCTCTATCCAATCCATCATACACCCACAAAGAGATCCCACCTCGAGAGAAGAGAACCCGCAACCCTATACCCTTTGGAACAAGAGGAAATCTTTCCCAAAACCCCACCGGTCTTCAATGATTTCCTCTCCCTCTCCTTTGATGATGGCTACCTTCTAATCTCTCCCTTATGTCTCTTTTGTGCTTTTGAGATAATCCATGATACCCTAGGTTTGTCCTAGGACCTCCTTTTTATAGGGTAACATTCGTATCCGATTTGGGGAAGGAGTCCCATGAGAAAATGCAGGCCAAAACACGTCACCCGTGTTCTGCCAGCCACAGTCATGCGCACGACCCAACCCGTATTTTTGCCTGACTTTTCTATCGATGCCAGTCATGCGCATGTCCTGATAGTCGTGCGCACGACTCTTCCTGGCCGACCCTTTTTTGCTCTTGAAGCTCCGTCTTTCGCCGTTTCTTCTCGCACGAGCCTTGGAGTTGTATGTGGGTTGTTTGGAGCCACATCTTCAACAAAATCTCTATAGCAAAGAGTAAACAATTGCTACAGTGATATTAACACTCAGATTCTATATAAACGAATTGATACTCTTGCTGGAGGGATTATGGGGGGACAATTTTCTCATTTAAAGGGTTCAAAAAGTCAAACATTTTCGGTTAGGGATTTGCTATATAGACATGTCTATACAGAAAGATTTCTTTATGATTCAGGGTGCCTCAGTAATCATTTCTGATACCTGAATCGTTATTGGACCCATACTATATAAAATCACGTCCGACTTGGATTGCCAAAATCTTTATATATATAATATACAAATCATATTGTGAGTTGTCGGACTTGGAATGTCGGAGTTTAATAGATTACACATTGTCCCCTTTGACTCGTTCATTATTGCTTTTATCTATTAAAGTTAAACAAGATATTATTTTCTTTATTTTTTTGGTGATTCTTTTTCTTTTACACGATTATTAATTTTTATTTGGAGTTTTTTATTTTATCAGTGTAAATTTGAAATGCATCTTATAAAGCAGACATTTAAAAAGTTACAAGTCTTGTAAAAAAAAAAAGAATTTAGATGTATTGAAAGCATAAATGTATATTCGATACATACTCCAAATTTAACCCGACCCAAAACTGAAACCCGTTCATTGGTACGGGTCGAGTATGGATCCTCCGACACTCATTCGGGTATGGGTATGTATAGGGGTGGGGACGGTCGCAACCCATATGCCACCCCAGTTGGTACTGATGCATGCTTGGTCTAAATAGTATTTTTAGGACTTGGATTTTAGCCCTGATCCATTTTCTTTTAGTCACCTTGCAATGCCTTCGAAGCAACATCTTCACATATGCCAATTTAATTTGGACATTATGTCGAGAAATATTTATATCAGATGCATAATGCTCCTCCAAGCGAAATCAAATGGATACATTGATCAATCACTTACAGCTTGTTTGGTTCTATGTAGTTGGCACTACACAGTTGTTAATGTACATATAATGGGTCGGGTTTACTGTATAGTCGGGTCGGGTTTACTGTACAGTCGGGTCGGTTACATGTACATATATTTGGGCTTGAGTCCCTCAATGTAATCATTCTATTCCTCTCCAAACCCTAGCCGTCATCTCCTAACATGGTATCAGAGCTCTAGGGTTTCTCGCGCGACAGCAGCACCTCCGGCGGCACCTCCGGCCTCTCATCCACCCCTCCGGCCTTCTCCTCTGCTCCGGCAGCCCACCCGACCTCCCTCCGGTCTTCCCCCCTGCTCCGGCAGCCCACCCGACCCACCTCCGGCCTTCTCCCCTGCTCCGGCAGCCCACCCGACCCACCTCTGGCCTTCTCCCCTGCTCCAGCAGCCCACCCGCCCCCCTTCGGCCTTCTCCTCTGCCCCGGCAGCCCCCTCCGCCCCCCCATCCAGCCTCTCCCTCTGCTCCGGCAGCCCACCCGACCCCCCTCTCCCCTTCCACAGCCCCCTTAGCACCACCCGACAGCCCCATCAGCCCCGCCCCCCCCTTCCGTAGCACCCTCAGCCCCCCTCCGCACCACCCGACCCCCCTTTTTCCCCTTTTCCCCTGCCCCGACAGCCCACCCGACCACACCTGATCCCCTCCCGACACCCTACAGCCCTTCTCGACCCCCCCCCCCCCCCCCCGACCCCCCTACAGCCCCCTCGACACCCCCTGACACCCTACATCCTCCTCCATGGCCTCTCCAGCCGTACCGTCCGTCGTTGCGATCTCTCCACCGCTGAAGGCGGTCACGTTTCAGTTGTCATCGGCCAGCGACTGGCCTGACTGGTCCCTCACCGTTGAGGCCACCCTCTCCAGTCGTGATCTGTGGGGTCACATCACCGGTGAGGATCCTCCTCCCACTGACTACTCCGGCTCCTCCTCTGTCACCAGCAGTGCTGCGTCTTTTGCAGCGACTGCTACCACGGCTATCACCGTTGCTGCTCTTACGTGGCGCCGCCACGATCAGGCCATCTGGGCGTACCTCCTGGACTCGGTTGCTCGTTCGCTCCTTGGTCCCATCGGCCGCCTTCCGATAGCGCGCGCGATGTGGGAGTATCTCCGGGACCGTTTTCTCCCGCGCAGAGGCGCCCGCCGGTATCAGCTCATCTGTGACTCGCAGTCTGCCCGTCAGGGGGAGCGCACCATTCAGGACTTCTTCAGTCAGATGAGTGCCTACTGGTATGAGCTGGACTCACTGATTCTGGAGCGGTATGCCTGCCCCCGCTCCCGGGATTTCCAGCGCTACCTCGACGAGGGCCACCTGCACCAGTTCCTGACAGCGCTTCGACCGGACTTTGCTCTCATAGCTGCCCAGCTCCTGCACCGTGAGCCATTCCCTCGGCTCGAGGATGCTCTACTCGCCTTGGTCGACGAGGAGTCCCGCCTTCAGACTCAGGGCGCTCGTCCTCCTCCACTTGCTCCTAGCTCCGACTCTGTCCTGGCAGCCGGGTTCTCTGATGAGGCTGTCTTCTGTCACTACTGCAAGGAGCCCGGTCACATGAAGCGCGAATGCCCTACACGTCCTCCACGCAACCCCCGCTGGGGTCCGGATGAGAGAGCCCCCCGCTGGGCTTCGACCTCTCGCGACGATCGATGCGACGGTCGAGGTGGACAGGGCCGTGGACGTGGTTCGTCTTCCTTCCGCCACTTTGGTGGTACAGCGGCTACTGTAGAGGCCTCGACGCTCCCCACTGCTACTACAGCACCTTCTCAGCCTGAGCCGGACCGTCTTCAGCGCCTCGAGGAGCTCCTTCTCCGCCACCTAGCCTCCACCGGCTCCGCGACTGCGCACGGCTTGTCTGCCACCTCTGGTACTACTGCTCCATGGATATTTGACTCGGGTGCCTCCTGTCACCTTACCTTGACTCTACTGTCCTCACGGACTGCTCTCCCACTACCACCCACCAGGAGGTTTGCACTGCGGATGGGACTCTCGTCCCTATTCCGCAATGTGGCTCCATCACCACTACCTCTGACCCTTCTGGTCGTCTGACCCTACCCCATGTCTATCATGCCCCCCGTCTTAATATTAATCTGATTTCTATCAGTTCTCTTTGCGACTCTGGCCTGACTATCACCTTCACCCCTTCTGTTTGTGTTGTGCAGGATTCGCGGACGGGTCAGAGGATTGGGCTGGGCCGTAGGGCAGGAGGACTCTACCAGTTGGACCATCTCCATGTGTCTTCAGTTGCGTCTGTCATGTCTGTCACCTCTGATGCCGACCTGTGGCACAGAAGATTAGGTCATATATCGAGTGATCGACTCAAAAGCGTATTCCCCTCGGGCGCTTTGGGTCGAGCGTCTTTCTCCCCCCTCTCTGTTTGTACGGGTTGTAGACTGGCAAAGCATCTAGCTCTTCATTTTTCTGCTAGTACTTCCCAGTCTAATGCTTTATTTGATTTAGTTCATTCGGATATTTGGGGTCCTGCTCCTGTTGCATCTCTATCGGGTTATATGTATTATGTGTGTTTTATCGATGACTATTCTAGGTGCACCTGGGTCTATCTCATGCGTCATCGGTCTGAAGTACCTCATATCTTTAGGAGATTCACCACTATGATACACACCCAGTTTGGTCGGCGAATCAAGACCTTTCGGTCTGATTGTGCCAAGGAGTATCTCTCCTCTGAGATGCGTGAGATTCTTCAGTCTCACGACACTCTTCACCAGCAGTCCTGTCCCCACACCCATGAGCAGAACGGTGTTGCCGAACGCAAGCATCGTCATGTCCTTGAGACTGCACGAGCCTTGCTTCTCTCTGCGTCTGTTCCTCACTCCTACTGGGCTGAAGCTGTCATGACGGCTGTCCACCTCATCAATATCACTCCGTCGTCTGCTCTGTCCGGTGCCACCCCTCACGAGCGCCTTCACTCCAGTCCACCTGACTACTCTCTTCTTCGCACGTTTGGCTGCACGTGCTTCGTTCTTCTTCCTCCCCATGAGCGCACCAAACTTTCTGCGAGGTTTGTTAGGTGTGTTCACTTGGGGCTCAGTCGTGAGCACAAGGGGTATCGCTGCTATGATCCCTTAGCTCGTCGGATCCGTGTCTCCCGTCACGTCTCCTTTGTTGAGGATGTCCCGTATTTTGCACCTGAGTCTCAGGATCTTTCCTTACCTACTTCGTCATCCTCCTCACATCTCCACATCCCTGTTTTACCCCCGGTTTCTGTTGCCCCATCCACGCTTACTCCACCACCACCACCACCTCCTCAGTCTCCATCGCCACCTCCACCACCACCACCACCTCCTCAGTCCCCCACGCCACCTCTACCACCACCCATTACTCGTGTCTATGTACGTCGGTCTGCAGCTCCCCCTCAAGAGTCGGTTCTCACTGGTACTCCCTCACCTGATGCTGCTGCTCCCTCCTCCCCGGTCGTGGATCCTGCTCCTGTTCGGCGCTACCCAGCGCGCGAACATCACCCTCCTGCCAGATATGACTACTCTCCTGACAGGTTTGGTTACTCTGCTTTTCCCTCTGACTCTCCTGACTCTTCTGGCTTCTCTGCCAGTGTCTCCTATTCACCATCCTTTCAGGCCTTTCTTACTGCTCTACACACTCATCGGGAGCCCCAATCGTACCGTGAGGCAGCATTACATCCAGAGTGGCGGCAGGCCATGTCAGTTGAGCTTGAGGCTTTTCAGCGGACCCAGACCTGGGACCTGGGAGTTGGTGCCTTGTCCCCCCGGGGTGGTGCCTGTTAGCTGCAAGTGGATCTTCAAGGTCAAGACTCGACCTGACGGATCCATTGAGTGGCACAAGGCTCGTCTCGTTGCTCGTGGCTTCTCCCAAGAGTATGTGATTGACTACGAGGAGACGTTTGCTCCAGTTGCTCGGATGACTACTGTGCGCACCCTCTTAGCTGTGGCAGCTGCTCGAGGGTGGCCTCTCTATCAGATGGATGTCACCAATGCGTTTCTTCACGGTGATCTCTCCGAGGAAGTCTACATGGCTCCTCTTCCGGGCACTTCAGTTTCTCCAGGACACGTGTGTCAGTTGCGCCGAGCCATCTATGGGCTCAAGCAGGCCCCTCGTGCCTGGTTTGAGCGATTTCGCAGTGCAGTTCTGGCCGCCGGGTTTGTTGAGCGTCACTCCGACTATGCCTTGTTCACTCGCTCCTCCAGTCAGGGCATTGCAGTCCTTCTCCTCTATGTGGATGATATGATCATCACTGGGGATGACAGTGCCACCATCGCCTCTCTCCAGCGGCACCTCCAGAGTCAGTTTGAGATGAAAGACCTGGGCTCTCTTCGCTACTTTCTGGGCCTTGAGATTGCCAGGTCAGCTCGTGGTCTGTTGGTCTCACAGCAGAAGTACATCTCCGACATTCTTGCTGATAATGCTCTTACTGACACACGTACTGCTGATACACCCATGGAGCTCAATTTGAAACTTCTCGCTACAGATGGTGAGCCGCTCCAGGATGTCTCCCGCTACCAGAGGTTGGTTGGGATGCTTGTCTATCTCACCATGACCCGGCCAGACATTGCCCATGCTGTTGGCATTGTCACTCAGTTTGTTCAGGCTCCACGGTCAGTACACTATGCAGCTGTTCTTCGGATTATCCGCTACCTCCGGGGCACCATCACCCGTTCACTACTGTTTCCCTCCACCTCTCCGTTGGTGCTGCGTGCCTACTCAGATGCAGATTGGGCAGGAGATGCAGACACTCGTCGATCTACTACAGGATACTGTGTGTTTCTGGGTGACTCACTGATTTCGTGGCGCAGCAAGAAGCAGGAGTCTGTTGCTCGCTCCAGCACCGAAGCCGAATACAGGGCTATGGCTTCCACCACCACCGAGATTGTCTGGCTTCGCCGTCTTCTGCTTGACTTGGGAGTGGTGATATCCGGGCCCACTCCTCTCTTTTGTGACAACCGGAGTGCTATTCAGATTGCTAGCAATCCGGTCTTCCATGAGCGAACAAAGCATATTGAAGTTGATTGTCATTATGTTCGCCAGGCATTTATCGATCACACCATCTCCCTGCCCTTCATTCCCTCATCGGAGCAGACTGCTGATTTTCTGACGAAGCCCCTGACGACAGCTCGCTTCAGGCATTTTCTAGGCAAACTCTCGGTTCATGATCCACCGTGAGTTTGAGGGGGAGTGTTAATGTATATATAATGGGTCGGGTTTACTGTATAGTCGGGTCGGGTTTACTGTACAGTCGGGTCGGTTACATGTACATATATTTGGGCTTGAGTCCCTCAATGGAATCATTCTATTCCTCTCCAAACCCTAACCGTCATCTCCTAACAACAGTATAATGGGGACACAACACATGCAGTTGAAAAATACAGCCTTTTGCTGCGTGTTCAAACTACACGATTTTGTATAGTATTTTAAATTGGTGTGAATTTGAATTGCTGCAGTTTTTGACAAAGTACAGCGAACCAAGCAGCTCGCAGCGTATAGTATTGACCATCGCGTTCGAACTGCAGAGAACCGAACATGCTGTTATTAGAGCATCTCAAACGAGCTCCTATGATCTTTCTTTATTCTTGGAGTTCCTTACTGTCACATAGACAAAGTATGGAGTGGGAATTGTAGAGCACTCTAACGTGCTCCTCAAATCTCTCCCTATTTCATGAAAAGACCAAACACTCCTCGGCAACACAACAAGGAGTGCATGGGCATTTCAGGAACTTAACAAAGAAAAAGACCCGTTCCCTTTTCTTTTATTTAAATCAGATGCGGGGTCCATCAAAAAGATTTTCCTACTACTCTCGCCAGCACCGGAAAGAAGAGTAGGGAAATTGGATTTTAGCGAAACCAAGGAGAGCCTATTGGAGGGCCATTTTCTTAGTGGTCCCACATTGTTTGGTTATGGTTTGGAAGAAACTCTTGTGTGGGAGTCCGTTGGAGATGCTCTTAGTTTCCTCCCGAGCTAGCTCCATGTGAACAACTAAAAAATCTTGACGGACGACGACATACTCCGTCTCCGTGCCATCCCCGTTCTTGCTCCGACCGACCCGCCAAGCTGACGGACAAATCAATCTCCTTCATCTTTTCACTACAACACTGACATACAAAGATCTTAGGTACACAACTAAAGGTGATAAACTAATGAAATCGTGGCCACAAATGAAAGCACTCCAAAGAAAAGTAATGAAACTTCGGACGCGTCCACCTCGGTTGACGCATCCAAAGTCTCCCGTCTCGAAGGTAGCTTCGGATCGGGTGCAGGCGTGTAGAGATCATCAATAATATGATGATGTCATCGTTGGAAAGAAGTAAGGGAGCGTTATCATCATCACTGTCATAGTCACCATCATCATTGTCGTCGTCATCCATATCTTATCCTATAGGATGGGGTCATCTATAAAAAAGATTGATTATTATTTACGAACCGACTGTCGATCGGGCATCAATTCTCCGAGATTATTACACTAGATCGCGTGTTTCTAAAAAGAGAGGGCAGAAGAGATCAATTGAATAGAGCAGTCTTTTCTATTTACAGCCAAGTAGGACTTGTTGTTTACCTTCATTTCATTTGAAAGGTGTAGGCTGCTATTAGAACTATAACACCCGCAAGGGATAGGGAGTTGATAAGTAACTGATGCTTTGGTGAGGAGGTTGTGGGTTCAACTCCTCCCTCCCTCGAGTTATTCAAGATTGTGTAGGAAAATTTTTGAATGGGTCAGTACGTATTTTTGAAGGGATTAGTCTAAGCCTGAAGTGAATATCCATTGCCTGAAAGTTTTCGGGACATCCACCGATCTCAAAAAAAATTATACATAAACTAAATACTACTAGGAGTGAGTTAGTTGGGCAATCCGGCCAAGCCTCAAATCCATCTCAGAGGGCTGTGTACTAGACCTTGAACACTGGATCAATAATTAAAAGACAAGTTTAAAACCTTTCCGCACCTTGGTTGATTATTAAGGTTGTGTTTGGCTAAGCTTATGCGGACTGGCTATACTGTATAACAACAAACATGGGCTCCACTTTTTTGTTTTTATTTGGGTGACCTAAATGCTGGTGCGGGCCACGTATTTCTACTAGGGTGGTTCGAAACCGATCCACATAGGCAAAACTCAAACCAATCCAACATTAGTCAGGGTTTGAAGATTCTCAGTCTATCCAAACCGTACTCTGATTGGAATGCATTACCATTAAAGACGGTTTCGAGTGGACTGGATGGTCAGTTTTGACTTTGACCGATTTGCTTATTGGATTTTTAATTTTCTTCTATTTGGACCTAGTTTCTGTTCAAAAATAAAAATTGATGTGTAGGAAAACAATATGGGCCCACTAAGAAAATGGCCCTCCAACAGGCTCCCTCGGGTTTCGCTAAAATCCAATTTCCCTACTCTTCTTGGTTTGGATTAGGGGTGGGACTTGGGTGGGTTGAGGGTTGAAGGGTCTGTCCATGCACAACCCGACTTGCACAAACTTAACCCGTTTGCCGTGGAACCCGTGGAAGTCCAATCCGTGCTTATCCATTCTAGTTGCTCAGGTTCCTTAGGTTGCCCAATTTGCAAAATAATGGGCGGGTTGAGCGGGTTGCCTAATTAGAAATGGTTGTGCACATAAATAGATGGAAAAAAAAAACCCAACAGATTTTTGAATTGGATAAACAAAACATCTTTGAATTGCATAAGAAAACATAAAGTCCAACCCATACCCTTACATATTTCAAACGAATTTTAGTATTCAACATCAAACAGATAGTCTTTGATTTTCATAAAAAAAACTACCAAAGCATTCAACCTTTGTGTGTCACTTCCTCAGGTTCCTCGGGTTGGGAAGATCGGTGCCCGAACCCGTCCAAATTGAAATCAGGTTGATCTTTTTTTGTCCAAACCTATCCAAGTTTTTACTAGCTTTGCCATGTTTGTCCATTGTTCGGGTTGGGCGGGTCGGGTTCGGGTCACACCCGCCCAAGTTCTACCCCTAGTTTGGATTTTGCATGTCCGTAATTTATACAATCTTAAATGAGGGGTCATCACTGCTAAAAAGATGCAGCAAGGGACCCTCTATACCACTGCATCGGCAGCAGGAGCGACTAGGGGTGTAAAAAAGCCCATCGGTCCGATCCCAGCTCGAAAGTCAGCAGCACTGTCCGAAACACCATGGGCCGGACTTGGACCGCCACTCTTAGCCTGCAACCCAACCCGCCCCAAAAAAAGCCCTAGAGTCCGGCCCGAGAACTTGGATCCAAATAATTGTGCATGGAGGGTTTTGTAAACTCTATAACGTGCTGTGTCTAGGGCTGGCAATTCGGACCCGACACGGCAGACCCGACACGAAGTTAGCGGGTCTGGGTCAGGGCTAAACGGGTTCGGGTCGTAAGCGGGTCGACACGATAGACCCGTTTAATAAATGGGTTGGGTCCCGGGTTTAGGGTCTTGGACACGGTAGACCCGGGAAGACCCGTTTAGTATTCAACGGTCATGTCGGGTTGGGTCTATCTGCAATCCGATACTATAATATATAATACCAGCAGGTTTTCAGGTCGGGTCGGAGGGTCGGATTGGGTCAACTGAATAGACCCGGGTGGTAAACGGGTCTTACCGGATCTTATCGGGTCTACCCGTTTATTAACGGGTCGGGTACATATTCAGGATCTAGACACGATTAGTTAAACGGGTCTGGTCCGGGTCTAGGGGTTTTGGACACGACACGAACCGACCCATTGCCACCCCTAGCTATGTCTCAAACCCATTCAAAAACCTTAAAAACAAAAAATTATAAAAAATCCAAAAGTTTTAGCCTAAATCAGACCCGACCCGGTCCGAAAATCTTAATATATGTATACACGGGCCGGGCTTGGGCTCAGACCCTTGGCCCGAGGCCGAGCATGGTCCGGCCGGATCGGTCATTATGGGCTTAGCCATCCCTAGGTACGACCCGGTCCGGTCGAGAGATATTATAGCTCCGACCCTTTTACGCCTAGGAGCCGCCCACCAATTTAGGACAGAAGCTTAGCGAAAGCAGTCTAAGCAGTTTACAACCCCTTGCACCCTTTTGATAAAATGGAACCCTTTTAGTGGAAAAATGCAATTAAGTACCTATTGAAAATGCAAAAATTGTTTGCCCATGGCTAACACTCATCCATTTAGAAGGGAAAAATTAGTACATATAAAATTAACTGTTAGCCAAAGGCGCACTAACAGGTGATGTACTGAGTCTACTGACCACTATCCCTTCTAATAAAAAAAACAAACAATCACTAATGGTGCGTTTTGCCCGTTGGTTTTAAAATTTTAGGTTTTAATTTTGAAATATCAGGAATTAGTTTTGTGCTAAACCATTTTAGCTTATCGAGAATCAGTTCTAGAATTATCAATATTTGATCATTTGGTAATAAAACCTGTTTGAGCTAAAACTAGTTTTTGCACTTATTGCTTCAATTTTTAAAGTAATCTCTTTTAAAAAAAATTATCTATATAATATACTCTTTCTATCATATTCTTTTTCTGTAACTGTATGCACAAAAAAAAGATTCGGGTCGTCTTTATTTCGAACACACGGAGATTACAAGGCCGGGACCGGGGACTTGGGGTTGGTGAGCCAAGTGCGGCGAAGATTTAATCAGGAGATTGTGGGGAGAGATCCTCTGGTGGGTCCCTTTGATCCGCGTCTCCACGTTACTTCGTTGCGAGAGCTCTGAAGGGGTTGCCAGGACAGAGGTCTTTACAAGGTTTTGGGTTTCTTGAGAGGTCGAGTGTTTTTGCCTTTACGTTTGTCCCTTTCGTTTTCGCACTTTCTCGGCTAGGGGGCTTTCGGCGTCATTTGCTTGATTTTTGCGTCTCCCTCGGCTCTTGCTAGACCTTGGTGTTCTTGATTGTCGGTTTGCGGCGTCGATCGTACTTCTGGCGTTGGCTTTGGCTTTGCTTTGGCGTGGCTCTGGCTTTTGCTTTGCTTTGGCGCTTGCACTTGAACGTAGACGGGTAGAGGACTTGCGATACTTTAGTTTTTCTGGACTTCGCATCGTATCGGCTAGAACGTGTGGTGCTTTACTCGTGACTATCGTAGTTGCTTGGCATTGGCACGTGCGTTGCTTTGGCACAGGCTTTACCTGTGCTTTTGCTTTGGTTTCTTGCGTTTGCTTTTGCTTTGTCGTTTGGCTTGGTCTTCTTCTACGAACGATGATTACTATATTTCTAAGACTTCTTTATTCTTACGGCTTCTTGGGGATTGGATTTCAGCAACAACGGTTATGACATCGGCTTTGACTTTACTTTTTCTCCGGGCTTCTTTGCGTGATCAGAGTTGAAGGGGCTTCTTTTGAAGACGACGGGTGTAAGCACCGATCTTCGTGCGATGGTTATGCGTCAGCTTTGCTTTTCTTCTTTTTTGGGCTTCTTTAGTGTGATCGGAGTCTAAGGCTTCTTTTGAAGATGGTGGGGTTAGTACCAATCTTCGTGCGACTTTTATGGCGTCGAATTTGCTTCTCTTCTTCTCTGGGCTTCTTTGGCGTGATCGGAGTCGAAGGCTTCTTTTGAAGACGATGGGTTGTAGCACCGATCTCTGTGCGACGGTTGTAGCGTCGACTTTGCTTCTCTTCGTCTCCGGACTTCTTTGGCGTGATTGGAGTTAAATGCTTCTTTTGAAGACGGCAGGGGTAGCACCGATCTCTGTGCGATGGTTGTGGCGTTGGCTCTTGCTTCTCTTCGTCTTCGGGTTTCTTTGGCGTGATCAGAGTCGAAGGCTTCTTTTGAAGATGGTAGATGTAGCACCGATCTCCGTGCGATGGTTGTAACATCAGCTTTTGTTGATAAAGACGGCGGGGGTAGTACTGATCTTCGTGCGACGATTGTAGCATCGGCTTTTGTTGATAAAGACGGTGGGGGTAGCACCGATATTCGTGTGACGGTTGTAGCGTCGGCTTTTATTGATGAAGACGGTGGGGGTAGCACCGGCTTCGGGCCTTCTTCTCTAAGCTTTCTTCTTCGTGCGAGGAGTCGACGCCTTTGTTGAAGACGACGAGGTATTGTCGGATTCGATCTTCTTCTACGACCTTTGCTTGTGGCGTTCTCGGAGTTGATGAAGATCGTTGGAGACGTCGGGGTGATGACGATTCTGGGCCTTCTTCTCCAAGCTTTCTTCTTCGTGCGAGAAGTCCGAAGATTTGGATCTTCGAGTGCAAGGCCTTCGCTTTGATAAGGACTTCGATGGGCGACTCCACTTTGTTGAGGATGCGCCTTCTTATTCCTCGCGAAGCTTTCGGATCTTTCAAGCATTGGAGCCCTCTTTTTGCAGAGCCTTCTTGTCTTTAGCTTTCGGCCTTGATGCCTTCCCCTACCCCTTCTATTTATAAGCAAAGGGGGGAGGTTGGGAGAGATATGGCTGCAATTTTTTATTTAATCCAATATCTCTCTCTCCATAACCATCAAAATATTATTACCTTATTTAGGGGAAACAAATTTGATCCCTTTCCTTATTTTGTGGGGATGGTAATGGGCTTGTTATGACTTGATCTTTGAATATATCTTGTCATCTTTGCACCTTTCGATTGCATGGTGACACGACGTCATCTTGTCCATCGGATCATCACGAATCTACGATTGCGTAGACATCCACGTCACCTCCCCTCGCATCGAGGCGGTTATGATTTTTCCTTCCTTTCTTTTCTTCTTTTTTTTTCCCTTTTCTTATGGCTGGCCACACCTCCCCATAGGGAGGGGGCATGGTTTCCAAGATAAGGGGGGCCGATAGGCCCCCTTTGTTGGCCGGCCACACCCTCCCTATGGGGAGGGGGCACGATTTCTTAGAAGGGGGCCGGTGGGCCCCCCTCCCGCTTTTGGCTTTGAGTCATGGGCTTAGCAAGCCCACTCATGTCGGGTTCGGTGTGTGTTAGCCGTTTTTTTCGCATGCAGGCCGTTGTGTGCGGGCCATATTTTGCATGTGGGCCATTGTGTGCAGGCCAAGTTTCACATGCGGATCGGGTTCGATTCATGGGCTAATTTCGGTGCTCACAGTAATATTTTCTCTTTCTATATTATGTCTCTCTCCAATAGTTTCTCATTCGACACTTTTTTTTTGTTGAAAAGTAATAATTCCTATTAGCTATCGATAAAAAATACAAGCACTTGTGAAAGATAACCTAAATGCATAAAAAAAAAGGAAAAGAAAAATAAAGAAAATAATAAATAACTGTAGAACATAGGAAATCTACACAAACAATAAACTTTTCTTTCAATTTCGTAAAACTGTTTTGTCCCCTTTCCTTCAATAAGCGACATTCCTCGTTCGTGAAGAGGGAAAGAAGCTGAGAATATATGGATTTTAGTAATTGCTGATTTGATCTTCTTCTTTTCCAAATATATTCTTTTGTTGCGTTCGCCCCAAATAGCAGTAAACCTGTGTAAGCTAGAGATGCTCTGATGATTTTACCGGTCATGTTGTTAGCTCCTCCCATACCACTCAATCGGTTCTACAGGTCCATGAATTACTCTGATATGTAGAATTAGATCTGTCATTTCTTGCAGATTTGCTCCCAAATGATGAAGAAACATCACATTTGAAAAACCAATGCTCTACGATTCCTTCGTAGATTTGCATAGGTTGCACCTATTCGCTAGGCTTATTCCTCTCATTTTCAACCTGTCTAATGTAGGAAGTCGATTGAGTGCTAACCTCCACACAGAAAACAACCATCATCGGAGGAACCAGGGATTTCCACATAAGTTCGGACCAACACACTGCTAGAAACGTGATCATGAACCGCATTCCAAGCTATAGGAAAGCCGAAATTGTTGTTTTTGGTATCAACCCACTTGATCGAACTATCGGCACCCGTCGGCAAAATTTTCAGCTCATTGAATTTTTCAAAAAAAGCTGCTCATATTCGAGCATTAATCGCTCTAGGGAACAACCATCTTCCTTCCCGAATGCAGTCCCTAACTTTTGATCCATCAAAAATCTTGATCCCTCGAGCTTTGTTCCCCCCCAATTTAAGTTGGGCTTATCTCTTCGATCCAAGGATCAAACCAGGGATCAATCATCGAATCAGCTGTAATAGGATACTTGATATGTTCTTTTAGCTTTTTTCTTCCTCCTAAGATCTCATTAACATATCGCAGAGCAGTTGGACGACTTGGATAGTCTCCAAAAGCTAATTTTTTTTACATATTTTCCCGTCATCCACTTCGACATATGTTGTCCTTGTTGATGATATTCCATCCAATACCAAAAAAAAAAAAGAGATGATATTGCATCCCAACCTCAAATAACTCCCATTTGAGATGTCTTTTACTCTTTTAATCCTCAATCATCCTTCTTCTTTCTCTTTGCACACCTTGCTCCACTTGGCATGGATGCTAGAGCTGTGCCAAAGAAACTTGCACATCAATTTTCTACTCGATCTTGAATAGAACTAGCGATTGCAAAAGCGGAGGCCCAAAAATAAGAGAAGCTTTATAGCATCCGATTTTATAGGTTCCAACCTTCCTCCAATGGACAAGTGTTTAGTCACCCAACAATTAATGGTTTGGAAACGTTGTCCCACCGGCAGTCTAAACATCACCTTGTTCACCTTGGATGTAGATAGTGGAAGCCCCCAAGTGTTTGATCTGCAATTGACACAAACTTATCCAAAATTAGTAACTTTCGAAGAAAAGTCTGCACACGATCTAGAAAGGAAAACGAGCTCTTTTCCTTGTTTATGTTCAGCCTAGATTTCTTCCAAATTTTTATAAATCTCAAACATCTTATAACTCCCACTATGTGTGGGCTTGAGAAAAATCATCAAATCATCAGCGAAGATCATATGGGAGATCGGGTGGCTTCCTCATAGTCCGTAGCTTTTCCAGTCACCTCTAAGGATGCTCCACTCCAAATCCGTAGAAAGGCACTCCATAACAATAGTGAAAAGATAACCAGAAAGTGATCACCCTGTTTGAGCCCTTTGTTGGCCTTTATCAAGCATGTTGGAAGCCATTAACTAGAATGGAGAAGGAAGTGGTGCATATACAACCCTGAATCCTTTTTTACCGAGTCATAGGCCTTGATAGTATCTAACTTCAGGTACAATCTCCTGGCACTTCTTCTTCGATGGAACCTCTTGACAAGTTCATGGGATAGTAAAGTGTCATCTGCTATCCTCCTCCCCTTGATAAAAGCGTGGTCTGGTTAGGGGATATCAATTCATTCACACTATTTGCATTCGTTAGCGAGGATCTTTGTAATCATCTTAAGTTTGTACAAACAATTTCATAAGAAAATGAGTCTGAACTCCTTGAAAGACTTGGCATTCTGCGCTTTCAGAATCAAGGCCACGAAAAGTATGATTTATAGAAGAAACCATCCGACCTGATTTGAAGAAGTTGTCAACCACCTCCCATATCTCATTTTTGAAAATAGCTCCAGAACTTCTTGAAGAAGAAGAAATTGAACCCATTGGGTCCTAGAGTCTTGTCACCATTAGATTGCCTTATATTTGCTCCAATTTATCTTGTTAATTGGTTTGCTAATCTAATTAGAAGGTTTTGGTCGATAGAATTTTCTTGAATATGATAGGTTGAAACTCGAGACCTGAGAATCATGAACAAACAAGTTAGAATAAAACTTGGTGGCCTTTTCTCTGATGTGCTCGATGTTCTCAGATACATATCCATTCTTGAGCTGAATGGCTCTCACAAAGTTTGCTCCACATCTCGCTTTGAAGGAGGAATAAAAAAAATCGACAGTTCTTATCCCCCTTCTAGAGATAATCCATTCGCGATTTTTGCCTCCAGGAACTTTTTCTTGAGCTATGGACTGTTCCAACTCCTCTAGCTCAACCCAAACCTCATCCAAGGGCTTCCTTTGAGCTTATTTTGAATGTCTCTTACCATTTGTATGCACTCCGTAGATTTGCTAACTCCAATATTCTTATTCTCTTTCACTCATGCTTTCAATATATATATACTCTCTACAATATTGTTTATGTAATACTCTCTCTACCTATATTCTCACTATAATATTTCTCTCTAATATTTTCTCAATCTACGATATTTTCTCTCTCTACAATATTTTCTCTATATATAATATTATCTTTTTATAATATTTTCTCTATATAATATTATCTCGCTACGATATTCTCTCTCTACAGGGGCGGAGCAAGGATTTTCTTAAGGGGGGACTTGAAGGCAGTTCCGATTTCCAAGTAGACTTTACACATACAAATGACAATACAAAAAAAAAAAACAATTAGGGCTTATAAAATGAACAAATGGAGAGAGAGAGAGAGAGAGAGAGAGAGAGAGAGAGAGAGAGAGAGAGAGAGAGAGAGAGAGAGAGAGAGAGAGAGAGAGAGGTGTAGGATTTGGGCTTGATGAGGGGGGCGAAAGAGAGGGGAATGAGAGAGGGGCTCGGGATCTGCTACCAGATTTAGAGAGAGCGAGAGAGAGAGAGAGAGCGAGAGAGAGAGAGAGAGAGAGAGAGAGAGAGAGAGAGAGAGAGAGAGAGAGAGAGAGAGAGAGAGAGAGAGAGAGGTCTCATGCGAGGAGGGCAGAGCGGATTTGAGGCTGTGACTGTGCGCAAGATTTAGGGCAAAGCAGGCGGAATGATTGTGATCGCATGCGCGAGAGAGGGCGGAGTGACTGTGCTGACCATTCGTGACAGGAACTAGGTGGCTAGGTGTAACGAATGGCTGTTATTCAGGGAATTCTCGGCTATGATTGCGCGCGAGAGAGAGTGCGAGGATGTAGTGACAGCTGGAGCTGATAAGGAAACATCACGTTGATGCTGATCGGGGTTGACTGATTAGGGAGGTATCTTGGGTTATTTTTTTCTAGTCAGCTTGTTCATTTTTGTCTAATCAGCTTGTTCCATTTTATCTAATCAGTTTTAGACCGTCTTGCCATGTTATATAGATAACATTCTTTGTTCTATAATTTTTTTTTTTTTACAATAGTTTAAGCTATTTACAAATGTCTTTCTTAATTCATCTCAAACCCCTCATATTTGATGAACCGGTTTCCACCGCGAGATCGAGATCGAGATCGAGAGAGAGAGAGAGAGCGCATTGATCCTGACTGCACAAATTACATTATCTGCCACTTCCTCTACTGATAAGGGATTTTTGCTTCCAAACCCCAGACCACAGGCGGCACGCAGAGGCCATGGCATCATCTTATCTCTCCTCTGCTGCTGCTCCTCCCTCCCAATTCCACTCCTTCCACCATGACTCCCACCCCCTCTTCTCCACCTCCCAAATCCTTCACCTACCCTCCTCCCTCCATTCCCCATGGAAAACACCCACCGGTAGCCCCCTCCCCTCCCACCACCCTCTCAGGTTCTCCACCCCTCCTCACCCCAGACCCACCAAAGTATCTCTCCACGACCCTTTACCCCAAACCTCCGCAAACCCATCTCCAGAACCCCACCAAGCTCCGGAATCCCCGGCCTCCGGCCCGACCCCAAGCCCCACATTCAAGAACTCCATCTGGGTCAACCCAAGAGCCCCCATGCCTTGCGCCTCGCCAGCAGTCCTCCGAATCTCGCTATACCCGCCTCTCCAAGCTCGCCGGATCCCTCGACTCCTGCGACCCCACCGAGCCCGCCGTCTCCGAGCTCCTCGCGTCCCTGGGGCGAGAACCCGTCCGAGCAGGACGCCGTGATAGTCCTCAACAACATGGAGAACTCCGACACAGCCGTCCTCGGGCTCAGGTGGTTTCAAAAGAAGGTGAAGCCCAACAAGGAGGTAATTCTCTACAATGTGACCATCAAAGTGTTGAGAAATGTAGGAACTGGGATGGGGTGGAGGCCCTTTTTAATGAGATGCTGGAGAAGGGGGTCAAACCCGATAACGTTACGTTCTCCACCATGATCAACTGCGCGAGGCTCTGTAATCTGCCTGAGAAAGCGGTGGAGTGGTTCGAGAGGATGCCCGACTTCGGGTGTAGCCCCGATGTCATTACTTACTCGGTGATGATCGATGCTTACGGGAGGTCGGGCAATGTCGACATGGCTCTTGGCCTGTACGACCGAGCCGGAAGGAGAAGTGGAGGATCGACCCCGTAACCTTTGCAACTGTGATTAGAGTTTATAGCACTTTCGGGTAATTTTGATGGCGCAATGAATGTGTTCGAGGAAATGAAGGCGCTCGGCGTGAAGCCGAACTTGGTTATCTATAACACATTGTTGGATGCCATGGGCAGGGCCGGGAGGCCTTGGCAAGTGAAAACCATTTATAAAGAGATGGTTGGGGAAGGGCTGCTGCCAAATAGGGTCACGTATTCCGCACTTCTACGGGCGTACAGCAGGGCCCGCTACGCTGAGGACGCACTGAGAGTGTATCATGAAATGAAGGAGAAAGAGCTGGATTTGATATAGTCTTGTATAATATGCTCCTATCGATGTGTGCCGACATAGGTTTAGTTGATGAAGCAATTGAGATCTTTGAAGAGATGAAGGGATTGTCAACAGATTGCAAGCCTGATAGCTGGACTTATTCTTCTTTGATCACTGTGTACTCTTGCATTGGAAATGTTTCGGATGCGGAAGGCGTATTTAATGAGATGTTAGAATCTGGGTTCCAGCCCACTATCTTTGTGCTTACATCACTTATTCAGTGCTATGGAAAAGCCAAGCGGATCGATGATGTCGTGAGGACATTTGACAGGCTCTTGGAATTGGGTATAACACCAGATGACCGGTTCTGCGGCTGTCTTTTGAATGTGCTGACTCAAGCCCCAAAGGAAGAACTAGGGAAGGTGATTGGATGTATCGAAAGAGGTAGTGTTCGGTTGGGTTCTTTGGTGAGGCTGTTGGTGGATGAGGGGAGTGTCAATCAGGAAGTTCAGCGTGAGGCTGAAGAGCTATTTGGCAACATTAGTGCGGAAGTCAAAAAAGCTTATTGTAATTGTTTGATAGATCTTTGTGTAAATCTCAATTTGTTGGAAAGAGCTTGTGTACTCCTGGACCTCGCACTCCGGCTTGATATATACTCTGCCCTGCAATCAAAATCTCCCACACAGTGGTCTTTACATGTGAGGAGTCTCTCGCTTGGAGCAGCTTTGACCGCTTTACATGTCTGGATGAATGATTTGACAAAGGCCTTAGGGCATGGGGAGGAACTGCCTCCGTTACTTGGTATTCATACAGGCCATGGGAAGCACAAGTATTCAGAGAAAGGGAGTTGGCGATTGTGTTCGAGTCCCATTTGAGGGAATTGAATGCACCATTTTATGAGGCTCCTGATAATGTTGGGATGGTTTCTGACCACGAAAGTTGCTGCTAAGTCATGGTTGGAGTCAAGGACTCCAGATGAATTGGTTGCTACATAGAATTGGTTGCTAATCTGTAAGGAATATTTTTATCCTTGACTATAACGTCCTTTCGAATGTTGCATGTTTTCATAGAATTCTGGTGCTTAGATGCTCACTTTTGCACATACTGTTAGTTTACTGCTGGAAATCTGTATCCTGTCAATTCTACATACTTTCTCCTATTCTTTCTTTGTCACGCTGCCAAGTAAATTTGCCTTCTTTACTGACATTAATTCTTCTAACATGCTAGTGCTTTTTCTCATGAAATTAATGAAAATATATTTTCATCTATTATCCATTGTTGCTAAATAGACCAGGGAAACATAATGGTGTGTTAATTTACAATTTTTTGACTTCTACTGAATCTGTTTTTGTGTTGGGTGGTTGTACTGGACCACTGGTCCCATAATTCCTGCTATGAGAGACATAGATTGGATCAATGTTTTAGTGATGCGTTTGGGTTTTTAGAGCTGTTTGACTCGATGCAGGTGTTTCTAAGTCTTCAAATATGAGTTCGTGAAAGCTTCATACTTTTTTTATTTTGATCGGGGACAAAAAGCTTCTTACATTTCAAAAGCACTCAAACCCTTGTTTGAGAAGGTTTGGCTAGTTTGCTCGCCTTGTATCCTATCTGTGAGGCGAGACTCTTAGAAAATGCCTGGGTGGGTGACCTGGGAAAGAATGTAGAATGTATGAAAAACAAATGTGAATCGCATGCCTTGCACCTTATACTATGCTTTGATGGAGTCATATAAAATTAACTAGGCCATGATTACTAAGACAGTAATTTAAAGGGATAATTTATTTCGGCATGATTTTTTGATGCAGGATAATGAAAGAGATGGAGATCTGTACCAATTTGGTATTCTTGGCGAAGAGAGGGGCCAGTCCAAGTGAAAAGGGTTACATGACTACATGAGGTCACATGGGGAATCATATTAATTGTCTTGGAGAAGGGACAATTGCCCTTTTTCCATTGGATTTGGATTCTCGAGTCCTATATAGACTGTAATCAGCCACTCTTCATCTTCGTGAACATAAAAGAAGGTAAGGGACCAGCCTCTTAGTTTTGGTTTTTAGACTGTCAGTTGGCAGCCTTAGTTCTTCTAGAATGGCCGATTGGCTCCTTCCTTGGTTAGGTATGGTTCTTCCTCTCTCTCTTCTTCCTTCTTTCATGCTTGAGATTCATTATCGATTTCCTTTGCGCATGAACTCGACTTGAGTTTCATGTCGGATCCATTATTCCTCCATTAATCTTCATTGATAGGCGAAATTAGTGATGTATGCTCATCTTGGGATGCCAGATCGTGCTCTCCCGGATGCCGAGATTGCATGCATGATAAGATGATTTGATACAATTGCATGCTTCCTCATCCAAGATGCATGAACGCTTCACATGGGACAACTTTAGCAATGATATCTTCGTCACATTTTTCTGGAGCTAAAGAATTCTGGTAATGAATAAAATATCAAAGACGTCACTGTTATCTTTGAACTGGTCCACAACTTCTAATTCTTGAGGAAGTATTAGGTCTTCACCCTTCGACACTTCCACACCATCTTCAATGGTTGAATCGATCCCTTTTGTTAGCACTTTACATGTTGAATTTTTGGAACAATAGTATCCACACCACATTATCTAAGGAGACACTGCATATATGGATAAAGGGGGTTTGAGAGACTGGCTCGTTTATAGTTTCCTTGTACTGACTATCGGTTCTGATGGCAAGCATGATTTTAAATTTTGGTTTCGTGTCAGGTTTTGGTTCAAGCCTAAACTGAAATTTCGATCGAAATTTTAAATTTATAGTTCCAGTTCCGAAACTGAAATTGATCGAAAGTTCGATTGAAATTGACCACAATGGACTGAAATATATAATTCTAGTTCCAAAAAAAGAAACTGAAATTGACCGAAATTTGATCAAAATTCCCGAAATGGCCAGTTCCCCTGGTTTCGACCCTCATTTTGTTTCGGTCCTGGCTGAAATCGAAATATTCAGTGAAATTTCGGTATTTCGATCGAAATTTCAAACTTTGATGGCAAGTTGGAACTTTATAATCCCCGTTTAGTTCAACTTTCTCCTAATGCGCTTCTTTAAGTTTCATTGCCTCTGCTATCATGGATGGCTTCACGATCTTAAAATTGAGGGATTCTTGTTAACGGGTTTATGTATTCATAGGATAACGTCAAACCAAATAACTTCCTTGTATTCATCGAGCTTGAATTCCACCAAGCATCATCGAATTAGTGGAATAAGATTTGTATACCCAGGAGATTTTGTAGGATGTGGATGCCACTCCGTACAGATCTTGAATTTGGCCATTATATCCTATGATGCAATATTTATATTGTTGCCGCTATCAAATGGTAAGATTGTACACCTTGTCACCTCAGCATGCTCTTGTTTGGAAGATGTTTGTTTGCAACCTATCTTCCTCCAAATTAGCCAGACTTTGTGTACCCATTATGACCATGCAGAGCGTCATTCTTCTTTAGGATTGAGTCGTCGTGTTATACAAACCCATACCCAGTTCCTCCACATATCTGCAAATCCCTTCTTGGTTAGAATGTTGCCCAAGCTCTTCTTGGTCTCTTTACTCACCATCACAATAAGTAAGCATCAGGTAGCACTTTGTAGAGAAAAGTGACCATTACCTCCATATCTGAAGCAGTTTAGCTTGACATCGCTATGCGGAGGAATTCCCACGACCCTTTGCATCATCAATCACCGTACATATGTTTTTATGCTCTTAACTCCAATTTGCACACCATGTGGTCTAAATTTTTAAATATTTCCATAATCTTCACCAGTAAATAATCTCTTTGTCCCTCTAGAAGTTTTCATGAATTGGATCAACCACTATGGTAGAACATGGTATTAAAGCATAAACTCTGATACTAAATGGATGGGATATAGAGCTCTAATTCAAATTGATATAGGATATTCGAAAAGATTTAACATTATACCAAATTGGTGCATGAGATAAAAGAGGATTTTGGTAGAAATTGCAACATCAGATCATAAATTGACATGAAATTGCTCTAGAAAAGTAGTAAAAAGCAAGGTTGTGTGAATCTTAAAGGGTTTTGCAATCTATTTTAAAAAGCAAAATCAGATCATAAATTGACATGAAATTGCACCAGAAAAGTAGTAAAAGATGTTTAAAAGTAAACTAGAATGAGCCTACTATCAAGGTAGTGTGAATCTTAAAGGGTTTTGCAATCTACTGAGATTATGAGAATCATGAAAAAATTCAATATAGATATGCTTGATGGAATTAAAATTATGGAGCAAGACCTCTAGGTTTGGGAAGGACTATGTGAGGTTTTGTTGTAGATCCAACGCTATGGATGATTGAAGAAGTTGAAATCAACAAGTACATAAGCAACAACTAAAGTATTGACACATAAACTTAGGAAAATAACTAGTAATTAAGAGATAAAACAATGATAACTTCCAAAAGTCTCATTTCTAGTGAGGCGTTAAGGATGCACCTTAATGTTTCTCAGGTGTTGCACCAAGGAATCGAGACATCTAATCAAGGCAATTGTAGCAAAGGTATGCAACAAATAAAACTGAACTCCGAATTTGATTGATAAAATATGGTGGCCACAGCCCTATCTAGAAAACAAGGAATATCAACCAATTTTATTGCTATTTCTACCGATAAGTACTAGTAAAACCTTGCTAAGTATTAGTCCACCTATATTCAGTTGGACTACTATAGTATTAGAAGTGAAATAGCTTCTTACAGAGGCCTAACCACCCTACTCTTGGCAAAGTGTGGGGCTGGTCCACCTCTTCACTTGTACTATTGTAGATGTCAAAGTGAAAGGGTTCGTGAGGTCACATGGGGGGCAGGCCATCATAATTGTCTTAGACAAGGCTGACTGCTATGATTTCAATTGGATTTGGACTCTTGATTTTATTTTGTGTATAATCGACCCTCCCCCATCTTCTTTAGTATAAAAGAGGGACCCTACCTCCTAGTTTGAATTTTTGAATGGCCGGCTCCCTCCTCCCTTGGACAAGTATGACTCTTTCTCTCTTTCTTCTTCCTTTTTTAAGGTTGAGATCCATCATTTTTAAGGGATGCAAGTGTATCGGGTTGGGTCTGGGATTGGCATATCCTTGTTTGATTATTTTTCATAGTTCTGGAGTTTCAAACTTCAGCTGATATTTTGGAACTAAGACCCAAATGAGTCCATCATTTTGAGCCTTAATCGTTGAAGGCCTGCACCCAATCCACTGTAGGTCTGACTGACTGATGGGGATTATGTCCGAGTGGGTCTGATCTAGGTCCATCTTACGATAAAGAATCTTTTTGAGAATGAAATAATCTACATCGCGTGATCTGTCCAACCAACTTAGCAACATATTCTAGGGAAAATTGGAAATCTAACCTAAATCGAAGTACTACGGTTTATGATTTTGGACGTTTAAGGTAGGAGAATTGATGCATCTTGGAAGATATCCGTTGTGATGCGACCCTGGGCAATTTGCATTTGGGATGAAAATATATTTGGAACAGAAATGTGGTGGTCTTGATGCCAACATTTAACTGTATGATGAGGTATACTAGTAGATTGAGAACTTTGTGATTTGATAGGTCAACTCAACGAGAAATCAGTAATTCCAGCGAGGAGCATATTGTCCCCAGCAGAAAATTGATTGAACTACAGAAAATAAGGGGGTGTTTGGCATCATTCCGGAACAATCTATTTCCATTCTGAATTCCATGATTTGAAAATAATGGCTATTAATTGTTCCGGGGGAATGAAGGATTTGGGAACTAAAAAATATCACTCCGACTGTTTATATGCCAACCGGAACACTGGACCATCAGATTGCATTAGAAATAGTAACTGACGGTAATAACCTCTTCTGGAAGAGGATTAAGGCTGTGATTTGTAGACACGGACACGGGTGTCGAGTGTCGACGCGGACACGGAAATCACACACGACAACATCATACAAGATGGATACGGAGACACGTAGGTGTATATATATATATATATATATATATATATATATATATATATATATATATATATATATATAATGAAATTGATATAAATTGAAAATTACTATCCGTTCGGAATTCGACTCCTACACGGTCTACCATTTTTCTCTGTTCAAACAATTGGAGAAGGGAGAGGCTCACAACATTTGGTTTAATAACGTGGAGCAATGGTATCATGCCGTGTCGACGCGGGGGGACACGGGAATCCGTGTTGACACGGGTTGACACTGCTCCAAGGGCTCAATTAGAGGTGTCCCCCATATCATAGGATTAAGGGGAACAACTGTTCCACATTCCAAACACCCCCTAAGTTGCCAAAAAGAGAAATAAGGGGGAAAAGATGAAGGTGAAGGAAAGATAAAAGAAGGAAATAAAATAGAAGAACATACAATCAAGTCTTAAGAGTAGAAGTCCTCTCATTCATCAGTTCTCTTTTTATTATATGATTTTCCATTACAACATTTGTGTTAAGTAACCATCTCTCTCTCTCTCTCTCTCTCTCTCTCTCTCTCTCTCTGTATAGTTTACATATTCAAAAGTAACATAATTTGATATTTTTACCATATCTTGTTTTCTTACTCTGTTTAATCCGATAGGCTCAACATTTGTCTTCCTCATACTCACCAAATCAAGGAAAATTATATTCCAGTGTAAATTGAATTGTACGTGAACAATTCCTTTATCTTGTAATTATCTTTTCTCAAACTTCAAAGCAATCCTCTTTTTTTTTTCAAATAAAAAAAAAAAGAACACATCCCTACATTTTTATGAAACCCGGTGCCGCTCATTAAAATGCGACAGCCTGTGCAGGCCAGTGGTTGTTTAAATTTTCAGATAAGTTAGAAAAAGAAAATTGGAAATTGATTCGATGATCTTCTTGTTCAGTGTGAACCCCATCGATTTCATTTGTTGAACGTGAAACCCATGAATGGAACTTGCATGTTTTGCCCACCTTGTGTGATCTTTCTCTATCGTCGTTTTTGTTCTTTCATGAACTTCATCATTATCCATTCATTTATGCCTTTTATTTCTTACCCATCTTGACAATCTCTTGAAATCTCGTAGGTTCCAGGTTTTTGGCTGACGTTTGTGATCAAGCAGCTGGAGCTGGCCCTCCCGCGGAGTGTGGAGACCCATCCATCACCTTGGTAGCTTATCAAGATTTTTATCTCAACAAATATTCCGCCCACCATCGTATAGAACTCTCTCTTTGTGCGGGGTTGTCCATCTCTCTTTGTTTTGTACACAGAGATTCAAACATTGTTGTTCATCGCAGCTCTTCGACTTATAATTTGTGCCACAGATATGAATACAATTACCGATTTTGAATGTTGCACTCGAGTGCTCTTCATGTGGACTCTTTCCTGCTAAGGAAACCTTGGAGGATTGAATGTAGGCTGCCTACTTGTCAACCGACATAGTAGGTTTTCTGCCATGCGCCTCTGTTGCCAAGTTACTTTGGCCAGCTTTTCTGCACCAGTCGTAGAGGGTTGAAGCTAGGTTTGACGGTCGTGGGCAAGTCCATGTCAATCTTCGACATTTCGATGGAATAGGGTTTGGATGATGATGATGGATTCCGAGGTATCCATAAGCATAAATGTCCCTCGTGACATCGCTTTTCTGATCTCTTAAGCTGGATCCCTCGTAAGTTTGTATTGGGGCCTGGCACTAGTTATGCACTTGCAAGAAGAGAGAGAGAGAGAGAGAGAGAGAGAGAGAGAGAGAGAGAGAGAGAGAGAGAGAGAGAGAGAGTTGTGATTGCCCTAGCACAAGTGCAATCTGGAAGTGAACCACATAGAGGATGAGGAAGATGATAAAAAGAATCAAAGGGATGAGGAGGGCGGAGAGCAAGGTTCTAAAAAGCGCTAGGCGCTAGTCGGGCGGTGGGAGGCCGCCTAGCGCCTAGGCTGCACCTAGGCGTTTTGCCTTTTTTTAATTATTTTAATTATTATTTTGATATTATATATATATATATATATATATATATATATATATATATATATATATATATATATATATATATGTTTAAAAATTAATATAAGTTCAAGATTATTCTAAACCATTATTTTAAAGAACAAGTATATAACCATAATTCAAGATTGAGTGATTAACAAGAACAAAAGAAAACATGGTCCGCCTGGCCCGCCTAGCTAGCCTCAGCCCGCCTGGCCAGCCTAGCTCCGCCTAGACCGCCTAGGCGGCCGCCTTGCCCCGCCTAGACTGCCTAGGCTGCCGCCTTGCCCCGCCTAGCTCCGCCTGGAAGCTTGGCCTCTTTTCTGGAGCGCCTAGGGCCTAGGCGAGGCGGTGGGGGGCCGCCTAGCGCCTAGGCGGCCGCCTGGGCCGCTTTTTAGAACACTGGCGGAGAGTCAGATTTTGAGCCACACTACCGGGAATGGGCACAAGACACCACTCATGGTAATTCACCCAAGTCATAATGTTTCCTCAAAATTCCACGGAGAAAATAAAAAAGGCTCATAGCCACAGCCTGTGATGCTGTATTCTCCGCATTACATGCACATCTGATGAAAAACTACAACTAACAAATTAATAGTGGAAGCACGGATAATCTTGTTGCTACATTGATGGTCCAAAAGCTAAAACTAAAAACAAAACCGCTACGGATAACCTACCAAGTGTCAGGCAGGCTGCAGTGATTTTTTCAGTTTTGCGCCCAGCATCTAAAAACTTGTGGAGTAAACAAGCTACAGAAAAATCTCAGTTCTCGCGTCCACCATCTCAAAACTGCAAGCAAATGTTGAAAGCCATCATATTGTAGTCAGACTAAAATAGCTGCAGCTAGCTTTCCAATGTTGAAAACTTGAAGAATCTGTTCCATCTTGTGTCTTCAAAGACTGGGCATGGATTCAGTCTCCACTATAGGTGCAGTTGTCCAGTACTTGCAGAGACTAGAGTTGCTGAAATCACAACCCCCCATGGGTGGCGAGTTTGCATTGGTTGGTGCGCCTGCTGGTCCTGCCAAATCTCAAGGATGGCCCAGAAACTCCAGGCCAGTTGCAGTGGGTGTTAGGCCATGATCGGAGAGGTACTGGGCACTGAAGAACTTGCTCAGATGCCTCATCCCGCTGTCGCACAGGATAGTGACTATGGTGTGGCCTGGGCCCAAAGACTGCGCCAACCGCACAGCTCCAACACAGTTCATGGCTGAAGAGCTCCCAATAAATAACCCATCATTCCTCAGAAGGAACCTGCACGAAAGGACGGGAAAAAAGCATGTAACCAAAATATTGCTTAAGGTTTTTTTTTTTGCTGTGTGGGTGGCGAACTGGCGATGCTATCGCTTCCTTGTCGGGAGGGAGGGAGGGAGAGAGAGATTGAAGGATGTTGCATGTCTAGGACTATTGTAATGTTTCATATCAACTACTGTACATGGGTTTGAGATTATGAACCTGGACATTTCAACAGCGTCCTTGTCTGTGCCTCGGTAAGCTCCATCCAACTCCGCCATCATAAAATTCTTGGTCAATCGGTTGATTCCAATACCTTCAGTGATAGTGTCAAAAGGGTTCTTCAGCCTTCGGCCCTCGGCCTCCTCCCTCGTATACATCACTCCTCTTGTAACCTTATTGAACAGACCGGACCCAGGTGGATCAATAAGGAAACATTTAATGTTCGAATCCTTGCCCTGTACAAAACGCAACAAAGGGTTCGAATTCGAAGTCAAACCCAAACTATCACTTAGTAAAATCAGAATTCAATAAAGCAACACATGAAAGACAATAGATGAAGAAAGTAACCTTAAGAAACCGTGAAATTCCAGCGACGGTGCCACCTGTACCTGCGGCAGCAACAAAGCCATGCAAGTTCCCTCCAGTTTGTTCCCATATCTCAGGACCAGTCCACTCGTAGTGTGCACGAAAGTTGGCCAGGTTTTCGAACTGATCGGCAAAGAATCCGCCTTTACATTCAGTAGAAGAGGAGGAAAGGTGTGCTTCGTGCTGCGATAATTGACCATTGACATGTATTGAGCCGTTGGCGGCTTCCATTTTGCTAGCACCCTTCTGCTTTGCTGTTAACTTAGTGGCCTCCGTGGCCCTCCTCCTAGCAACATTCACGAAGTGGTCTCTGTGTGTAATGGAAACAGGTCTTACTCTTTCCACGGTTGCTCCAAGAGCCTCAAGTATTTGAGACTGAAAGAATATCCATAGTAAAGAATAAAAAAACTTAAGACACAACAAATACGTGTGATGTAGTTGGATTCAAAATAGAAGTTGCACATTCCTTGTAATCTTCAATATCCGATTTCACCGAATAACGTATGAGAAACTAATTTGTCTCACTATATCTAGCAATTGTTGACATGGAAAAACTTTTATTGACAACAGATATAGTCCTAAATAGAAACGAATGGTGCTGAAGGATTCATAAAGCCGACCCTAAGTAGATGGGACATGGCTTGATGGTTATGGTTTATGGTATATCCAGTAATTGTTACATGCATGGGTAGAATAAAGTGGATTTTGTGGAGTTGGTTTCTTCCAATTTGCATTACAATTTGTTCCAAAGAGATTATTTGACCTAACTAGCGAAACGTGTATTTGGCAAGACAATGAGGTATCATGTAGGACCATAACAGGAAACTATGGAATGGATGACATGACTAGCTCGTGGGTATGGAATAAGAAAGAGACATCCATAGATCAAGTTGCAAAAGACAATTGCTTGTCAATCTCATGTGGGCCTAAGTTATATCTACTTCAACACCCACCTCCACCCCGTAGGCAGTTCCATGGGGTAAGAAAAGGCTCCAACACCATGTTTCAAGTGTGGAGAGAGAGGCCACAAAGTTAGATCATGTTTGACTCTGTCATGCCCCAGAAATTTGGAACCGATCCCTGGGGTGTGAGTTGAAGAAAAACCAAGGGTTTTAGGGTTTAGTCAGCTATCTATGCCAGTTAGGGTTCTCACAGGGCTGTGATTCTCTCATAAATGAAGAAAGAGGAGGGAGAAACAAGGAATATTTTAAAACTTGATTTTTTTCATGAAAATATTTTTATTTAAAGAAAAGTAGAGATAAAATTTTGTCATGCTCAGAGAGATGATCACGCTTGACCTTCAACCGGATTATCCTCTCAGCATGTGTGGCCTATCGGTGCTACCACCTGTTGACAGTAATCCCTCTAAGGGAGCACGGGACTCGAGCCACTGGCGGCGAGCTAGGAGTCTCACCCACTCCCTGACGCTCAGTACACTGGTTTAGAGGTCCTATCTACAGGGCTAGTCAATTAAGCCATTTAGAGAATTATATTTTCATTGTGAGCTATCCTAAACTTGTGGCCTTGAGGAGAGGCCTACCCAAAAGAATTCAGCTGTATCATTGCCACTAACAAATAACAAAACACTAAAAGATTCTCATACAAAATCCACCAATTACATTGTCACGAAGCTATTTACCAAAATAAAACACAACCCTAACCCTAAAACTGCCTCTGGCCTCCCACTGCTACTCCTGAATCTCCGGACTTGCAGGAGAGTACTCGTGGGAAAGAGTAGCCCCCAATGGAAAATTGGGAGATTAGCCAAATTAATGGCTAGTGACATCCTAATAGTCTTTAATAATATGAGACGACATATTAAATTAAAATTACATTAGCAGTCTAGGTATTAATGAAGTTCACAGAAGATTAGCCTAAGCCTACCAGTAGTCTATGTTCACATGCAATTCCTACTGTCACTAGGTTATCTATCACACAGTCCACTCGATATTTTACCATGCTTAATTATGAATCAAATAAGATTAAAATATAAGTCATCTATCCTAAAGTGAACCCCGGATATTTGTTCATCCTGCCCCCGGTTGGGCATTACTATAAGGCCTTTTATTTCGATGTAGAGGGCCAACTCTCTCGCCGTGCATCCACCGTGCACAAATCATCCATATAGTCATAAGAGACTTCCCGTCTTTCACGGTGGAGCTCTACCGCTCCACTTGCGTTACTTTGGGGGCTTCAACTATCCCGGGATTCGCATTGCGCTCACAACCCAAGTATCACAATAAGCAAAATAAATTCCTCTCGCCCGTATTCCCGTGTGCCAGGGTCTCCACACTCCACTCAGGAGGGTGGACCCCAATAATTATTATTTAATTATTAATTATAAAACTTAAGGAATTCCTACTTACGGTGTCTCAGCAATCAGCATAATAATTATTATTTAATTATAAATATTTTTAAGCATGCGTCGCTGGACTCGCGACTCCGCATGCAAGGCGGGGTCCACTCGACCACATGAGACGATGTCCGGCAGGACCCGCATGCAGTGTTATGGATACCTACCCTTAGTCATTCTCATTTCCCCCTATTAAAGACCATTGCAAGGAAAGTAGATGTCACCTGGTTGTCAAACACGGGCTCCTGCGAGGTGACCTCTGCTCCGTCTCCAACTGGGTCAGCACAGCCGCGAACTGCCAAACACACACAGCGGGCCAATGGTCATTTCTTGCTATCGAGAAATACGGGTTTAGGCCCGAGTTGGCCGAGTCGAGAATTTTAGGCGTCATCGGACTCGGTCTATCGGTACGCAAAACGATGCAACCAATGGTACCATCTCGGCTTAGGTCTAGGCAAGGTCGAAAGTCCGATTCGGTCGTCCACCCAAGATGACCTCGTGCTAAGGTTTGAATACTACGGTCGTTACTTTAATTAAAACGAGTCGCACGAGCCTGAGCTCGGATTGACGACATCTATTACGCCTAACCTGATCGGATCCCGGGATCGGCAAGGTTTGGCACATGGGCCGCTGGTGGTCCACCGTCGTGCATGACTTGCATAAAAAGAATGTAACAACGGGGTATAATCAACCAACAATGGTCAAAAGATTGCATGACCCAACAACATAGTCACATGGTTTGGATGGCTTCAACAATTGCTATTATCGTGTCATGGGCACGGAAATCGATGCGGTAATGGGGTGACTCGGTGCGTGACCGGGTTGTCCCTACCCAACTTGCATCCTATAAAGGTTCATGAATTACTATTTTGTCTAGAAAACGATTGCATAGGCCATTGGTCTGGCAAGTCGATTATGGGTTAATCGTACAAGATTTATGACAGGTTGCGATCAACTCGATCGCGTTCGCGAGGGGCCAAAGGCTGCGATCAGCCATAGGGAAATATGAGGGTCATGGATCAGTCATTGTATGGTCACTTAGTCATCGAGCCATAACACAACAAAAGAATAAATATTATATTTTCATTCAGGGGCTTTTCGCCTTCGGTTGCTCGGCCACGATTGACAGATGGGAATTAAGCAAAACTAGGTTTCCTAGGCAAACCCGAAGCACGACCCAATCACCGAAGAAGGGACAAGGTCTGGGGATCGGTGGAACTGGTAGTGCCTGGTTGAGGGCGGTCGGGCTCTGTCGACATAGGTTGTACAGCCGTTGGCTATGTAGTCAACGACCGTGGCCACGACTACAAAAACAGGGCAACAAGGGTCGGCGCGACTAGTGGCTAAGCACGGGGTCGTGCTAGACCGAGGGTGGTCGGAGTCACTTATTGCCTGACTACCGAATGGTCAGGCTACCGACAGTTGTTACAGCACGACACAGGGACACAAAAAGGATGGTTGATGGACCTGGCCTGGCTTGGATCAAGCCTTGCGGCCGTTGTACAGTCGCCGGTTACCTGGCCGGCAGCCATGGTTACACCATGGGTCTAAGGCCGCAAGGGCTGGATTGGATCACACAAAGAAGAAAGAAAGAGAAGGGGATGAGACAGACCCTGCTCGGGAGCGGAGTCGTCGATCGGGGTCTCAACGGAACAACAAGAAAAAAAACAGAGGAAATATAGGGGAGCTGGCCGACTTGTGCAGGGGCTCGGCTTCGGCTGCGGCTCCTCGCTCCGGCCGGCTGCTCTTCTTCGGCCACCACCGCGCGCAACTACCGAGAGGGAGAAGAGAAAGTAAATCAGGGAGAGAGAAATAGAGAGAGAGATCGGAGAGGAGAGAGGAAGAGATCGAAGGGAGTGAAATCGGGCTGGGTCTAGGGTTTAAAAAGGGGGGAAAGGGGGCGGCGACCGATACAGAGGACATGGGGCGCCGGATTTGAGGGATTCGGTGTGAGGGGAACGTAGCGGCAAGGAGGGGGAGAGCAGGGGATGGGCGGTGAGGTGATGGCGACAGGAGAGAGGCTGGGCAGCGGTTGTGTTTGGCGGGATTCGGGGTGGTTTTGGGGGATCGGGGTGAGGGGAAATGGGTCGGGTTGGAGAGAGATCCGAGAGCTGGGAGAGGTGAGATCGGGTGAGAGTGGAGGAGGGGTGAGATCCGAGAGAGAGAGAGAGAGAGAGAGAGAGAGAGAGAGAGAGAGAGAGAGAGAGAGAGATGGGGGTTGGGGTAGGTTCGGGTTTGGGTTTGGATTTGGGATGGAGGTTTGGGTTTGGGTGAGGGTTTTTGAATTTTAAATATTTTTTTTTTTTGAGTTTAATTTTAGTTTTTTTTTTTTTTTTCAATTTTTTCTTTCTTTCTAATACCGGTCCGAACTTGATTCGTGTTTGACTCGCGCCGAGCCTGACTCACCACGACTCGGGTCGTGCCGAGACGTGCTGGCGCGCGAATCTCACCGGGTCCGACAGACCCACCACAATATCTATTTTATTATAAAAAATTATATTACTAAAAAAAATAGCATTCGAGCATGCCTCGATACACGTGCTCATATACTCGTGTAACTACATTTCTAATGTATCCTAATGATCCGTACCCGGGACTCACTGCTGGTCTTGCTTGATCACAAACAATGAATTCAACAATTATTTAATATATTAAAAGGAAACTGAGTTGCCCTAAGCAGAAGAACTCTGATGTGTCGGTCATTACAGGCTCGCTGGTGACTACAACAGTTGTGAAGGATTATGAGGGCAAGGAAGGTGGCATCACTTCATTTCACAGATTGAGCTTCACTTCGTAAGGATATCAAAGAGACATGCTTACCACATGCTTTCACAGACGGCAAATTTAAGTGGAAGACCCTATACACCTACCAGATTCGTTTAATCAAAAGGAAAATTGTAGTGTAGCTCTATTTTCATATGGTCTGAACTGCATATGGGTCACCAACTGCTGGAGCACTATGAACCGCTTCATGAGGCATTCAAGTAAATTGAAGGTTGCAAGCCCATGCTATTTCGTGACTGGATAATGTGATGGTTCACATTTGTTATTTGCTTAGTTTCTTCATTGGTAACATGCATGGGGAGCATGTCTCTTCTGACGTGTTGCCGATAACTACCATTTTGATATTGCTTGTCCATGGATTAATGACAAGGTTATCGTACATGGTATGTGGAGGAGATTTTACATTTCTACATTGCTGCCAATGGGATAGATTTATAAATATTTCAGATAACCACTGAAGAAAGATTGTAGAAAGCAATATTTACAAGCATTGACAATTGGGATAGATTAATAAAATACCTTCTCAATAGCAACATCGTCTGGGATAACAACATGACATCTACATCCAAATTGCAGGAGCAACAGTGGCAAGACTAATCGCAGTGCTTCCAGCGCTTCCCTCAGTTACTACACCACCTCGGACAAGTTCTCCAGACCCTAGAGCCTACGTAGGATCATGTCTGAAATATGTCATGAAGTTGCAATCACAAGAGTCGAGGGTATAATGAAAGATAGTAACACCCTGCGTAAAGACTTTTGACATGTGAGAAGGCAAACAGGAACATATGCTTCCTAGAATAAACAAAGAAGATACATGGTGAGGGGGGGAAGCCATTCAGCTATGTAGATAGTAACTAGAATGTGGCTAATCAGCTAATGCATTAAAAAAGAGAACCCTACCATTTTCTTGGAACTTCTTCATTTTCCCATGATTAGAAACTGTTGCTGAGAAAAACAATTTTAAGCATACAAGATGGTCTTTATCATATTAAATAGTGGACATATTCCTGAGATACTTTCTTTTACCTGATTTTATAGTGATTATATGTTCAGCAGAAGTTGATTAACAAAATTAGAAAATTTGTGTTGAGTTTGGTGAAAAAGTAATTAAGGGAATTAATTTGCCATAGCACAATCTGTCATGAAAAAGATAAGAAATTTGTTTTGAGTTTAGTGAAAGAGTAATTGAGTAATTCAGAAAATTTCTGGATCACTCTTAATATGAATAAAAAACATCCCATTTGTGACAAATAAACTTTCCTTGGTTCTCCATCCCTATTCAGCAAAGATATGAGATTCTTTTAACTTTCCAATGTTCTTTACCACCGCTCACTAAAGCCATGGTTTTTTCAAGTCACGATCGATAATTAACCTTGTAGTGTTCACGAGCGAGTGTTGATCCCCATAAGTGTCAAGTCCTTCGGTTTAATAGATGTTTTAGCATTTATAAGGTCCTGAAAAGAAGAGAAGAATGATACTGATATAATGATGCCTAGGCACTCTTGACTCTTGAGAAGTTATTTAATTGAGATTGGAGATTTGATTCGAAAGAGGACGTCACCTGTACTCTATTCCTTCTTCCTCCTCTTTTTCTTCTTTTAGTCTTTCCATGGTGGTGTGTAGATCGGAATGATCCGGGCATGAATTTATATCCATTACAAAGTCCTATTTAAGGCAAGCAGATTGGAACAAGTGTGCAACCAGAAAATGGGCATGTGTATGACAACCATAAGGAACAATTATAATTGGCATTATAATCTAATCATAAATTATTCACTAGGGGGGGGGTACCTAAATAGTATAGAACTTCCAGATGCTAACAATTGTAGAACATACTAACGTTGAAAGTCTATGTACTTTTTAAATTATCCTCTCATTTAATTTCCCAACAAGTTGTTTGGCCAAAACCAAACACCCTGGAGAGAGAGAGAGAGAGAGAGAGAGAGAGAGAGAGAGAGAGAGAGAGAGAGAGAGAGAGAGAGAGAGAGAGAGAGAGAGAGAGAGAGAGAGAGAGAGAGAGAGAGAGAGAGAGAGAGAGAGAGAGAGAGAGAGAGAGAGAGAGAGAGAGAGAGAACCGACTCTTGAGGTTGCCACATGGCACCTAGAGAAGGGTGAGAAAGTTGCTATGTGGCGCTCAGTTGTTTGAGGCTACTATTTAAGTATATAGTTATAGATAGTATACATATGAGATAATATAAGAGAGCAATCAACTCACAAGTTAAATTTTCTTAAAGCAGATTGAAACTGAATTTGCCATCCGATGCTTAAAATTGACTATAATTCAAACTGAATAACCTTCTAAAATTTCTTGGAACAGATTGAACAAGAGTTCGACTCGACAATAACAATCACGATGCAAAATGAAATAAAAAACCCCCAAATTTCAGTACATGGGAGCAACTCAAAGTGGCTCACCAAACACCTAGGTTCGCCATTTTGGTGAGTGTTGGCGAGTGGAAACCGCAAAACGCAACTCAAACCAGTTCGCAAGCGCCTCGTTATTGTGTCTTTACGCCATCCCTGCTTGCCAAATGTGGCAAGCGGCCTAGGCACGTCATTCTGTTGGGTCCCACAGCGGAGCTACAGTTAGCTATGACAACGTTTTTGTCTGCTCCCCTTTACCGCACCCTCAATGGCTCTTGAACCCGTTGGATCAGATCCAACGACTGTGATTTTAGAATATTGAAAAAGTACCATGGGCTTTTGGTCATTTGTCATTTGGTAATTTGTAGAGATGACAAAGGGGCATTTGGTCATTTCGAATAATAGGGAAAGAATAGGGAGTCCTTGGAGTTGGTTCCCAAAAAGTGGAGCTTTATTTTTTAGGGAAGCCACTCTCCCCAAATAATAGGGAAAGAATAGCGAGTCTCTTGGAGATGCTCTGATACATGATGGAACTAATTAGCGTCAAAATGAGTGCCTTTGTATTCTGCTATCTTTTTTCACGCCAACATGTGAACCAACTATTGTTCTTGTTTCGAATATCTTCTTACTTTTACCACAAATCCACCTAGACTACCCCAATACATGCAAGACGATCACTAAATGAAACAAGCATTTTTCCTTAGCTCCATGGCTACCACTAAGAAAATCCAATACAAGTTAGCCACCTCCATTCAATATTTCTTGTTACGTAAATCTAAACCCATGATAACATACATATCCACAGCCAAATTCACTCAGAAGAAATATAATCTTGGAACATGAAAACTACTAATAAATATATCAGATGCTGAAGAACTCAAGGAATTGGGGGAATAATCACACAGGCGAGACTATTCATCAGCTTAATAAGTAAACAAGCTACAAATGGATAAAATAAATAAAGGAGTAATCAATATGTTAGATAGCCTCACACCCCAAAATCCAGATCGTAAGGGGAGGTCCATTAGAGAGTATATGAGGCGGCCGTTAGGTGCCCCCATTTCCAACATGGGACTAACCGGTGGACTATCTCAACCCCCCCCCCCCCCCCCCCCCCCCCCCCCCCCGCTCTCAAGCGGAGCACACGGAGCAAGACACAATGGATGGGGGCCACAACCCGGAGAGGGCCCAGTTCTGATACCATGTCAGATACCATCACACTCCTAAAACCCGGGTCGTAAGGGGAGATCCACCAGAGGGTACATGAAGCGGCTGTTAGGTGCCTCCTTTCCGATGTGGGACTACCCGGTGGACTATCTCAACACAATACATGAGAGCAGCACAAGCACACTGCTGCACTTGTTAGAAACACTATTTTTTTGCCTTGATCTTTTGCATCACACGAAAAGATGAGATGAAGGAAAAGGAAAATTGTGAGTAAGAACAGAGAATAGTTCATCACCTCTTCAATGATTTTCACCGCCACGCGGTCCTTGACACTCCCCCCCGGGTTCAAAAACTCAGCTTTCCCAAGAATCTGAAAGGACGCCCATATGGAAACGTCCCCAATTCAACCAGATTTCAATTGATGAGCGTTTTATTTGCCTCTTAAAATGGAAAATTCGAAATATGTTGAACCCACTAACGAAACGGGAATATTTTTTGGAGATGGATGCCTTACCTCGCAACCCGTCGCATCGGAGAGGCTGTTGATCCTGATGAGAGGGGTGTTACCGATGGCGGCAACGAGGCCCGTCCCCCTCCTCTGACCCCTGCTCTTTCGAGGGCGTCTACAGGCTCTCCTCCATGGGAGGAGCTTCGAGCTTTGGTTGCGGAGGAGGAGGCAGGAGAGGAGGGCCATGGAAAGGGCGGCGGCAGCGACGGCTCCTGCGGCTTTCACCGTCGCCATGGCGCTGCTCCTCGCGCGCTAGCTCGCCCAAGATTGTATTGAAACACTCGACCGATAGTCCAGAAGGAAATTCTATTTGAACCCACCATTTCAAGTCTTATGTCTGGCACCCACTAAAATTTAAGTAAAAGAGGAAAATCAGCTTGGCATCTATTTCCTCCTCCTTCCCATGTAGTGATGGCAACGGCGTGCTTTAAAATCGAGAACCGCAAAAAACCGCACCGTATGGTACGATTTTAGTTTGCCAAAATATAAAATCATCGTGGTGCGGTGCGGTTTCGGTGTTGCCCAAAATCGTAAAAACTGCACCGTTTAGACTATTATGTTAAACCGAGGTACACCGCACCGCATTATGCAGTTTTAGTTTTACATACGGTACACCGTCGTGGTGCGGTGCGGTTTCGGTGTGGCGGTTTGGTGTTGCGGTGCGGTTTTGGTTTTGCCCAAAACTGCACTGTTGCCATCCCTGTTCCCATGCTCATGGGTACCCGTGCAGGCTACCACGGCGGCGCCGGCAAGTGGCCGATGCAATCTGTTCTTGTATATGTTCTCGCCACCTCCTCCCTCTCCCTCTTCTGTCTTTCACACTGAAACCTTAACCCACCCTAGAGATATGTCGGGCATTACCAATCGACATTGTCAGTGGGCTCCACTCGACATTGTGATGTTAACATTAGAAAATTTTTACACCTAATTAGGTCTAGGTCCTTAACTATTTTGAAATAATAGCCGCAGGACCATAATTTGCTATATTAACTAAGGTCTCTTCAAGTATACATTCGTCTTTAGAAAAAGTATACATTCGTCTTCAGAAAGAGTATACATTCGTTGGGAGGGACTTCAGCTATATATCGAAATTAATGTGTCCTGCAACTAAGAGTCATCTCTCAAAAATAACTTATGTCAAACTTTCTCAAAATTTTATTTATATCCAAAACTACGCATATCCTGTTTCCTTTAAAAAAAAAAAATTGATTCCTACCTCATACTCGCTTCATTCCTCCCCTTTTACATCGCTAGAGACGCCACCATCCGAGCTTCCCCTCCCCCTACTTCCCATCACAGCCAGAGCCGCTACCTGCGCTCGTTGAGCCCGCCATTGAAGCCACCTCCTCCCTCCTCCATCTTCCCCACTGCCACCAAAGCCCTAACTCACTCTAGAGCCATCGGAGATGGAACTCGGGGATGCTCACCATTTCGTGTGTCGGACGGCAGATGCTCGCTAGAGACGGAGCTCGCTTCCTCACATCCTCTCCTCCTCCCTCCTCCATCTTCCTCACTGCCTTTGAATCCCTAACCCACCCAGAGCCGTCGAAAACAGAGCTGGGGGATGCTCATCGGTTCGTGCGCCTAATGTATTAGGGCTCCGTCTCCGACGGCACTAGGGGGTGGGTTAGGGCTTCGGTGGTAGTGGGAAAGATGGAGGGAGGATGTGACTTTGACGGCGAGCTCAACGAGCTCCGACGACGGCGGCTCCGATGGTGACGGGGAAGGAAGAGGAGGAGAAGTGGTGACGGCTCCGACAATGGCATCTCTAACGATGTGGAAGAGGAGGAAGGAAGTAGGTGGGAGTATGAGATGAGAATCGATTTTTGGGAGAAAACGAGGTATGTAAAGTAGTTTTGGGGTGTGAATAAAATTTCCCTAACATATCTTATTACCATGTAGCCACCAACATTGTGTGTAATTGTCTGGTGGCTACCCATCGACATTGACATTTCAATTGGAGTCAATAGTGATATTTTGGTTGGAGCTGACAATGTTGATCAGCCAGTAACCGTTGACACATTTTTTAGGGTAAGTTTTGATTTCGATCGGGAAGAGAGAGAGAGAGAGATGGGGTATTTTTTTTATTGAAGGGGTAATTGGGAAAGAAGAAAAAAAGGTTCTTGGCTTAAAGATGTGGTTTCAAATAGAATTTTACTATCTCAACATTGCGTGGAAATATTTTAACGTTGTTCAAATTTACCATTTTATCTTACTACATCCGCTGCTAACCCTATCTTGGTAGGAGAAAGTCTTAAACAAAATACAATTATGATTTTTTTAAATCTTTTTAAGGGAAGTTCTTAATTTCTATTAGCAAAAAGAAAAGCACGAGAATCCACAAACAAAAGAAACAGCCATGCCTCAGATCTTTTTCCACAAATCGCATGCCCCTCTCTCTCTCTCCTCCCAATCTTTTTCCGCAAATTGGATGCCTCTCTTTTTCTCTCTCTCCTCCCGATCTTTTTCCACAAATCGCATGCCTCTCTCTCTCTCTATATATATATATGTATATATACTTGCATTGCGCATTCTTTCACTTGGTTAAACAATGAAAATATTGATAATTTTCTACTAAAAAACACGAGAATCCCACGAACTAAAAAAAACAGCCATGCCTCATATCTTTTTCCACAAATCTTATGCCTCTCTCTCTCTCTCTCTCTCTCTCTCTCTCTCTCTCTCTCTCTCTCTCTTCGCACATCCTTTCACCTATTAAAACAATGAAAATAGTTTCTACTAAATTGATTTCACATGCTCTCTAGAAATGTGGAAATGGGCCTTCAAGGGCTTTGTAATTGTTGATGAATAGTCCCACATCAGTTAGGGAGGCAACTATCACCCGCTTAATATATCCTATGTGATCTCCTTACAACCCGGTTTTGGGGTGTGAGGGTATCTAACATGGTATCAGAGCTGGCCCGTCTTCTGCTCCTGCTCCCGCTCTGGATGGTCCCCACCGATCGTGCCTTGTCACGCATGCTCTGTATGGGAGGATTCTTGCCACATGTGCTTCGTGTGAGGGGGAGTGTTGACAAATAGTCCCACATCGGTGAGAGAGACACCCATCACCCGCTTAATATACCCCCTGTGGATCTCCCCTTACAATCTGGGTTTCGTTGCATGAGGGTATCTAACAGTAATGAGCACAAGTTTGTCCAAATGGGACAAATGTTGCCCAAGCTATGGGCTAAAAGGTTTAACGAGACTTTTTTGAGCACGGGTCAGTCTAGGTGTAGTGAGTCTTATAAAAACACACAAGTTTTTTATTTTCTCAAAAAAAACTTAACAAGTAAGTCTTTTAATATTTATATTAAAATGTTAACTTAATACATAACCCATATCTCAAATCCTTTTTCGGGATCACCTGCACCGACCGAAAGAAGAGGGCTCAAAACAAAATATGTTCAAAAAAATTTCGGAAAAAAAAGTTGGCAGAGGGGGCTAAATGTAGATGTAGCATCGACCAAGGATCAAATTGTTCAAACAAAAAGTTGAGGGACGAATATGAAATGAGGTGTATAGTTCAGGGGAGGTTCTTATAATTTGCCCTAAATTTCATCATGAAACCACGATCGTTTCCTGTACTGATCCTTGGCTAGAGGGGAGAAGGTCAGTGGACATAGTGGGAGGAGCCCAAGCCATGATTGAACAAGGGATGGGGTATCCTGAAACTAGGGCTGCAAATGAATCAAGTTGTTCGTGAACATGCTCGATAAAAGCTTGTTCGAGTTAGTTCGGTTACTAGTCAAGCTAGGCCCAAGCCTAGAGTTTGGGCTCGTTTAACAAATTAGCCAAGCTCAAGAAGACCAAAGCTCGGCTCGGTTAGGCTCACGAACATGCTTGTTTAGGGCTCATGAGCAAGCTCGTGAATAGGCTCATAAATGGCTTGAATAGACCTAGCATATATAACCCATACTTTTGACTGATTTTGTAGATCTGAGTAAGCTCGTGAATAGACTCATAAATGGCTTAAATAGCAAACTCATGAATACGCTCATGGCTCGTTTAACAAACGAGCCAAGCTCAATCAGACCAATGCTCGGTTCGGTTAGGCTCACGAACATGCTTGTTTAGGGCTTGTGAGCAAGCTCGTGAATAGGCTCATAAATGGCTTGAATAGACCTAACACATATAACCCATACTTTTGACTGATTTTGTAGTTCGTGAGCAAGCTCGTGAATAGGCTCATAAATGGCTTGAATAGACCTAACGTATATAGCTCATGCTTTTGAATGATTTTATAGTTTGTGACAAGCTCGATAAGAGACCGTTTGATAACTAATTGAGCAAAATCTAGCCTGAAGTTTTGGCTCGTTTAATAAACGAGCCAAGCTTAAGTAGACTAAAGCTCAGCTCTGCTCGGCTCGATTATTAAACAAGCGAAGCCTAAGCCTGAGATTTATGCTCGTTTAATAAAAGAACAAGCCCAAACAGGCCAAAGCTTGGCTCGGCTCGGCTCGGCTGCAGCCCTGCCTGAAACCAGTCAGCTTGTAGTAGTTGATGGGAGAGAGAGATTGCTAGCTCCCAAAAATTATAGAATTAAGTCACTATTTGGTCATGAAGTGGCCAAGTTAGTTCTGATATTGGCTCAGGTGGGAGATAAGAACACAGTGGAACTACTAGTGGTCCCTTGTACACTGACTTTTGCTTTGATCTAATAAAATCATTTTTCTTTTCGAAAATTGGTTGTATTTATTACCCATCAATTGTGAAAAGGGCTCTATTATTATTTTCCGATTATAATTGCATTCAATCAAGGAATAAAAAACCGAATAATTTCACAAAATTTTGTGAAAATGTTGTTTTTCACTTTACCGAAATGCAATATATCGCGACATATCGGTATATTTCGCAAAATATATCATTTTCCAGGGGTCTGAAATGATGGCCAAAATTGATTTTTTGTGTTTTGCATTAAATTTAACTCCATTTTATTATTTCCTCTCAGTACTATTTTTTAAGTAAAGTTCCCTGCTCTTTTTTATTATCCCCATATATACGGTTGGAGATTTCACCTCTCCTTGCATGTTGTGCGATCGGAAATCGGAATCAATTAACAACTTAAGATTGGGGAGTTGATTATGCTGATTAAGCTCACTAATTAGTGTAAGACAAATACTAGATTTTATATCAGAAAACCGAGCACACATGTTTTTTTTGAGACGAACAAGAAAAGGATCTCCGTCGGCTGTCTAACACTAGTGCATGCCCATGCATGTTGGCACTGCAATGGGCTGCATTCGGTGGCAACACATCTGTCGGCACTGCAGCGGGCCGCCTTCGGTGGCAACACACCTGAACGCCTTCGGCAATAAAACACTTTCGACGACAACACTGACATCATAGAGACACCAATTTCCTCGCCCGTGTCGATTGGCACGAAGCGGGCGCCTTCGGTGTGACCGACTCCCCCTCCCCCTATAACTAGTCAATGACAACTGTCTCTATTTGAACGGATTCCACGAGATCGACTCGACGGTTTGGGGCGGCCGAAATTTCAACATGCGGGTTTATAACCATTGATGCGAACAACTATCACGGGATGAATGGTCAGGTTTAGTGCAGTTTAAATGGGCAGGGATTTTAGGGGTTTAGAGCAGTTTAAATGGTTAGCGAGGGAGTTGGTTGACGGGGAAAGAAAGATCGTGCGTTGATTTTTGAACGAATGGACGGAGAAATAGAGATCGTGCGTTGATTTTTGAACAAATTGTTAGATCTATTCGGGTAATTTTTGTCCAATCAGCTTGTCCTAGTCAGCTTCCGTTTTGTCTAGTCAGCACAAAACCGACGTGCCATGTTATATAGATGAGTACTTTGATCTAGGTATTAGGTGTATACCTTCTGCTTGAGATGTTTACTTAATTGTAATTTGCAGGGAAAACGGAGAGGTGATCAGCCATTACACTTCCAACATGTTGAGCAAATAGTTCCACAATGCCTAGGGGTGAGGGTTTCCTGTCTTCATATACCCATTGCCCCCTCCCCCTCACAACCTGTTTTGAGGGGGCATATGATTCGTGACAAAAAATTCAAATCAAAGCCCCGAGTTTGAGAAAGGCTTGATAAACCATATTCAAATTGTTTGCCTTTACTAGGTTTACAGTGGAGCCTTTTAATCTTCGATGAAAAGGATTATCTTTGCTTCAATAAAGAAATATCAGAATTAATCGTAACTTAGGAGTGATAGTCATAGATTCGTTTGCGATGTTTCGATGTAGACATGAGTTTAGAAAAACAAATCTATGACAAATTGCAGTGGCTTTTCGTTCCCTTGTTGCGGATAGAATGTTCAACACTTCGACGAGCCTTTCATTTTTTACAAAGTTACCTTCAACCCTTCTCCATAAACCTAAGTTCCTTTATTAAGTATTAACCATCAGCGGTCTTTCCAAATTGTACATGAGAACTCCAGGTATGACCGACGAGCAGAGGCTATGATTGCTTTCAAGTTCTTGAATTTGTTGGAGCTCCATGATGCTGCACAGCTCTGAAAACCCACAACCATGTGATACAATAGGAAACAACAAAAGTACCTGGTTCACTCAATAGTGAGATGTAAGGGTACTAAGATAATTCACTATCATGGATTAAAATTGCCTAACACAAATATGAACTTCGTGTCGTGTGATTTACATTTTAATTTGTTCTAGTAATGAAAAGTTAAGCTGAACATGTATGATTGATCAATTAGAGCATGCCAAGTAGATGCGAGTTTCCCGTAACAGTGGGGTTTTACCAAGGACCGGCACTAAACCGATAACTTCTTTACCCTTGTCATTGATAAACTTATTGCTAATATTCAAAAGGTACCATGGTGTATGTGGTTTTCAGATGACGAGACAATGATATGGTTGAATGCTAAATTAGAATTATGATGAAAAGCTTTTAGAGATAACTGTTTAAAAATCAGCAAAACTAAAAGGTAGAATTAGTAGTGAAGCTTCGTCCAATATTGATAGACAAGAATAAAACTATATGTTGTTTTCGGTATCTTGAATCTCTAGTACTGATTTATGGATGGATAGACGATGCTATATCGAGTAGAATTAGTGTGGTTGGATGAAGTAGTTAGGAGTTTCGGGGGTGATATGACCTCGAGACATGTTGTCAAGACTTAAGGGTTAATTTTGAAAAGAACGGATTCCTAGGTACCATACGCTGATACGAAGTATTAAATGAATTATAACTAAATGAACCTGCACTAAATCCTAACAGGAGAACCTGGAGAGGGGTGGGGGTGGGATGCATAGGTCTACTACAAATATGAAATTTTAAATTCTTTCCTTTCTAATTTGTCTTGTTGAATCTTGTAACTATTCAGGTTATAGGGAAATGGTTTAGGCTTGTTCGTTTAGAGGTCATGTGATCAAAACCTCTCTTAGCCTATTATTTTATTTTATTTTTTCATATAGAAAACAATGCCAGAATACTACGCTTCTATATTGTTGAGAATAGTCCAACATCGGTAAAAGGGGTGGGAGTTCCATGTCTTCATATACCGTTGCCCCCTCCTTCACATCACCAGTTTTAAGGGGGCATGGGAATCGTAACATAGTATCAGAGCTAGGTCCCACTCATGTTGTCCCGTCGCACCCTCTTTCTCCCTCTGATCGAGATTTTCTCCTTCCCTCCAATCGAGAGGCGCTCTGCGTGTGGGCGGGTGTTGAGAATTGTCCCACATCGGTAAAGGGATGGGAGTTCCACGTCTTCATATACAGTTTTCCCCTCCCTTTCATTACCGGTTTTGAGGGGGCACAGGAATCGTAACATATATATGAAATCGATCAGCTCGATGAGCCCTACGTATTGGTGTTGTCTAATCTTTAATTTTCTAACTTTTTCACATATATTACCACGTATAGCAGTTTTACAACTTTAAATAATAAGAAATAATTATTTAAAAAATCTAGGGGATTATAGGTGTTAATGTATATATCGGGTCGGGTTCTATGTACAGTCGGGTCGGGTTAGTTGTGTATTTATGTACATATATTTTGGGCTTTAGTTCCTTAATAGAGAGTATTCTCATTCTCTCCAAACCCTAGCCATCATCTCCTAGCATGGTATCAGAGCTTTAGGGTTCTTTCGTTGTGTCGGTGATGACAACGACAACGCCTGTAGCCTCTCCCTCCGGCTCCGATCTCCTCCAGTAGTTCCTTCTCCGGCAGCCCCATCCCCGGTAGCCTCCGGTAGCCCCTCCTTCGGCAGCCCCTCTTCCCGGTAACCCCACTCCGGCCCCCATAGTCCCTCCCTGACCCTCCTCCACCCATAACCCGCCATTCACCCTCAGCCCCCCTCCGCACCCCCCACAGCCCCTCTCGACCCTCCTCCTGTACCCGCAGCCCCCCCGGCCTTCTCCCTTCACCCTCCAGCCCCTGTAGCCCCCTCCCCGACCCTCCTCCTCCATCTGCATCCCCCTCTTCACCCGCAGACCCCACTCCGGCCCTCCTCCCTTACTCGCGACCCCCTTCCGGTCCGCCTCCTCTGTGCCGGACTACTCAGGTCGTCCCCTATGCCGGATCGCCCAAACTGCACTACACCGACCTCGTACTGGTGGACCTCACACTCTCCTCTTTCTCATAGTGGAACAGATTTAGAACTGTTTATATGGCCTTCTGCAGTATCTCTCGGCTCCCGTACTGCCTGCACACAATGGCTGATCGTCGAGTCCCTTTATCTCTTCGCTTTGACAGTGTTCTCGGGCCACGTCCCTCCACCATGTCCATCGACCGTGGACATAGTCAGGGTTCCCTCCGCTGTGATGGCGGGACTGCTGCTGCTGCTGATCTCCCTACTCCGGCACCGCTTGTCACCACTTTTGCTCAGCCTCGGTCTTACTTTGACTGTCTCCAGCTCCTTGAGGAGCTACTTTTTCGGTACCTCGTCTCCACCAGCTCTTTAAGAGATCACAACCTATCTGCCACTCCTGGTACTACTGCTCCATGGATCTTCGACTCAGGTACCTCCTGCCACCTTACCTTCGACTTTTCCTACTCACGGACTGTAGCGCTGCTCCCACCCACCTAGGGGTCCACACTGCTGACGACACTCGTGTACTCATTTTGCAGTGTGGATCCATCACCCCTGCCTCCGATCCCACTGGTCGCCTAACCTTGCCTCGTATTCACCACGCTCCCTTTTTAAACATTAATTTAATATATGTTAGTTCTCTTTGTGACTCAGACCTGACCGTTATATTTACTTCTTCCTCTTGTTCTGTGCAGGATCCGTGGACAGGTCAGAGAGATAGGCTGGGTCGCAGAGCAGGGGGACTCTATCAGTTGGATCATCTTCAGGTTCCTACTTCTACTCTGTCAGCTATGTCTGTCACCTCTGATGCCGACTTGTGGCACAGAAGGTTAGGTCACATATCCAATTATCAACACCAAACCGTTTTTCGCTTTGGCGCTTTGGGTCGGGTGTCCTTCTCCCCCCTCTTTATCCGCACTGGTTGTTGATTAGCAAAACACCTTGCTCTTCCTTTTTCTGCTAGTATTTTTCATTCCAATGCCCCTTTTGATCTTGTGCACTCTGACGTGTGGAGTTCTGCTCCAGTTGCCTACTTTACTGGTTTTTTGTATTATGTGAGCTTCATAGATGATTACTCCCGTTGCACCTGGGTCTATCTCATGTGTCGTTGCTCCGAGATTATTCATATTTACAGGACCTTCACTACTATGCTTCACACCCAGTTTGGTTGGCGTATTAAGACCTTTCGGTCTGACTGTGCGAAGGAATATCTCTCATCTGAGATGAGTGAGATCCTTAAGACTCACGACACTCTTCACCAACAGTCGTGCCCCCATACCCATGAACAGAACGGAGTCACCGAGAGCAAACATCGCCATGTCCTCGAGACAGCGCGAGCTCTACTTCTGTCTGCTTCTGTTCCACATTCCTACTCGGCCAAGGCTGTTCTGACCGCCATTCACCTTAACATCACTCCGTTCTCTATCCTCTCTGATCTTATACCGTACATGCGACTTTACTCCATATCCCCTGACTCTCTTCTTCGTACCTTTGGGTGTATGTGTTTCGTCCTCCTCCTTCCCCATGGGCGCACTAAACTCTCTGCTAGGTTTGTTAGGTGTGTCCAGTTGTTGCTTAGTCGGGAGCACAAGGGCTATGGGTGCTACGATCCCTTAGCTCACCGGATCCGTCTCTCGTCACGTCTCCTTTGTTGAGGATGTTCCATACTTTTCCACCGAGTTCCGGGATCTTCTCTTACCGCTTGTGCCACCCTCTACGCCTCCACCCCCTCTCATCATTCCCTTTCTACCTCCGTATCCTACTCCCACGCCCACAGCTGTGTCCTTCCCGATTGAGCCTCCCCTACCTTTCTCACTTCCACATCCCCCGTCTCCACCACCTCCTTTGCCACTTCCACCTCCCCCATCTACACCACCTCCCTCGCCACCTCCTCCTCCCTCGTCTCCCCCGCCACCTCCACCATCACCACCTGTCAAGCGTGTCAACGTTCATCGCTCCATAGTCACTCCCACCGAGATTGTCTCCACTGGTACTCCTTTGCCTACAGCTGCTCCTACCTCTCTGGTCGTGGATCCTGGTCCTGTTCGGCGCTACCTTGCGCGTGAACATTATCCTCTTGACAGATATGACTACTTCCCTGACAGGTTTGGTTACTCTGCTTTTACCCCTACCTCTCCTGACATCTCTGGACACTCCGCTATTGTTTCCTATTCTCCGTCCTACTAGGCCTTTCTTACTGCTCTCCACTCCCATCGGGAGCCCCAGTCGTACCGTGAGGCAGCTTTACACCAAGAGTGGTGGCAGACCATGTCAGTGGAGCTTGAGGCTTTTCAGCGAACTAAGACGTGGGATCTGGTTCCTTGTCTCTCCGGCGTTATGCCAGTCAGCTGCAAGTGAATCTTCAAGGTCCAGACTCGACCTGACGGTTCCATTGAGCAGCACAAGGCCCGCCTCGTTGCTCATTGCTTCTCCCAAGAGTATGAGATTGACTACGAGGAGACATTTGCTCCAGTTGCTCGAATGACTAATGTGCGTATCTTTTAGCTGTGGCAGCTGCTCGAGGGTGGTCTCTCCTCCAGATGGATGTGACCAATGCATTACTTCACAGTGATCTCTCCGAGGAGGTATATATGGCTCCTCCACCGGGTGTTCCTGCTCCTCCAGGGCATGTTTGCCGTCTGCACCGGGTTATCTTTGGGCTCAAACAGGCACCTTGTGCCTGGTTTGAGTGATTCCGCAGTGTCATTCTGGCAGCTGGGTTTGTAGAGAGACACTCTGACTATGTTTTATTCACCCGCTCCTCCAGTCAGGGTATTGCTGTGCTGCTTCTGTATATGGATGATATGATCATCACCGGGGGTGACAGTGCTACCATAGCGTCCCTTCAGCGTCACCTCCAGAGTCAGTTTGAGATGAAGGATCTGGGCCCTTTCCAATTATTTTGTTGGCCTTGAAATTGCTCAGTCAGCTTATGGATTGTTGATCTCCCAGTAGAAATACATCTCCGATATTTTTGCCAAGGCTGCTCTCACTGACTCTCATACTGCTAACACGGCTATAGAACTCAACTTGAATTTTTTCTACAGATGGTGAGCCTCTCAAAGATATCTCTCGATAGCAGCGGCTGGTTGGGATGCTTGTTTACCTCACCATGACTAGGCCAGACATTGCCCATGCCGTTGGTATTGTGAGCCAGTTCGTTCAGGCTCCTCGTTCTATTCACTTTACAGTGGTCCTTCGGATTATTCGGTATCTTCGGGGTACCATCACTCGTTCGCTACTTTTTCCCTCTACCTCTCCACTGGTCATGCATGCTTACTTCGATGCAAATTGGGCTGGAGATGTTGCTACCACTGCTCTACCACCGGCTAATGTGCGTTCCTTGGCGACTTTTTCATTTCTTGGCGCAACAAGAAACAGGAGTCCGTTGCTCGCTCCAGCATCGAAGCCGAATACCGGGCTATGGCTTCTACCACCGCAGAGATGGTTTGGTTTCGACGCTTTCTACTAGACCTAGGAGTTAGGATGTCCGGGGCCACCCTTCTCTTCTGTGACAATCAGAGTGCTATCCAGATTGCTAGCAACCCGATTTTCCACGAGCGGACCAAATACATCGAGGTTAACTATCATTATTTTCGGCAGGAGTTTCTCGCTTACACCATCTCCTAGGCATTCATTTCCTCGACTGAGCAGACTGCTGATTTTCTCACAAAGCTTTTTACGATTGCTTGATTTTGTCATTTTATCAGTAAACTCTCGGTACATGATCCACCGTGAGTTTGAGGGGGAGTGTTAATGTATATATCGGGTTGGGTTCTATGTACAGTCGGGATGGGTTGCTTGTGTATTGATGTACATATATATTGGGCTTTAGTCTCAATAGAGAGTAATCTCATTCTCTCCAAACCCTAGCCGTCATCTCCTAACAACATGTATCCTACGACACCAAACTATAAATTACACCAAAACCAAGAGGGATTGCAGCCACTAGACAATACCTCAGAGGATGCTGAGAACACCTTGCAGAGATAGAGGAACCCAAATCGCAAGGCAGCTATGGCCATAGTCACGAGTTTAGCACGTCAAATTTCGAGAGAGCACAATGCTGATGTATCCCACATGTCAGCCCATTGCCCAAGCTTGTTGGACCACCCGAAGGTTCATCTTAGTCTGCCATGGATAGATAATGTAGGATATATCTTAGGATATCTTTTAGAATCTCTTAAATTTGACTTTTAGATTTTAGACAAGTTTTCGGATAATTATTAGGTTTCAAATTTGTTTATATCTTTTTGAAATACTATTTAAACTTTTCAAGGCTCCTTTGTAATTGGAAAAGAACGAACTATTGATTATGAATGAATGAATGAATGCTTTTGTCGTGTCCCATGGATTTGGGATTTCTTCTTATTGAATACTTTCTCTAGTGGATACATGTATCTCGTCTAAGTTTCTGACCTTTTATTCTATACCATAGCCTCATGCCTCCACCCTTTCAGTGATCTAGTATCAATAGTTATCTTTTCTATAGAAAAATTAAGAAAAAAATTTAAATCGTCTTCATCATCATCCCCACTCCCCTCCAATAGATCGACGTGTCTACATCAAATGCCGTTGGGTGTAGTAAAAAGTGCCAAATTATACGAGGGCATCTTCCATGGGTGTTTAAAAGCCGATGCATACGAAGATTAGTACAGATGGTGCCGGTCCATGGGGAGTCACCGATGCGAGCAGTGTGTGGGTGCCAAGCGAGACTCGAAAGGCATCGGGTGCAAATCGATGGTAGATCGTATTGTCAGGTGCAAGGCACTAGGCATGGTTGCGGAGTGTCAGCACAGGCGCGAGCATGGTTGAAAAGTCACCGATGGGCGGTTGTTCCAAAAGTCATGGAGCAAGATGCTGGAGTCACTGAAATGTGGCTCGTGGAGACACCAACACATGTTGGTACTGAATCGTCGATAGCGATTGAGTTGCGGACATGCAACGTCTACGGGTGCCGAGTCTTGAGCATGCGACTGATTGAGGCGCAGATGGACGCGAGTACTAACCGTCATCGTCGAGTGGCACTTCCGAAGTGATGGGAATGAGGGAATCAGAAATAGAGAATTGGCCATGATGTATGTTACGGTAATAATTGCAGGTGATGGACTAGTGAAGATAAGAAAAGGGTCTCTGTCTCTTGAAGAGTTTTGGCTCTTGTCATCTCTGATCTTGAGGTCTTGCCATCTCTGATCTTGAGGTGAGCTTTGTAATACTTCTCTCTTTAGAGTGAAAGGTTGTTTCTCCCGTGGACGTAGCCTTGTTTTGGTGCACCACTTCAAAAAAAATTGGTATACTATCTCTCTCTAGGATGATTGACTTGGTTGTTCCTGGTTGCTCATCGGTATGCCCTCCCTCGCAACTTGGTATCAGAGCTTTGTTTAGCCATACACGGGGAACAATTGAGAACCAAATGGAGCAGTTGCTAGTTGGGAGTGAAGGTGGAGCGGTTAGAGCTCGATAAATCCGTATCCAGGGGAGTTGATCAGAGTATGAGCAGCAGTCCAGAGCCAATAAGAGTAGTCTGTGTGGTCTTTCTCTCTTATGATTTGGATGGGGAGATTATTCCGGGATACAGCCCATGAGGGCCCCATCTACTTTGGGATGCCAACATAAGACATAGAGAAGAGAGGGAGTCGTGTCTATGTGTGATGCGGAGTCCAAGTAGTACACAATGTCTCTCCCCTCCCGTGCTCTATATATGCAGAGGCCTATGGGAATCCTATGACACCAAACCACTTATCACGCTGAAAGCAAACAAGATTGTAATCATCGGACAATGCTGCGGTTACCTTGGCGGAAGCCGAGAACACCTTGCAGAGAAAGAGCAAGCTAGATCACGAGGAAGAGCCAAGGGTGCCGTGTCACTGCTCCATCGGGTGCTTGGATGGCTACGGACATGAGCTCGGCACGTCAGATTGCAAGACAACAATGTTGATGGGCACCGTAAGGGGTGAGAAATTATGGAAAAGTATCTTCCATGGGTGTTCAGAGTTTGGTGCATGCGGAGATTGGAATCGATGGTGGAGGTGAATATGGAGAGACCAATCCAAGCGGTGTGTGGGCACTGGGCAGCGAGTGAGACTCGTGAGGTGTCGATTACAGATCGACAATGGATCGTAAGTCTGGGAAGAAGGCATGGGAACGGTTGCGTCGTACCGAGTGCATGGCGAGGAGGCACGGTTTGGGAGTCACCAATAGGTGGCTAACCAAGTCGCGGACATGCAATTGATTGAATCATCTACGGGTGATTGAGTCGCTGGCATGTAGTTGACCAAGGCACCGATAGGCACAAGTGCTTAATATCGTCGATGGGCGATGGTTCTAGAGCGATAGGTGACAGGGCGTTGAAATCAGAGTATTGGCCATGATTTATGGCAAGGTATCATCGCTGTGCGATGGACCAGTGAAGGTCAGGAAATAGTCTACATCTTGAAGAGTTTTGGCTCTTGTCATATCTGATCTTGAGGTGAGCTTTGTTATCTTATTGGTTCATAATAAAAGGTTCATACCGGACTAGAGTCTAGATCCACTGGATGTAGCCATGTTTTTGGTGCACTGCGCAAAAGAAAATTTTGGTATGTTGTCTCTCTCCTGGATGATTTACTTGGTTGTTCATGGTGGCTATTGGTATGCTCTTATGTATGCATCCATTTCCGCAACATATCGAGACCTCAATCCTTCTAAACAGTGGATCGAGAGATGCCAAAAAGAAGAGGAATATCGTTCCAAAGAGTACTTTAGATAGGCATCACAAACCCTATTCAACAAACACTGAAAAAGCAAACAAAACCCGGTTTAAGAACCAAACATGTTTGCTGGGGAAAACCAGGGTGGTCAATCATTCACTTAACAAAACTATAAGTGTGTGAGGGTTAACTACGTGATCAAATAGAAGATTGATTGTGTTTTACATGCATCGGTTCGGAAAAAAATGCTCTGATTGCAAGTCTGAAAGATCTACGATCGAAAGAACGATCGATATTCCAAAATTAGTTATGTTTTAACATTGCAGAAGCTCTGAACAATAGAACGATTGATCGTTAGTGATACTACAATAGATCATTATGAGACATGTTCTGTCGAAGCTTCTCTAAACCAGCCAGGTTTCAGCTGAATGATCGTTAAATAAGGAAGGTCTATTGGATAGCATAGAAAGTTGATTTCTGAAATATTTTTCAAACATTTTCAAATCCAATACTTTCTAACATTCAAGATAGATTTCTAAAATTTTTTTGCAAAGGTTTTCACAAAGAAAACATGAAAAAACCTCATGATCTCGATCAATAATCAAACCAAATTGATTTGAGTCGATTAAAGAAAATAAATCACACGAGTCAATCGATAAATGGTACAAGTTGTAAACAGCCTAGAACTATATGTTGTATGTTGTTAGGAGATGATGGCTAGGATTTGGAGAGAATGAGAATATTCTTCATTGAGGGACTCAAGCCCAATATATATGTACATCAATACACACCCTACCTGATTGTACATAAACCCGACCCGATATATACATTAACACTTCCCCTCAAACTCACGGTGGATCATGTATCGAGAGTTTGTTGATAAAATGACGAGAACGAGCAATAGTAAGGGACTTTGTGAGAAAATCAGCAGTCTGCTCTGTCGAGGGAATGAATGGCAAGCAGATGGTGTGGGCCAGAAACTCTAGGCGAACATAATGACAGTCAACCTCTATGTATTTGGTCCGCTCGTGGAAAACCGAGTTGCTAGTAATCTGGATAGCACTCCGGTTGTCACAAAAGAGAGGCGGGCCCCAGACATCATAACTCCCAGGTTGAGTAGAAGGCGTCGAAGCAAGACAATCTCTGCGATGGTGGAAGCCATAGTCCTGTATTCGGCTTCGGTGCTGGAGTGAGCAACAGACTCCTGTTTCTTACTGCGCAACGAAATAAGGGAGTTGCCAAGGAACATACAGTAGCCGGTGGTGGAATGACGAGTAGCAACATCTCCTGCCCAGTCTGCATCAGAGTAGGCGCACAACACTAGAGTAGAGGTAGATGACATAAGTAGTGAACGAGTGATAGTGCCTCGGAGATAGTGGATGATCTTGAGTACGGCTGCATAGTAAACAAAGCGGGGAGCCTGAACAAACTGACTGACAATGCCTACAGTATAGGCAATATCTGGTCTAGTCATGGTGAGATAGACTAGCATCCCAACCAATCTCTGGTATCTGGAGATGCCTCGGAGAGGCTCACCATCGGTAGGGAGGAGCCTCAGGTTGAGCTCCATGGGTGTGTCAACAGTGCGAGAGTCAGTGAGAGCAGCATCGGCAAGGATATCAGAGATGTGCTTCTGCTGGGAGATCAATAAACCACAAGCTGAATGAGCAATCTCAAGTCTAAGAAATTACCGAAGAGGGCCTAGATCCTTTATCTCAAATTGACTCTGGAGGTAACGCTAAAGCGAAGCGATGGTGGCACTGTTGTCCCCAGTGATGATCATATTATCCACATACAGGAGCAGAATAGCATGGCCTTGACTGGAGGAGCGAGTGAACAAGACATAGTCAGAGTGCCGTTCTACAAAACCAGCAGCAAGTACAACACAACAAAATCACTCAAACCAGACACAAGGGGCCTACTTGAGCTCATAGATGGCCTGACGTAGACGATAGATGTGCCCGGGAGGAGCAGAGACGCCCGGTGGAGGAGCCATGTACACCTCCTCGGAGAGGTCACCGTGAAGGAAGGCGTTTGTCACATCCATCTGATGGAGAGGCCACCCTCGAGCAGCTAACCTAGCTAAGAGGGTGCGCACAATAGTCATCTGAGCAACAGGGGCGAACGTCTCATCATAGTAAATTCCATACTCCTGGGAAAAGCCATGAGGTGATGAGCAACAAGACGAGCCTTGTGCCGCTCAATGGAACCATCAGGTCGAGTCTTAACCTTTAAGATCCATTGGCAGCTGATAGGCACCAAGCCGAGGGACAAGGAATTAGATTCTAAGTTTGGGTCCGCTGAAAATCCTCGAGCTCTACTGTCATGGCCTGTCACCACTCTACATGCAAGACTGCCTCACGGTACGACTGGGGCTCCCGGTAGGTGTGAAGAGTAGTAAGAAAGACCTGATAGGATGAAGAATAGGAGGCAATAACAGAGTATCCAGATGGGTCAGTAGAGTCAAGAGTAAAAGCAGAGTAGCCAAACTTGTCGGGAGAAGAGCCATATCTGTGAGGAAGGCGATGTTCGCACGCAGGGTTGCACCGAGCAAGAATAGGATCCATGGCCGGAGAGGTGGGAGCAACAGCAGACAAGGGAGTACCAGTGGAGACTGTTTCGATGGGAGATACTGTGGAGCGACGAACGTACACATGAGTAACAGGCAGAGGTGGTGGGGGTGGGGGTGGTGGAGGGGGTGAAGGTGGTAGAGGGAACGAAGAGGGCATGGTAGGTGGGGGTGGTGGAGGCACAACCCGGGGGGGGGGGGGGGGAAGCAGGATACAGAGGGAAGAAGGGAATGGGAAGAGATAGAGAAGGCAAAGGGAGTGACACAGGTGGTGAGGGAAGATTTCTGGATTCAGAGAAAAAATAGGGACATCCTCAATAAAGGAGACGTGACGAGAGATACGAATCCGGCGAGCCAAGGGATCGTAGCACCGATGACCCTTGTGATCCCGATTGAGCCCCTAGTGGACACACCTAATCAATCGAGCAAAGAGTTTGGTACGCTCATGTGGAGGGAGGAGAACGAAACAAGTGCACCCAAAGGTGCGAATGAGAGAGTACTCAGGGGATATAGTCTTATAGAGTAAAGTCGCTTATACAGTGTACCACCAGAAAGGACAGAAGACGGAGTGATGTTGATAAGGTGAACAACAGTCAGAACAGCCTCGGCCCAGTAGAAATATAGAACAGAAGCAGACAGAAGGAGAACTCGTGCTGTCTCGAGGATATGGCAATGCTTGTGCTGGTGACACCGTTATGTTCATGGGTGTAGGGGCACGACTATTAGTGAATAGTGCCGTGAGTCTAAAGGATCTCATATATCTCAGAGGAGAGATACTCTTGGGCACAGTCAGACCGAAAGGTCTTGATATGCCGACCAAATTGGAAATTGATTATAGCTGTGAATGTCTTATAGATGTGGGGAATCTCAGAGCGATGACGCATCAGATAAACCCAAGTGCATCTGGAATCGTCATCAATAAAACTCACATAATATAAAAAACCAGAGATGAAGCAACCGGAGTAGGACCCAAAATATTAGAATGCACTAAATCAAAAGGAGCAACAGATCGGGAAGCACTGGACAAAAAAGGTAGAGCCATATGCTTTGCTAACCTACAACCCGTACAGACAGAGAGGGGGGAGAAGAATATACGACCCAAAGTGTCCGAACGGAAAACGCTTTTGAGTCTATCACTAGACAAATGATCTAACCTTTTGACGCAATAAAAACCGGAAAAACATAGAGATGGTCCAGCTGGTAAAGTCCTCCCGCTCTATGGCCCAGCCCAATCCTCTGACTCATCTGCGAATCCTGCACAACACAAACAGAAGAGGTGAAGGTGACAGTTAGTCCAGAGTCACAAAGTGAACTGATTGAAATTAGATTAATGTTAAGAAGATGAGCATAATGGACATAGGGTAGGGTTAAGCGACCAGTAGAGTCAGAAGCAGTAATGATGGAGCCACACTGCGGAATAGGTACGAGAGTCCTATCCGTAGTGCGAACCACCAGGTGGGGAGAAGCAAGAGCACAGTGGAGTCACAGGTGACGTGACAGGAAGCACCCGAATTAAAAATCCATGGGACAGTAGTACCAGAAGTGGCAAACAGGCTGTGAGCAGCCGATGAGCCGGTGGAAGCGATGTGGCGAAGAAGGAACTCCCCAAGTCGCTAGAAACGATCCGGCTCAGGCCGAGACAATGAAATAGTAGCAGTGGGAGATGTCAGAGTCGCTATAGCAGTAGCTGCAGTGCCATCAAAGTGGCGGAAGGAGGACTGACCTGTCTGACCATATCCACGGCTCTGTCCACCTCGACCGCCACGTCGGTCGTCATGGGAAGCAGAAGCCCAGCGTGATTTCCGCTCGTCCAAACCCTAACGGGGGTTGCGAAAAGGATGTATGGGATATTTACGCTTTATATGACCGGTCTCCTTACAGTAATTACAGAAGATAGGTCCGTCAGGGAAGCCGGTGGCCAGGGCGCTGTCTGGTCCTGGAGTAGGTGGGGGAGAATGAGTACCTTGAGTTTGAAGGTGAGTCTCCTTGTCAACCAAGACTGGCAGAGCATCTTCTAGCCAAGGGAGAGGCTCAAGGTGAAGGAGCTGAGCAGCGATGAAAGCGAAGTCCGGTCGAAGCGTGGCCAGGAACTGGTGGAGGTGGTCCTCGTCAATGTAGCGTTGGGAGCATGGGAAAGCATACCGCTTGGAGATCAGAGAGTTCAGCTCATGCCAGTAGGCACTCATCAGGCTGAAAAAGTTCTGAATTGTGTGCCCCCCTGATGAGCTGATGCGAAACAATGCGGGGATGGTAATGTCAGTAATTGATTGAGCAAGCAGGGCTTAACTATTAATTGTGATACCAAGCGGAAAAATTAGTGCAAATAAATAACATGGGCATATGTGTTGGGAACTACTATCACAATGCCGATTGCTCTCGATTCTAGGTGATAAAGAACAATACTTAAATTGCTGGCTAATAGTCCTACTTGCAATATTTAGATTAGCAACTTAGCAGGCCAGGTGGACGCTCAATCTCATGAAAGGGGCAGCAGTTGACAATAATAAAAGACTAGAGATTCAATTTATTGGTGTCTACCGGAAGCACCTAATCGGGAGGAAGCGTACCTACTGAGGGTTGTGAGGGGCCTCAGGGATCTCAGCTGGTGGCGGGATCGATGTCGATGCGGGGTCCTCGGGTTGGGCCGGGGCTTGAGCGAGGGCCCGGAGTGCTAGTACGTTGGGATGTACAGGCGCGCCGGGATGCCACCGTTGATGGTTCTCCGAGATTCCCAGCCGGGCTTCTGCGTCCTTGGCGACGAGGTAGGTGATGCGCTCCACGTACTCCTTCACGTTCTCGCCGGTGCTGAACTGGAAGTCGAGGAAGGGGGACCGGATATCGAGGAATCCGTCTTCGTCGTCGATCAGGCCGTGATCAACATCGGGATCGGCCATGCCGTCATGCCGAGGGGATGGGCTACCGGGGTGGGAAGGTGGTGTTCGGGTTGGGTCGCGGGGAAGGGGGGGAATCGGGTCGGATCGGATGAGGGAAGGGGGGGTCGGGATCGGACTGGGAGGGGGTGGGGATCGGGCCGACCGGATGAGGGAGGAGGGAGGGGATCGGGGTCGGGTCGGGCTGCAACGCCGGGAGGAGGGGAGGGGGTCGGGGTCGGGTCGGGCCGGCGGTGCCGAGGGCAGGGTGGGGTGGCTGGGTCGGACCAGCCACAGGAGAAGGGGGGGAAGCGGGGCTGCGGCGCGGGGAGGGAGGGCGGTGGCCGGTGGTGGGGGCGCGGGGCTAGGGGGGTGGCACCGGTGGGGCAGGCCAGTCGGGTGGAAGAGGAGGGAGGGGGATCAGGTAGAGGTGGTGGCAGCGGTGGGGACAGGCCGGTCGGGTGGGAGAGAGGGGAAAGGGATCGGGGGGGGGGGAGGTGTGGCGCCGGTGGGTGAGAGAGAGAGAGATGGGGAGGGACCGGCTAGGGTTTCACACACCTAGGGTTTGGGTTTGGGTTTGGGGCTTCACACACCTCACCCTGTTGTCGCTCAACACAAAGTGGAGAAACAGAAATTTTATTATTCATTTAATGTCCTTACATGACCAATGGACAGGCCTATATAAAGGCCCGCGATAGCAAACAAAAACCCCCGGAAATCGAGGTGGGACTAAATAAAATAGTGCAACAATGAAACAACTATGATGAGCCTGAATGCCTGATCAAAGCCATAGACTCAGGTGGCACCTCCTGCGCTGGTACACGCGCCATGGCCGCTGCTCGATGTCCCCATCATTCTCCCGGGGTGGAAGAGAACTCGACTCCGTCGATAAGGCTCGGTGCGGCTCTCGTACAGCTCCAACAGGTCCGGGTCAAGCCGTTGTAGTTCTTCTCGCTCCACCCATGTATCCTCAGAATGGGGCTTCCTTTTCCAGCGAATTAAGTACCTCCGGGTTCCACCGTCTCTACTAGAGACAATTTTGTCATCCAGAATTTTATCAATGCCGACTGCTGTAGGATTTGGGAGATTTTGGGGAAGTGGAGGTAGGGAGGGGCTCTCAGAAACAGGGTCCAAGGTAGGCTCGTCTATCAAAGGATTACTAGGGTTGAAATTTGGGCTCTTGTAGGCCACTAGATCTTCAATATTGAAAGTCGGACTAATGCCAAAACCCTCAGGTAATTCGATAACATAAGCATTGTCATTTATCTTCCTTAGGATCCAAAAGGGGCCGGCACTGCGTGCATGTAGTTTCTTAACAATTCCCGGGGGAAACCGTTCCGGGCGGATCCGGACCATCACATAATCCCCGATGTTAAAAGTTTGAACTCGTTTTCGGACATCGGCTCGTAATTTATAGTCAGCATTGCTTTGCTCAATCTTGTTACTGATTTCTTTATGTAATTCATGCATGTGTGAGGCAAATGCAGATGCAGACTTGGAGACCCTATGATGATCAGCCATGAGAATGAGATCTATTGGTTGCCTAGGCTTAAAACCATGGACAATTTCATGTGGACTCATGCCGGTAGTTCTATTAACAGATGAATTATATGCAAACTCGGCAATGGACAGTTTGAGATCCCAACTCCCGACATGTTCGCCTACCAGGGTTCACAGGAGATTTCCCAGACTCCGGTTGACCACTTCCGTTTGACCATCAGTCTGTGGGTGGAATGCGGTAGAGAATTGAAGCTTGATGGCCAATTTGTGCCAAAGGGTTTTCCAGAAAAAACTAGTGAACTTGACATCCCTATCGGACACAATGGTCTTTGGTAGCCCATGCAGCCTTACAATGCCATCAAAGAATATTTTGGCAACTCGAGATGCATCAGAGGTTTTGGAACATGGTAGAAAATGGGCCATCTTGGAGAAGCGGTCTACCACCACTAGAACTGAATCGTGCTTTCTGAGGGTCTTGGGGAGACCGAGCACGAAATCCATACTGATGTCTTGCCAGGGGCAGTTGGGAACCGGCAGTGGTGTATACATGCCGGTATTTTGCTTTTGTTGCTTGGCCAACTGGCAGGTGTGACACCGACTCACATGTTTAGTGACATCTTGCTTCAGACTTGGCCAGAAAAATCGATACTCAATGGCCTCGATGGTTTTATTAACGCCAAAATGGCCAGCAAGACCACCCGCATGAAGCTCCCAAATAAGAAATTCACGAAGAGATGTTCGGGGGATGCACAGCCGACGGCCACGGAAGAGGTACCCGTTTTGCATGAGGTACCTGTCTATTTCTCGAACTGTACCGTCTACTAGTGCAGCATAGACTTCACCGAAATCGAGACAGGACTCGTACTCAGCTCTTAGCCTTTCAAAACCCTCGACCGTAGCGGTCAACTTGGACAGAACGACCATGCGACGACTGAGTGCGTCGGCCGCCTTGTTTTTAACTCCCGCTTTATGGCGCAGGGTGAAAGTGTAGTCCTGGAGGAATTCAACCCAGCGACCATGCCGTGCGTTAAGCTTCTTCTGTGAGTAGATATACCGCAGGGCCTCATGGTCAGAATAGATAACGAATTCTTGCGAGAGTAGGTAGTGTCGCCAGTGGCGAAGCGACTGGATTACCGCATAGAATTCCTTATCGTAAGTGGAGTATCGCTGGCGAGTTTTATTCAACTTCTCGCTGAAATACGCGACAGGATGACCTTCTTGGGAGAGGACGCCCCCAATGCCGATTCCGGAGGCGTCACAGGCTACTTCGAAGACTTTGGTAAAATCTGGGAGGCGCATCACAGGTGCCTCAACCATTCGCTTCTTGATTTCCAGAAAAGCCCTAGTGGCAGCACTCGGCCACTCAAACTCGCTCTATTTTAGACAGTCTGTGATTGGGGCCGTAATGGTACTGAACCCCTTAATGAATCTTCTGTAAAAGGTGGCGAGACCGTGGAAGCTCCGGACATCCCGGATGTTTTTGGGTTCGGGCCATTCTTCAATTGTGCGGACCTTTTCCGGGTCGACGGAAACCCCGTTGACAGAGACAACAAAACCGAGGAAGTGGACTTCGGTGGCAAGAAAAGTGCATTTCTTAGGACTGGCGAATAGCTCCTCCTTCCTTAGTACAGCGCAGACTTGCCGAAGGTGGTCTAAGTGCTGTGCCTGGGACTGGCTATAAATGAGTATGTCATCAAAGTACACTATAAGGAATTTTCCTATAAAAGGGTGGAGTACTTGTGTAATCACTCTCATGAAAGTGCTCGGCGCATTGGTCAGCCCAAAAGGCATAACCATCCATTCGTACAGTCCGTCCTTGGTCTTAAACGCCGTCTTCCACTCATCTCCAGGGCGGATGCGAATTTGGAGTAACCACTCTTCAAGTCAACTTTGGAGAAAACTGTGGCTCCAGACATCAGGTCTAACAGATCATCCAGGCGAGGGATTGAAAAACGGTATTTGACCGTTATCTTATTGATGGCACGGCTATCTACGCACATACGCCAGGTTCCATCCTTCTTGGGTGTAAGCAGAGCTGGAACCACGCAAGGACTCATGCTTTCTTTGATGAAACCCTTCTTCAATAATTCATCAACCTGCCGTTTCAACTCGGCATGTCCTGTAGGGTTCATTCGGTAGTGGGGCAGGTTGGGGAGGCTGGCTCCAGGAACCAAGTCGATGGCGTGTTGTATGTCACGCATCGAAGGCAGTTGGTCTGGGAGGTCCTCAGGGAAGACATCAGCGAACTCTTTCAGTACTGGGGCAATCTCTAGGGGAATAACTTGGGTGGACTCTTTAGGAACTTCCCGAGCTGCAAGGATCATGATTGGAGCCCCTTTTTCCAGCTCGATGCTCAATTCTTTGGCACCGATATAACTGACGTTGCTGGTTTTCTTCTTGGAGGTGGGCTGTTGCGCAGGCTGACCACTCTTGGGTTGAGAGGGTAACAGTTTAATTTTCTTGCCTTCATGTTCAAACATGCACATGTTGGATCGGCCGTAGATGAGAACATCATTATCGAAAAGCCAAGGCCGTCCTAGTATAACTTGACCCACATCCATAGTCAAAACATCACACCAGATCTTCTCCTGGTAGGCATTGAAGTTTATGGGGACCAAACACCTTTGCTTGACCTCCATTGCCGTAGAGTTGATCCAGGAGACTTGGTATGGTCGGGGATGGGGAACTGCCTTCAACCCAGTCTTGGAGATCACGGCAGACGAAACTGCGTTAACGCAACTTCCACTGTCGATGATCACTTTGCAGTTCTTATCTCCGATTCGGGTAAAGGTATGAAAGATGTTGGTACGCCTCCAGTCATCTTGTTCTTTGGGATGGGACAGCGCGCACCTTACAACGGCCAACTCAGTGGGTGTTGTGTACCTAAGGCAACCTAGAGTGAAGTCATCGCCCTCTTCATCGAAGTCTCCTTCATCATCATCAGCTTGGTATACAAACCCATCCATGTCTGACTCCAGGGCCTCAACAGGTGTGCCATCAATGATGTTGGTTTTGACGGGGCTGGGGCAGTTTGCAGCCACGTGCCCATAGCCCTGGCACTTGTAGCATTTGATGAGGGGACTGACCTTGGAAAAGTCTCTCTCAGGGCCCTTGCCACGACTGTCCCTTTCATTGTTCCGACTCGGGGGGTCTGTCCTTGGTTGGGATTGGGTGGGATAAGGCCGACTCGGATAATTGCTCGGGGAGGGTCGAGGGGCATGACTCCGGGAATCACCCCTGTGAGGGTGGCTAGATCGGAAGCTATCAAGATCTTGGACTAGGGCGTACGTCCTTTCTAGCTCGGTGACATCACGAGCAAGGAGCTCATTCCTCAGGTCCTCTCTCAACCCCGATCGAAAACGGGATAGGACCTGCACGGGGGTTTCGGTTCCCAAGACATTGCAGCGAGTCAAGAACTCATCGAATTTGGCTACATAGTCCTTGGCGGATTTGTTGCCCTGGGTGAATTGGTGTCACTGGTCCAGAAGGCGGGCTTGATACGACGGAGGCACATATTTGCCTTTTAACTCATTCTTCATCGCGACCCAATTATCGATGGGGTCTTGGGTTCGGGCAACTCCCAGTGCCTCGACGTTGGTCTAGTATTGACTGGCAGGTCCACCCAGTTTCATCACGGCGAAACGGACTTTCCTTGGTTCCGTTAAGGGATACCAGGCAAAATATCGGTCCATGGATTGGAGCCAGTCCAAGAAAAACTGGGGATCATGCCTGCCATCGAAAGAGGGCACTTCTAGCCTGATGCTCCGGAGATATTGTTTATCCGGATCTTGATGATTTTGCCAAGGTGGCCGAAGGTCTTGAGGGTCCAGGGGTGGTGGAGTCCGTGGTGGACTTGGTCCAGACGGTCAAAACGGGCGTCTGTATCACGTTGGTAAGCAGCAAAGTTCTGGTTCATGGTGGCTATCCCTTGAACTAACTCGGTAAGTGTCCTAGCCAAGGTGTCGGGATCCATGTTGAAACTGTTCGACTCGCTACTCTCCTAACAGGTATGGCCTACCTCTACGGGTTGGCATGCACAATTAAAATGATGCTTAATGAATGCTAAGTTCGAATGCAATTACCATGCCTACCTAAACCATGCTCTGATACCAGAAATGATGCGAAAGAATGCGGGGATAGTAATGTCAGTAATTGATTGAGCAAGCAAAGCTTAACTATTAATTGTGATACCAAGCGGGAAAATTAGTTCAAAATAATAAAATGGGCATATGTGTTGGGAACTACTATCACAATGCCGATTGCTCTCGATTCTAGGTGATAAAGAACAATACTTAAATTGCTGGCTAATAATCCTACTTGCAATATTTAGATTAGCAACTTAGCATGCCAGGTGGACGCTCAATCTCACGAAAGGGGCAGGAGTTGACAATAATAAAAGACTAGAGATTCAATTTATTGGTGTCTACCGGAAGCACCTAATCGGGAGGAAGCGTACCTACTGAGGGTTGTGAGGGGCCTCAGGGATCTCAGCTGGTGGCGGGGTCGATGTCGATGCGGGGTCCTCGGGTTGGGCCGGGGCTTGAGCGAGGGCCCGGAGTGCTAGTACAATGGGATGTACAGGCGCGCCGGGATGCCACCGTTGATGGTTCTCCGAGATTCCCAGTCGGGCTTCTGCGTCCTTGGCGACGAGGTAGGTGATGCGCTCTACGTACTCCTTCACATTCTCGCCGGCGCTGAACTGGAAGTCGAGGAAGGGGGACCGGATATTGAGGAATCCGTCTTCGTCGTCGATCAGACCGTGATCAACATCGGGATCGGCCATGTCGTCATGCCGAGGGGATGGGCTACCGGGGTGGGGAGGTGGTGTTCGGGTTGGGTCGCGGGGAAGGGGGGAATCGGGTCGGATCGGATGAGGGAAGGGGGGGGGGGGGGTCGGGATCGGACCGGGAGAGGGTGGGGATCGGGCCGGCCGGATGAGGGAGGAGGGAGGGGATTGGGGTCGGGTCGGGCTGCAACACCGGGAGGAGGGGAGGGGGTCGGGGTTGGGTCGGGCCGGCGGTGCCGAGGGTAGGGTGGGGTGGCCGAGTCGGACCAGCCACAGGAGAAGGGGGGGGGAAGCGGGGCTGCGGCACGGGGAGGGAGGGCGGTGGCCGGTAGTGGGGGCGCGGGGCAAGGGGGGGTGGCACCGGTGGGGCAGGCCGATCGGGTGAAAGAGGAGGGAGGGGGATCGGGCAGAGGTGGTGGCAACGGTGGGGGCAGGCCGATCGGGTAGGAGAGAGGGGAAGGGGATCGGGGGGGGGAGGTGTGGCGCTGGTGGGTGAGAGAGAGAGAGAGAGATGGGGAGGGACCAGCTAGGGTTTCACACACCTAGGGTTTGGGTTTGGGGCTTCACACACCTCACCCTGTTGTCGCTCAACACAAAGTGGAGAAACAGAAATTTTATTATTCATTCAATGTCCTTACATGACCAATGGGCAGGCCTATATAAAGGCCCGCGATATCAAACAGAAATCCTCGGAAATCGAGGTGGGACTAAATAAAATAGTGCAACAATGAAACAACTATGATGAGCCTGAATGCCTGATCAGAGCCATAGACTCAGGTGGCGCCTCCTGCGCTGGTACACGCGCCATGGCCGCTGCTCGATGTCCCCATCATGAGCGGATTGGGAGTCACAGATAAACTGATGCCAGCGTGCACCGCCGCGCGGGAGGAGCCGGTCCTGGAGATACTCCTGCATTGCGTGCGCTATAGGAAGGTCGTGGCGACGCCACGCAAGGGCAGCCGTAGCAGCGGTTGTGGTGGCAGTAGCAGCGAAAAATGCACCGCTAGCAGCGGTACTACTGGTGACCAAGCCCAATATATATGTACATCAATATATATGTACTACTGGAGAGAATGAGAATGCTCTTCATTGAGGGACTCAAGCCCGATATATATGTACATCAATACACAAGTAACTGTATCTGACTGTACATAAACCCGACCCGATATACACATTAACATATGCAATGCATTATGAAACCAAAGGTGATCTAGGCTATTTATGTCAGACAACTTGACCTAAATGAGGATCATGGAGTGATGAATTCGAAGTAACTCTCATTTGAGATTTTCAGCTTCCTTGAACACTTTAGGTAGCTGTCGTGCAAACTGACATTCACCAAGAATCTTTAGTTTGAATCATTATGACTTGATTCAGCCCACTTAAAATTCTGTGTAAGATCAGAGATAAGCCACTAAGAGAGGGTCTCAGATTGTCAAAAAAGGGAAAAGAAAGCTTAGACTCGAAGAAAACAATCACTGTCCTGAAATTAATGTGATAACTGGAGCTTCTATGGAGCAAGATCTTCCCGTTAGATGGGAAGGTCTAAAATAACATCATTGGATGTGGTTGGAAAAATATGGGAAGCATACAGTGACAATGGAGACCTAACAGGAATTACTGGCGAAGAAAATTCATAAAGTTGACACCAAATAAGTGGGAGAATGCTTGATGATTGTGGATTTTATGGTAATAAAATGTTAAGCTATGATGGATTGTTATGCAAAAAAGATAGTACTCCATCTTCTTTGCATAGATTGACGGTTCAGGAGAACCCTACATCAAACATTTAGTAATAAAAAGGAAACTAAATCAATAAAATAAAAACAGATTTAAGTACTGCAAGAGTCCCAACCAGTTACTTACCTTTTAGATATGCTTGTAGTTTTGCCATTTGGTTTATATCGCATTGACTGAACCGACACTTCCTTTTCTCTAACCACCATTACCCGTCTCATCTTCTTTGACTCAACCGCCATTGCCTTCGTTAGCGTCTCAACCTTTTTCAGAAGTGGCTGCACAGGAATAAAAGCTTGAGTTACTAAAAATGCAAGTAATAAAGTTTGTTAGGGTAGAATTTTAGTAAACAACATTAGTCTTCACCTTGATTTCATCTTCTTTAGAATTCAATCGTTCTTCTTTCTCCTCACACAATTGTCTTAAGTTAATGACCTCCTTCTGTAGCCTGTCATATAGAAAACCTGAAACCACATCTTCACATCCATCTTCAACATGGACCTTATTTTGCGATTCATCATCATGTCCGATGGATTTAACTTCTTCTGAAACTCTTGTTCTTACAGGAATATTATCGTCTTCTTGCCCATTAGAGTTAATCTTTCTTTCCTCAAAGACTTTGCTTCTTGAAGCACATAAATTCATTCGTTCTAGATTTTCCTCAGCTATAAACTTTGTTTCCAAGCTGTTCGTTCGTTTTATATTTCTACCAGAATCAACAACCCCTGATGTCGAATTGGGCTGCTGCAGTATTGATATTTTATTGGTAGCAAGAGAAGCTCCTGGTTGAGACGATGATCGCTTTTTTGCCACCAAAATATCGGTCGACAATCTAGATAGTCGATTAGAATTTCCATTTTGCTTAATTGATGAACTTGATACATGCTTTAATCCTTCTTCCAATGTCTTCAGCCTTAACTTTAGCTTATCCTGAACCATAGACGAAATATTTATGAAAAGTGAATTCGATGTTGATCAAGTTCCTCAAGAAAAGAAGAATACTAGTGTGAAAATGTAGTATGTCATACTTTGAGACGGGCTTCTGCCTTGACACTTTTTTCTGAAATAGCTACCTTCGCTCGCAACCGTTGTGTCTCCCCCTACAAACACATTGTAGAGTCAAGATATAGGGTGCAACAAATATTCTTAGATTTATTTATGAATAAATATCATCAAGGGAAAAATTTAACTATTGTGTCATGTTTTATATGGCAAATGTAGTCTGTGATTGCATATTTCAATATTTCTATTTGTCACCAATAACCCGGTGATGTGATCCGACTTGGGCCCAAGCCCGTTGGCCCACCCGAAGGCCTATCCTAGCCTGCCATGGATGAATAAGGCAGGATATCTCTTATGATATCTTTTAGAATCTTTTTTTATTTGAGATCTTTATTTTAGGCAAGTTGTTAGGATACTTATTGGCTTTCAAATTTGTTGCCATTTTTATCTTTTCTTTTAGCCTATTTAAAGGCCCCTATTGTAACCATTGAGGGACGGATTATGATGAATGAAAATTGATGGCGGATGCCTTCGTTGGCTCATGGATTTGAGTCCCCACCTTGTATCTTGATGGATTTCAAGCCCCCTCTCATCTAAGCTTCTAGTCTTTTCTTCTCTGTCACGGTTCTTACCCCCTCCGCCACTTCCTCTAGGTGATTCATTATCACTAGTTATCCCGTTACAAAGAAAATACAAAAAAAAGATAGCATCGTCTTCATCAACCGCTCTTGGACGACGCGCGCCTGCATCAAGTTAGTATCAGAGCTTCGGGCTTCGTGGCGTTCTTGCACCACGAACGATCTTCTCTTCGATCGCTGTCATCCATCGTCATCGTCGCCGTTCCATCGTCACTATCGTCGCTGATTCGTCATCTTCTTCTGGTACGTTGCCCTACAATCCCACCAAAATAAAAAATAAAAAAAAATAAATAAAGAAGATCAGATCTGTTGAGAGAAAAAAAAAAAGAGAAGAGAGATCAGATCTTGAGAAAAAAAAAAGAGAAAAAAGAGAGCATACCTCCTTCAACCCGAACCCTCTCCTTTGCCGCCCGCCCGTCCACCGCAAGCTGCCCCTTCCTCTCGCTCCACCCGCTGAACCACCACCCTCTGTCCCGTGCTCCCGCGCACCCCGCAGCCAAAAAAAAAAAAAAAAACCAGATCCGCCATCAGATCTGTGATAGCAGCAGAAAAAAAGGAAAAGAAAGAATAGAAGGAAAGAAAAAAGAAAAGGGAAGAAAAAGAAAAAGGAAAGAAGAGAGAAAGGAGGAGGAAACGTACCTGTGCTGCTTGCTACAGCTACAGCCGCCCCTTTGTTGCTCCCAGCTGCAGCCGCCGGCCTCTTCTTCCTTCCTTATTTGCCAACAAAACAAAAAAAAAAGGAACAAAGCCCTAATTTTTTTTTTTACCCTTTAGTCTCTTTCCTTTTTCCCCAATTCACTCCTCCACCACAACCCATAGATCCCCATCCAACAGTCCTCAAATCCCCCAACCTTTCTAGTTGCTATTGTGCACTTAAGTGCTGAACCCGAGTTGAATTCGGATCTGACCCGAATAGACAAAACAGATCCGCCAACTTCAATTGGACATATTTCTTTCAATTCTAGTCCGTTTTTGACGTGCGACCTACCAAATCGAAGGGTTTTTCGAGCTCTACGCATCTATACCATTAGCAGAAATTTTCAGTGCAGCAGTAATTACAGATTTCCAGATTTACCCCTGGACCACATTTCCACCATTGTGACATGGATGCCAAGATGCAAGGGTTGACTCGTTGTCATCAAGAGAACAACTCCGTCTATGAGTATACTTCAGCATTCTATCGGCGCATGATCCGTTATGATTTTTCAGAGAAAGATTTCTTGGCAGTGGTACTGTACGTTAGAGGACTCCGCTCCGACATAAAGGGCAAGTTTTCATCTAGATCTTGGAGGCATCTGGACGAAGCCTATGAGATAGCTAGTGAGATTGAATGGGAGTTACAGCAAATGGCCTCACCTCTAGCAGCCTCCAAAGATGAGTCTCCACCTCTAGCACTTCCAGTAGAGCCTCCACCACCTACAGAGCTTCCTCCAGTTGTATCTTTGGTGGATCCATCACCTCCAGTACCACCACCAGCCGATGAGCTCCCCCCTCCAGAGGATCTTCTGCCGCCTGCCATGCTACCACCTACTGCGGATTCTTTCGAGATGGTCTCCCTAGCCGAGCTTCAGCAGATTGATTTTCTTAGGCTAGACCGACTATTGGTGCCTACAGTGTTTGTCCAGCTTTACCTCCGTTCAGGCGAGCCGATGTTCGAGCTACATCAACGGTCTGATATTACTATCCGACTCGGTCGTCTACCCCAGCATCGCTTTGATGTGTGTTTTCCGATCGACGGTAGTGATACCTTCTCATGAGACCCCGGTGATAATTTCGATGTAATGAGGCATCATTTGTTGGGCCTTCACCATCAGCTTCTGACGACAGATACCACATCGACGAAGGCCTCGATGCTGACTGCACCTTACCGTATGAACTCGAGGGCGAGTTCTTCGCAGCGGAAGCGAATGATGTGATCCGACTTGGGCCCAAGCCCGTTGGCCCACCCGAAGGCCTATCCTAGCCTGCCATGGATGAATAAGGCAGGATATCTCTTATGATATCTTTTAGAATCTTTTTTTATTTGAGATCTTTATTTTAGGCAAGTTGTTAGGATACTTATTGGCTTTCAAATTTGTTGCCATTTTTATCTTTTCTTTTAGCATATTTAAAGGCCCCTATTGTAACCATTGAGGGACGGATTATGATGAATGAAAATTGATGGCGGATGCCTTCGTTGGCTCATGGATTTGAGTCCCCACCTTGTATCCTGATGGATTTCAGGCCCTCTCTCATCTAAGCTTCTAGTCTTTTCTTCTCTGTCACGGTTCTTACCCCCTCCGCCACTTCCTCTCGGTGATTCATTATCACTAGTTATCCCGTTACAAAGAAAATACAAAAAAAAGATAGCATCGTCTTCATCAACCGCTCTTGGACGACGCGCGCCTGCATCACCCGTGGGGGGGGGGGGGGCGCGCGAGAGAGAGAGAGAGAGGAGGAGGAGGAGGAGGAGGAGGAGGATAGGGTTTGGGGGGAGAAGGAATGCTTCTCATTAATGCCAATGGGCCAAATAAATAGGGATACATGTATGTCCTAGTGTGAGGCTCCTATACACTGTAATAATGTATATGCTATGCTATACATATGACTAACACCCCCCCTCAAACTCACGGTAGATCAAGCACCGAGGGTTACTAACAAGAAACCGAAATCGAGGAGTCGGGTGTGACTTCGTGAAGAAGTCAGTGATCTACTCTGTCGAGGAAACATAAGAGAGATATTCTGGGCCTTATAGCGCTCTCAGGTGAAGTAGCAGTCGATCTCGATGTGTTCATCCTCTCATGGAAAACCGGGTTGCTAGAAATCTATATAGCACTCCGGTTATCGCAGTGAAAGGTTGTAGGTGCAGAGTTCTCAACTTCTACATACCCAAGGAAACGCCACAGGTGAACAATCTTCTTGGTGGTGGTGGTCCGGGCCTTGAACTCTGACTCCACGCTGGAGAGAGAAACAACCACGTTTTGCCTCTTGTTATGCCATGAGCTAAAAGAATCTTCAAGAAAAAAACAATAGCTAGTAGTTGAGCAGCAAGTAGTCGGATCCTCAGCACAGTCAGCATCAGAGTAGGCACGTAGGACCAGAGAAGAGGTTGTGGACAGAAAGAACGACCGAGTGACGGTGCCTCAAAGAATCTGTAAGAGGGCACCGTAGTGAGAAGAGTGAGGGGCCTCAACAAATTGGCCAACGATGCTGACTGCGTGGGCAATATCGGGCTAGCTGATGCAGAGGTAGACCAACTGACTATCTCTTTATACCGAGTAGGATCTGAAAGAGGCTCATTGTTTATAGGTCGGAGGTTCACATGAAGCTCGAGTGGAGTGTTAGATGTGCGATCATCAGAAAGAGTTGCTCGACTGAGGATGTAAGCAATATACTTCTATTGGGAGAGCAGAATCCCTCGCTTTCCCTGAGCAATCTCAAGGCTAAGAAAGTAGCGCAGAGGGCCAACATCCTTCGTCGAAATAAGCTCCGGAGATGCTGCTGAAGCGAGACTATGGCATCCCCAATTGTCTCATGTAAGGATCATATCATCCACAAATAAGAGAAGGATAGCTTAGCCCTGCGGCAAGGACCGCACAAACAGAAAGTGGTCTTGAGAGCTCTAGATGAAATCGATCTCTGTAACTGCTCGATAAAAGTGCTCAAACCAGGCTCAAGGGGCTTGTTTAATCCCGTAAATGGCTCAGCGGAGGCGGCAGACATGCGGAGGAAGAGTGTTGAAACCAGCAGAAGGTTGTATATAGATAACCTTGGAGAGATCATCGTGAAGAAATACATTCGTCACATCAATATGAAGGATGGGCCAGAACTGAGCAACAACAATTGCCAAGAGAGTCCGAACTGTGGTCATCTGTACCCTGTGAGAAAAAGTTACATTGTAGTCGATCATGTACTCCTGAGTGAAGCCCTTAGTAATGAGGCAAATATTTTGTCACTCAATGGAACCATCAGGTCGATGCTTGACCTTGAAGAGCCATCTAATAGGCTCAACGTTTGTGGATAGGAGAACGTAGTCCCATGTCTGCGTCTGTTCAAAAGCATGAATCTTCTCGACTATGGCCTACCATCACTGGGGGGACTGATGTGTCTCTCGGTAGGATGAGGGCTCCCAGTCAGTGTGAAGGGCAGTGAGGTAGGCGTGGAACTGGGGAGAGTAAGCGGTGACTGCAGCAAAGCTAAAATGGGCAGGAGAGTAACCAAAATGGTCAGGCGGGTGACGCTCGTACAGGGTAGTGACGAGAAAAAGTGAGGATCCATGTTTACCAGAGGCGGACCGATCAGAGCAGTTAAAGTACCAATGGAGTCACCCTTAGGAGGAAGTAAGGTAGACGGCTGGACAGTAGTGGGGTGATGAAAGTACACCTGATTAGGAAAGGGAGAGACGGGTGGATAAATGGGTGGTACAAGACAGGTGCTATCAGAAGAACAAAGAGAAGAGGATTCAAGAGGAGAAGCAATAGTACCAGGAGGTAGAGACTCAAGGAAAGGAATAAAATGAGCGACTGTGGGGGAGGGAAGTAGTGGTGGTGCCGTAGGAGGTAGGGGCGTGAGAAATGGAACATAAGGAGTCTCACCAAATGTGAGTTCTTGAGACTCATAAGAGTAGTAGGGAACATCCTTGACGAAAGAAACATGAAAAGGGATTCGAAGATGACCAACGATACCCCTCGTGCTTAGAGTTGATCCCCAAAAGAACGCACTTTGCTGAGCTGGCAGACAGCTTGGTACACTCATGGGAAGGTAGAAGGACAAAGCATGTGTACCCGAACATGCAGAGCATACTGTACTCGGGTGGAGTGCATAGTAGAGTCGCTTGTGAGAAGACACGCCAGAGAGGACGAAGGAGGAAGTGGTGTTGATGAGGTTGAAAGAGGTCATGATGGCCTATGCCAAAAGTTACAAGGAACGAAGGAAGAAAGGAGTTGAGCACAAGCTGCCTTAAGGATGTAACAATGTTTCCTCTTAGCAACCTCGTTCTGCTCATAAGTGTGAGGATATGATTGCTAGAAGAGGGTCCCCTGAGATTAAAGAATGGAACACATCGTGGAAGAGATGTACTCAAGGACACAATCAAATCAAAAGGTATTGATGTGAGTATGGAACTACGTGTGGACCATAGTTACGAAGGTCTGGTAGTTCTTGGGTATCTTGGAGTAGTGACGGAGTAGATTAACCCAAATATAGCGATAAATTGTCAATGAAACTGACATAATCTATATAACATGCTATAACGGTTTGTAATGACTAGGACAAAATCAACAAGCAGACTAGGACAAGTCGGCAAGCTCACAATATTTTTGCCCCATTCAAATTTTGAATCCTACCCATAATAACTCTCCCCATCAAATTTGTTTCCTCCCTTCCTTATTTCGAAAGAAATAAAACCTCTATTTTAAAAAAAAATGTCTTAATGAGGCAACAAATTTTTGCCTTTCTTATTTGGGCACTCGAAATCCCCCTCTCACAAGTGATGACCCTAGAAATCAGCAGTTGCTGATTATCTAGAATCCTCTCTAACCTTCCTTATATGTCCGCTTGGCAAAATTTGGAAAGAGATGTAAATACCTTGAAATAAGCTCTAATTCCTTTAAATAGCAGTCCCTATTAAAGGGGAGGGGGTGGCCGCTAGTGGAGTTTGCGCCCGCGGGGGGGTGGGGGGTGGGGGGGGGGTTGTGGACGCCGAAGGTGGTTGGGGAGTATCGATAGGTACGAGTTTTGCACTAGGTCTAATGCCGCTGAAGGTGGCCGTTCAAATGCTGACAAACATGGGCATGCACTAGCAATGACAACAAGCCATGAAGGAAAAAGAAGTTGGACCCCAAATATCTGAATGCACTAAATCAAAAGGACGACATGAAATAGACGAATTAGGAAAGAAAGGGAGAGTCGAGTGCTTAGCTAACTTACAGCCCGTACAAAAGGAGAGAAAAAAGAATGAGTCACGACCTAAAGCTCCAAGCTAGAAAAGACTTTTAAGTCGAGACTCCGACAAATGGCTTAACATTATGTACCACAAATCGACATCAAAGGTGACTGTACTAAAGAAGATTGAGGGAGGGGAGGTAGGGAGGTGAAGGTACTCCAAATGGAACATCTCACCTCTCGTATGAGCAATGCCAATCCTTTGGCCAGTATGTGAATCCTGTACAACACAAGAAGAAGAGGTAAAAAAAACAATCAGTCCAGAATCACAGAGGCTACTAATGGACATAAGGTTCATGCAAAGTTGAGGAGCATGCAGGACAAAAGGTAAGGAAAGGCAACCTGTAGGATCTGAGCTGGTGGTGATGGACCCAATCTATGAGATGGTAAAAAATGAGCCATATATAGTGTGGATTAGAGAGATGAGAGAGGTTGGAGTGGTCAGGGTTATGTGGTGGGAGGCTCCAAAATCCATGATCTAAGGGGCAACGGTACCTAGGGTGGCAGAGAGGGCAGAAGAGCCGGAGGAGTTGGAGGCAGACTACTGCAGCTCAACTCGCTGCTCGAGTCATTGAAGTCGGCCTGGGGAATGATCACCTGTAGTGCCAGGAGGAATCGCAGAAGTGCAGGCCGTACCGGTTGGATAAGGCGTAGGAGCAGGGTTGAGAACTCACTCAAAGCGGCTAGGCGGAGGGACTCGGCGAATGACCACGGTGCATTGGCTGTGCTGAGACCAACAAGACTTGCGAAAGGAAAGCAGGGTAGGTGTCAGATGGTGTTAATAAGTCGACTTGGGTGCCCTTAGTGAGGGGAATTGTGGTGCCCTGAGTCCTTGGAGCACCGAATAACATCGTCATGCAGATCGAAGAAAGAGAAGGAACGCGCGAAAAATCTGGCGATACAAAGGAAATCAAAGGGGTACCTGAGACCTGAGATCTCTGAGGTGAGTCACGAGTGGAGGTTGCAAACGGCGTGGCACGACCGACGCCGGAACGAGGACCAGTGATCGTGGGAGCATGATCGGCCGATAGTATAGTGTTGTGACTTGTGAGTGCCAGGATAATACCTGATCTCAATCACGAAGAAATGAAATCCAAGAATAGGAGGTTTGAACTCAGTGCCCATGATGCGGACATCAGCACGGAGCCGCGCCCGTGGTGTGTGTACCAACGCAGGAGGTGTCAGCTTAGCTTGTGGATGTGATCAGTTGTTCCAGTTTGATTCCATGTTGTTTTTGTGTTTTTATTTTGGCACATGTGTTTAGTCCCACCTCGCCTGTTGGCCGTGTGGACCAGTCGTTGTAAGCCTATATAAAGGCCCTTATCTTCTCATTTGAGGTACTGAATAATAAATAAAAAAATTCGTTCCCTCCACATTTGTGTTGAGAGAGCCAAGGTGAGGTGTGTGAAACCCAAACCTAAACCTAGGTGTGTGAAACCCTAGGCCCAATCTAGGTGTGTGAAACCCTAGTGGGAACCCCACCCCTCCAATTCCCATTTTCCCCTTTCCCTTTTCCTAAACCCTAGCCAACCCCTAACAGTACGCCGCCACCCTCCTTCTCCCTCTTTCCTCTCCCGTACACCCAAGCCCGACCCCCCCTCCTTACCCTGCCCTGCTGCCCGATCCCCTCCTTCCTTCCTCTCCCGTGCGCCCACCCCGGTCCCCCTCTTCCTTCTGCCTCTCCGTCACGCACCCGGGCCCGACCCCCTGCCTCGGCCAGACCCATCTGGCTCGCCCCTCCGCCTCCTCCCGCACCGACCCAAGCCCAGCCTTGCCGCCTCCCTGACGACGCCGCTCCACCGCCCAGCCAGCGCCCAGCCCCTGTCCTCCCTCCCGAGCCGGCCACACCCCAGCCCCGCCGCCCTCCTCTTGCGCCGCCTCGCGTTCAGCCTACCTCCTCCCTGCGCCTCCGCATCACCCCCCCTGCCGTTCTTCCCCTGCGCCGACCCGCGCCCAGCCCCGCCCTCACCCTTCCTTCTCTGTCGTGCTCAACCCCGACCCCCCACCCCTCCTTCCCGTGACCCAATCCCACACCCGACCCGACTCGACCCATTTGCCCCGTTGTTCTGTAGCCCGATCCCAGACGCACGGCGGACCCCGACGAGGATCATGGCTTGATCCACGACGATCGAGGTTCCTACACCAATCTCACCACACCCGGAGGTCCCAGCACCGCCATTGCCTCACCCAGGGATCCGCGAAGCTTCAAAACTCATTCCCACATCATCGTCACCGCCTCAGTAAGACCACTCCTACCCAGCCAGGTACCTCAGTGTTCCCCAATCGACTCTCTAGTGTATTATCAATTGCTTACGTTGTCCACTGTTGAGAGGTTGTGTGTCCATTCCTGCCCGGTAGGCTATTAGTATTTGATATTGCGGGACGGACTTGTGCCCGATAATTTAAACATTAATTATTTTAATTCTGGATACTGGAAGAGAGCTGTAGGGTGCTAGTAGTAACTTGTTAAATCCATCATTCCTGCGATTGTATGAACAATGATTCCTGCATAGGATTCTTAACTTATAGTGAAACATTGCTGGTACAGTTGAATTGCTGATTTCCTGCCCACCTGCATTGTATTGCATCAGCCCAACTCAGTCAGGGCAGCGCTGGATTCGATAGGAAGGTACTGCGGTGCCTGTGCTTCTATGGGTGCCAGAAATCAGTAGAGGGGTGCCCTCGGGTGCTCAAGAGCTATCAGGTGCCAGGTGCTCAAGAGCGTGGCTGGTAAAGCCCGTGCTCTGTTTCAGAGCACCATGTTTCACGAGCCTCACGAGCAGACCTATCCGGCGGGCAGCACGAGTAGAACAAACGGGTGACGCGAGTAGATCCGACAGGTGGCTCTTTAGCAGAGGAAGGGAGGTGAGACTTTTTGCAATGCAGATACGTTGAGCAAATTCGACGGACGACGCGACCAGATCAGGCAGGAGATGCGAGCAGATCTGACAGGCGGCTCTCCGGTAGAGGTAGAGAGGTGCGACTCCTGGCAACGCAGATTTGGCGACTAGATCTGGCAGTGAAGCAAAGGGCTTTGCTGTCCCTTACTCGGCTGAGATTCAGGTTACCCGAAGAGATCCAAAGAGAGAGGTGATCGGATGTTGATCTCCGCTGATCCAAAGGGAAGTTGATCAGTTGTCGGTGCCGAGATCAGATTTGTAGAGAGAGATGATCCGGCGAGCCTTGATTTGAATTACAGGAGGGAAGCCAGAGGGCACCGGGAGGAGGCGCGAGAGGCTGTTGATCACGGCTCTGATAACATGTCACCAATAACCCTAAGAGAGAGAGAAAGAGAGAGAAGGCTAGGGTTTTGGGGGAGAACGCCTCTCATTAGGGCCAAGAGGCCAAATGTATAAGGATACATGTATGTCCTCTTGTGAGGCTCCTATACACGGTAAGGATATATATGCTATGCAATACGAATGACTAACACTCCATAGTGACTAGTTTGGTTTTTGCAATAATTCGATGAGTGGGAAAAATTCGGAGTGCGATAAAAATTATAAAAATTCATAATGAGTTTGGCATAAGTTCAAAAACCTGAACATACAATTTACCATAATGTCCATACCCTTATGTATAAAAAATGGAGGTATGCATTCTCTCACTATCGTTCTCCCTATCGCTCTGCTACAGTAACACTGCTACACTACCTCTGCCACAGTAACACCGCTGCAATACCTCTGTCACAGTAACACTGCTACAGTACCCGCGTCGCTCCTTCCGCTACACTAACACCATTGCAGTACCCGCTAGAGTCTCTACTAGAGTAACACAGCTACAACACCTCTGCTACAATAATAACACTACAATACCTCTGCTACATTGCTTCGAGTCAACCTTTTATTTTTTTGTTTCCTCATTTTACCTCTAATAATGAAATGGACATGGCACTTGTGATCCTTTTCATCCACTTTATTTTTCTATTCTACCCCTAATAATTAAGTGGAATCTTATTTATTCATTGTATCTTTTTTATTTTCCATTCTACCCCTTGTAATCAAATATTTTTTATTTCCCATTCTAACCTTGATAATCATTTTTCTAATTTACCCATTGAAATCATAAAGGCACTTGTTCATTTGTTTAGGGGATTTTTTTCAAAATAATATTTTAAAATAAAATATTTAAGCAAGTAATAGCAAATAGAAAGTATTAACCATACTAGCTCTCTGACCGCCACATGGCAGGTCAGCGCCGTAAAGCGAGCCGTGATAATTTTTTTTTTTTTTTGAATCAAGGTAGAACCCGGTATCTGGGTTATCGGATTTAAATCCGGTATTCGGACATCGAGTTTAATTAGAGCCCCCTTATATAACGTTCTCACACTTAGCCGTTTTCTCTTTGGACTTCGAGTAAACCCAGTATCCATAATACCGGGTTTAAGTCTAGTAATCCAGATACCGGCTTCTACCTTGACTCAAAAAAAAAAAAAAATTGTTGCAGCTCCCTTTACGGCGATGACTTGCCACGTGGCAGTCAGAGTGCTAGAACGATAAATAGTTTTGGTCAACTGCTATTTAGTTAAATATTTTATTTTTTAATAATATTTTAAGAAAAAACCCTTTGTTTAGTGCATCATTTATTGTCCTTTTCCGATGTTAACCTTTACTGTCAAGCTTTAAAATCCTCAATGTATCCATTGAATTTGTAAAGGCATTCAAATTACTTCGGATGTTACCCTTTACTGTCAATCATGTCCCCAATGTACCCAATGAATTTGTAAAGGCATCCAAATTACTGTTGCGATCCATCCGGATTTCAATGGATGCAAATCATTTTTTCTGTTCACATACTACACCTAATATGGCACCTGTGATCCTTCGTGTTCATTTGATCATGAAATCCTTTTTTGTCCCTAGTAATCAAATGACATTTTTGATCCTTTTTGTTCATTGCATCACTGGGACCTGTTGTTTAGTTTTTTTCCTTTGTCCTTTTTTTGGCCATCTCTGTTTATTATACCATGGATCCATGTTCATGCACCCAAAATAAAAAATGGTTCCCTACACATACTACACTTCCTGTTTTGTTCCGTATTGGCCCTTCCTTCTAGACAAATGGTAGTTTCCTATTCTACCCCTAATAATAAAATATTCTTTATTTCTTTATTTATTTTTCAGATCAGTGGGTGTTCCGAAACCTTTCGGGCAATGACCCACTTCAGGCTCGGACTAATCCCTCCGGGAGTGAAGCCCAACCCAATCGACAATTCCCACTTCATTCCTGAGTACATCGAGGGGAGGAGGAGTTGAACCCACAACCTCCTCACCAAAGCATTCTTTAATTTTCATTCTAGCCCTAATAATCATTTTCCTAATTTACCCATTGAAATCATGAAGGCACTTGCTCATTTGTTTAGTGCATCTCTCTTTTTGGTGTTACCCATTGATGTCAATCATTTCCCCTATGTACCCATTGAATTTGTAAAGGCAGCCAAATTACTGATACCACCCATCCGGATTTTAACAGATGCAATTTATTTTTGATGTTCCCATTCTACCCCTAATATGGCACTTGTAATCCTTCTTGTTCATTTGTTCATTGCATTCTTTTTTGGTACTTTTCTATTTTTTCCCCTTAGTTTTGTATCCTTGTGTCGTTCTCTATTCCTTGTTTATGATTATGATTTTTTTGTTCTTTCTCAGTAGAAATTTCAATTTGTTGTTTTTTGTCTTTCTTCGTTGCTGATTTATTTTGTTCCTCCTCTGTAGAAATTTTAATTTGTTGTTTTTTGTCCTTAGAAACCTTATCTTCTTTGTTTCGTCCTTAGAATTTTAAATTTGTTTGCTATATCATCTTCTTCCTCTGCTCTCTTTTCGATGCTTAGAAACCCTATCTTTATCCGGTGAGTATATCGTTACTTTTGTTCTTCCTTTGTAGACATTTTAATTTCTTCTTTTTTGTCTATCTTTATGGAAGTAATCTAACATGGCTGCCTAATCTGATGTTTTATTTTGGTAAGCCATAAACAATGATATTCAAATGCAATTGCTTCTTCACTGTTCAAACCACTTAAGATTCATGCTGTACATTTGTCTTGTACTTATCTTTACCATGTGGTTTTTTCATGGTTTTTATAGAGAAAAGGATTACGTGGTCAGTCCATCACTTGCTGGTGCTTAGAGCACAACATAGAACAGGGTCCTGCAAAGAACAGACACATGCAACGCACGTGCCCGCCGACTAGTTCTAGATAAAAATACAAGTCTACATATAATATTATAGAAAAATTTTAGAATTTCATGGGAAAGAGATAAGATATAGGCATTTGAAAAAACCAGTAAAAACTCCGGCATTTCCTTTGTATCAAGAACTACCTGCAAAAACCTCCGCTCCTCCAACCATGCCTTGACCGGCATGACATTATCACTTCCATCCTTCCATTCATTTACTACCGTCGTTGCTGCCAAACGATTTGCTGAAACTCTGACTTTTGCTAGTTCCCTCTCAACAGACCTTTTTTCTTCCTAGAAAACAGTAGTTCACAATTAACAACCCCGTCCAACTGTCGAAACAATCAACACTCAACCTCATAAATAACAATTAGGAAGAGCTAAAGCATAGTGTATGATGCGGTAAAACTTTACACTCAGTTCAGATATCTGGCGCTGATAGTCATGTACAACATTAGCGGCTGCACCACCAGCTAGAATACACTCCTCAAGCTCATGAATAGTCTGAGTAAGCTTCTCAACCTCCACAACCTTCTGACGATTTACTTTCTCCAGTAGTCTATTTTCTTCCTACACATCAATGAAGTGGTGAGTTACACAATATCGAAAGTTCATCAAACAACAAAGGATAGGTTCAAGGCTATGCCTGCCGTATCTCAATTTGCCTTTTCAACTCAAGATTCTGGTTCCGCACATTCTCTGCAATCAATGCCCGTTCTAAAGCACTACGCACTATTTTTCCGGCTTCGATTAATGCTGCTTCTTTGGACTTCATCAGGCGCTCGAAAGCTTTTTTATCCTCTTTTAGTGTCGCAATCTACCGTGTAAACCCAAAAAAAACTGTAAATTACCCTACTAATGAAGGATTTGCTTACAGTGGCACCAGCACAACTTTAGCTTCGTACCTCCTTTTTGTACATCTTGAGATTAGACTCAAGTGGTGCATTAACAACATCAACTGGAACAAATTCCTTGTCCTTTTGAGTTGCACGAATCCTTCTCAGAGTTGCTTCTGCAGCAACTTGTGCAGCCAATGCTTCTTTTTTCTCGCGAACTAAATTCTTGACTTCAAGATTCTGCGATGCATCAATTTATATAATGTATAGAAGTAAAGGAAGGGTAACTATCCAAAGTAAACCAGCTTCAAAATTCTCTATACTAGAAGTACATTATCGAACCTTGTCTTCGGTATTCTTCTCGGAAGTTCTAAGCTTTTCATATAGGTTATTCAATTGATTGCTTAGCTGGAAAAGATAATAGATAAAATTTAGAAGACGACAAAAGAAAAACCTAGTCTTTACATTTGGGAAAAAATAATACTTTTTAATTTTGTGTGCCCACATCCACCATTTATGAAGATATTGTTTGATGCATTAGTTACCTCCATAATGGCTTTATCTTTCAGAAATTCTGTCACTTTCAAGGACTTAATTTCAGAGCAGGCTACTCCAAGCTCCCTCTCCTTGTCTATAGATCAAGGTACAAAATTAGATAATAAAAAAAAAGGAAATGTTCGCATGAAATATATTGTAGTTATGCATTAAGATAATACCATTGTGCATGTTTGTTAGAAAGAAATACCAATTAATTAGGGTTGATATTTGATAAGTAAAAGGTAGGATTTATCGACTGTTAACATATGTATAAATGGGTTGAGTTACATGTATAGACGGGTTGGGTTATATGTCTCCATCATTGTATATATTGGGCTCAGTCCCCCTAATGAGTATGATTTCATTCTCTCCTAACCCTAGCCGTCACCTTCCAACATGGTATCAAAGCTCTCCAAGCTCTGGGGTTTCATTCTCTGCGACGACGACGATGACAACCAGCAACCCCTCCTCTCACCGGCGACCCTCCTCCCACCGGTGGCTCCCCTTTCCTCGCTGTCCCTCCTCCCACCGGCAGCCCCCCTCTCCCCGCTGCCCCCAATTGCCCCTCCTCTCCTAGTTGCTCCTTCCCTTCCCCTCCCATCTACCCTCATCCCTCCCTTCTCTCCCCCGATTCCTCGAAGCGCCCTCCTCGCAGCCGATCCTCGCCCCCCCCCCCCCCCTCCTCATCTCAGCCCTCCTCCCCGCAGCCCCTCTTCCCCGTAGCCCTCCTCGCCGCCCCTCCCTGATGCAAACCGGAAAGCTCTGATACCAATTGATGCAAACTCAGTTGCGATACACGGAAGCTAGCTAATTTAGGAACAAGTTACGATCTAAATTAACAATTAAAAATAAAATTCAGCAAGCACCTAATTACCTGCAATTAGATTTTCATTAAGATTTGGCCTCTCTAATCAAGTTAGCATGCATAAACGATGGAAAATAAAAAAAACATGACAATAGGTTTAGATTAGATCTCAATAGGGTTTGCAAATAGTAATTTCAGCGACTAAGTACTCATGTATAGGGCTAATAAAAAGTTTGGATGATGATCCAACGATGTACCAAGCAAGCCAAGCCAAATTAGGGTTAGGGTTTACTATGGTTCTATAGCGGGATGCGATGAAAGCCAACGATACCAAAGAACATATGATAATTATCAAAAACGAGGAAAGATAACATCCGTGAGATTCAAGATCTCAATGCGGATAACTAAGTCGATGAAGATGAACGGTGGGAGGCAGAAGATGACGAAAAAGATTGAAAGAAGAAGCCGGAGGAACTCCACGGAAAAGACGATAGAGGATGAAGGGCGCACCTTCCACGATCTCTCGATCAAAAGCATCAAGATTTAGGTTTTTGTTCCAAAAAAATAGTCTTCAAAACTAGGGTTTCATCTCCCTTTTATAAACCTCCAAGGCCTCATAAGGAAACAAAAGAAAGAGAGAGCGACAGAGTTCATCCTGCGGTTACTGTTCATGTGAATAGTAACCAGTGGTGGTGAACAGTACCTATGGTTACTGTTCACAGTAAAAAAAAAACTTTTTTTTTCAATGTTAAGGGCACCATCAACTTAAAATTAAATCCCTTTATTTAATGAAGGATTAATATGGGTACCCTAATGGCTTTAGGGCTAGGTTAAAAGGCTCTAATGGCTTGGCTTCGCACCGTCGAATGCAACATTCGACGTCTTCCGTCCTCCTGCATAGCACATTTATTATTCATCCACTTAAGATTATAAGTGGCCAACACATGAAATACGTGGGTGCAACAAAGCCCTACACCATAAGCGAAAAAGTCGTATAGAGAACAAACTAGTTGTCCGATCTTCGTCCGGAGACAGGCGATGGAACCCCAATATTAAAAGACTACGAAAATAAAGTTTTAAAGTTAAATCGTAGCCAGACCAAGCTACATCAGTCACCCCGACATTAAAAAAAGTCGTCATCGAGTTTTATCTTAAAGTCATCACCGGTGGAGGGAACTGAAGAACCACCATTATGGAATCTTCGATGCAACATGATCTGATGATGGAGGCCCAGTAGGGGGTGTCGCTGTTGGAATTGGTGTATTCTAAGCTTGTAAAACCTTGAGTTTTGATCTCATAATAAAGGATGAATGTTATTCTATGAGATGCATGTTGGTACGTAATACAATTACATGTTCTTATTAGAACAGAGAGCCATGGCTACATGGTAGTTCACTGAGTTGAAGACTAAGTGGGTTGGTCCCATGTAACCTAAATCAGTTTGCAGCTATAATAAGGTAGGTCGCCTTATCATGATAAGCTATTGGGGATGACAGTGCATGGGGAGTTTTCACCATGGTTATCACTAGACACAATATATATAGCCGAACAGAACCAACACGGTGCATAGATCAGTGAGCAGACACTGGTGCACTAAGCCGTGTTTCTGCTTAGGGTAAAACGGTTCTAAATCCTGAGGAACCATGTTTGGTGGACTGACCAGTTATGTGGTGCTTTGGCGCACCAATGTGTGAGGATCCAGTTACGTGATCCAAAATCATGGTGTACTGAGTTACCCGGCTGGCGTCGCATTAGCATGCCACTCTTGTAGGCTATCCACACCCCTAACGGGAGGTGCGTTCCTTGGTATGACTTACGCCGTACCAAATCCAGGCTTGGTGGTCATCAGTTAGATTATTGACTGGGTTTGATTACTCAACGGGGTAATCAATGGGTACGATGTATGTGCAACCTGGAAGGAACCAAGTCATATGAGCGCTCGAGTCTGACAGTGTTCTCCACCGCTCGATTTGACTCATGGCACCAAGTGGAGGGATAATAAGTTTACCACTACTAAGTGGAGAGCAGGGGTATACAAGAGAATATAGTAAGTCCAGGGGGAATAGAGTGCAACCTACGTCGTACTCTAGGTGGCTATGCAGGTTAACTCGGACTCAGAGGGTTGATGGTACACTCGAGTAGTGTGTCGACCGAGTCCAAGTTGGAAGCTATGAACCCTGGTCCCTGAAGGTTCCACCTTATCCACACCATGTATGGTTCTTGAACAATCTCCTCGATTCATGAGATGCAATAAAAGGAAGTAAATAGTCCAAGTCTAATACGCTTCGTGTGTACTTCGCACTAGTGCACGATAGTTGCATATACGCATGTGTGTACTAGAATGTAGATCCGGAGTAGTACGGAGATACACGTGGTCAATCCCTAACCTTAGTGAAGTTCGCTATGCAAGTGCGATGCACCGGTGCATATTGCGAATTGACTAGTTGACTTTTACTAGGGGCACCCTAGGTCTTCACTGAGGCCACCCCAGTAATAGTGAGATCACTAGTTATAAGTCACTCGGGCACGTTATGTGTGTTCCCGATGCGAGGGGCAACCAACTAGAGGTTTGGGGGTGCCTTGGGAAACCAAGGGCACCACCACACACTAGTGTGGCCGCCCCCTACATGGAGACACAAGGCATGACCGGCCCCCCCTAGATTCTAGGGTTTGCAATTGCAAACTTCAAGGAGGTGGGGGGACGGGTATGGGAGTTCTTGACCAAGTAGGGGCCGACCACATGGGTCAAAGGGAGCCTATGCTCATACGCAAGAGGGGGAGAGAGAGACAAGTTAGGGCCGACCCTAGCTTCTAGGAGATGCAAAGGGGCCGGCCCCTATATGAGTATGAGGAGAGGGGGGGCCGGCCTCTCTCTTCTTGATGCAAGCTTGGCCGAACACCCCCCCTTTCCGAGCACTCTCTCTTGTCTCTCATTTCCTCGTGTGTGCAACCTTGGACTTCATCTTCTTCCTTGCACGTTGAATCGAAGACGGAGAAGAGTCGTTCATCGGAGGCACTCAGAGATCCGGGAACGACGTTCCGTGCAACGTGTGAGATCGAGTGAACATCGAAGCCTTCATCCTCTCGCATATCCTCATTCTTCTTCGCGGGAATTCTTCTGTCTCCATCGACAAAGAAGACAATCCTCCGCGGTTAAAAGATCCGCAAGAAGGTATGCATCGCTCTAACTCGTAATCTAGCGTAGACTCGGATTGCATGCATGCTAGACATTCGATTCGCTAGATTGACATTAGGGCGTTTGTCTCACATGCACATACATGTATACATATTAGTTTTGTGAAAGTTTTATTGTGTAACGTGCACTAGGCACGGTCTTTCTACCGGCAAATCGCTTCTGTTGCGGACCTCTACCATATGATTTTCCAGCAATCGCACTGCCCCGTATAAACCTCCCGGGTCTCACGCGAAAGATGTGTTGTCATCGTGCGGGGACCGGAAGAGGTGGAAACGTTGATGGTGAATCATGAGCAGATGATATCGCGAAGTGCAGTAGACAACCTTCGGGTCCCTCATGAAGAAATTGTTGACGTCGAGCGAGAGTCGAAAGCCATTGAAATACGGCTACAAGAGCCCACGAACTGCAGTCGTCTCTGCAAGTAGTCGGTCTGTCCCAATTAAATTGATGCGCTGTAGAAATCCAACAGATAGACGCTTCGAAACTGGGTTTGGTTGCGGTGGTGGAAACTCCACAGGAGACAGAGGCTCCACTGAAGGATCCATAGGAGGTGGCTCCTTTGAAGAAACATCTCACGATGGAGGGACCTCCACAAAAGTCACTGTAGGAGGGGGCTCCTTCATAGGCTCTGGAAGGGAAAAATCCATTTGGGGGTAGAATCTCCTCTGGTAGTGCTGATGGAATCGGGAGCTTCACAGAAGGTGGGGATTCTGCAGGAGGTTTGCTATCTCTGGCAATCCTCATATTCTACAGCTTTCGTCACTTCAACTCTGATTCAATCTTGTCGATGACATAATGAACTTCCAAATCTTTGGCTTCCAAGGATAAAGAAGGATGAGGATGCAAAAGCCAATTAAAGAAAGGTTTTACTGAAATATCAAGATCATAGATTTGTTTTTCAATGAGAGAGCAAAAGAGAAGATCTAACTTGGATTGTGAACGAAGGAAAAGAGAACTATGATTCCAACAAACCCAAATAAAATTTTTGAAAGTTTTTGTTTCAGTTGGATGAAGAGAATAAAATGAATGAAAACTTTTATGCATGTCCAAACTCGGTTGCGATACGCGGAAGCTAGCTACTTTAGGAACAATTTACGATCTAAATTAACAATTCAAAATAAAATTCAGCAGCACCTAATTATCCGCAATCAGATTTTCATTAAGATTTGGCCTCTCTAATCAAGTTAGCATGCATAAACGATGGCAAATAAAGAAAACACGACAATAGTTTTAAATTAGATCTCAATAGGGTTTGCAAATAGTAATTTCAGCAACTAAGTACTCATGCAAAGGGCTAATAAAAAGTTTGGATGATGATCCAACGATGTACCAAGCAAGCCAAGCCAAATTAGGGTTAGGGTTTATTACGGTTCTATAGTGGGATGCGATGAAAGCCAACAATATCAAAGAACATATGATAATTATCAAAAACGAGAAAAGATAACATCCGTGAGATTCAAGATCTTGATGTGGATAACTATGTCGATGAAGATGAACGGCGGGAGGTAAAAAATGACGAGGAAGATCGAGAGAAGAAGCCGGAGGAGCTCCACGGAGAAGACGATGGTGGATGAAGGGCGCACCTTCCACGATCTCTCGATCAAAAGCAGCAAGCTTTAGGGTTTTTCTTCCAAAAAAATTGTCTTTAAAACTAGGGTTTCATCTCCATTTTATAAACCTCCATGGCCTATAAGGAAACAAGAGAAAGAAACGCAAGAGAGAGAGAGAGAGAGAGAGAGAGAGAGAGAGTTCATCCTATGGTTACTATTCATATGAGTAGTAACCGGTGAATAGTACCCACAGTTACTGTTCACAAGTAAAAAAAAACTTTTTTTTTTTCAATGCTAAGAGCACCACCAACTTATAATTAAATCCCTTTATTTAATGAAGGATTAATATAGGCACCCTAATGGCTTTAAGGCTAGGTTAAAAGGCTCTAATGGCTTGGCTTTAGGCTTGCTTGGCTTCGCACCGTCGAATGCAACATCCGACACCTTCCGTCCTCCTGCATAGCACATTTATTATTTATCCACTTAAGATTACAAGTGGTCAATATATGAAATACATGGGTGCGACAAAGCCCCGCACTATAGGCCAAAAAGTCGTAGAGAACAAATTAGTCGTCCGATCTTTGTCCGGAGACAGGCGATGGAACCCCAAAATTAAAAGACTACGAAAATAAAGTATTAAAGTTAAATCATAGCCAGACCAGGCTACATCACTCCCCCCTCGTAAACCATCCTCGCAAGCCCCCCTCCTCGCAGACGCCCTCCCCACAGCCCCCCCATTCCCTGTTACCCCAGCACCCTACCGCACCTCACCTCCTCCCCCTGCATACCCCGCAGCACCCTGTCGCACGTCCTCTGCTCCTAGCCACCCCAACACCCCACCACACCTCTCCTGCTCCCAGACCCCATAGTACCCTAATGCCGCCATAGCCCTCCCATCAACTCCCCTGCTTTCTCTAGCAACCACTACTGCTTCCTCTAGCAGCAGAACCCCACTGCCACCACAGCCCTCCCATCACCGCCGCCATCGCTGCCTATTCTAGCTGCTACCACCTTCAACCGCTACCACCTGCTCACAGTTGCTGCCCCGTCCCGTGCCGTTTGCTACTCCGACTTCTTTGATCCGCTCTGTCAAGATTGTTGCTCCGTTGATCTCCTCTTCTGCTCCATCGATCTCTTCCGTTGATCCGTCGCGGATCCCCATCTCAGTTTCTCCCCTCTACTTCGTCGGTTCCCTATCGTCTCTCGTCGAGGGTTTCTAATGGCACTTCTACACTAGCCTCCGTATCTCCTCATTGTTACGCGATGATGGCCTCTCCTGGCACTATGGCCTTCCACCATGCTCCTCCGCCACTCCACTTTGAGGGTGTTCTCGGGCCGGATCCCTCTGTCGAGACAACCGGTCTTGGACATGGTCAGGCTCTCCTCCGCCATGGTGGGGACATTGATGCTGCTATTGATCCAGCTACTTCGACACCTCCCATCATCACTACTGCTCTGCCTTGGTCAGACTCTGTCCATCTTCAGTGACTTGAGGAGACACTTCTCCGGCACCTCGCCTCTACCAGCTCTTCGATGGCTCACGACCTATCCGTCACTCCTAGTACTGCTGCTCCATGGATCCTCGACTCTGGTGCCTCCATGGATCTTCAAATCTACCGTACTCACCGACTGTACCCCTGCTCCCGCCCACCTGGAGGTCCGCACTGTTGATGGAGCTCTCGTACTTATTTCACAGTGTGGATCTATCACCTCTGCTTTCGATCCCACTAGTCGCTTGACCTTGCCTCGTGTTCACCATGCTCCCCTTTTAAACATTAATTTAATATCTGTTAGTTCTTTTTGTGACTCGGGCTTAACCGTTACCTTTACTTCTTCTTCTTGTTCTGTGTAGGATTCGCCGATGGGTCAGAGAGTTGGGCTGGGTCGTAAAGCGAGGGGACTCTATCAGTTAGATCACCTTCAGGTTTCCACTTCTACTCTTTCCGTTAAGTCAACTTTGTTTGTCATCTCTGATGCCGATCTGTGGCACAGAAGGTTAGGTCATATATCCAGTGATCAACTCCAAAGCTTTTTTCGCTCTGATGCTTTGGGTCGAGTGTCTTTCTCCCCCCTCTCTGTATACACTGGTTGTCGATTGATAAAGCACCTAGCTCTTCCTTTTTCTACTAGTGCTTCCTGATCCAACGCCCCCTTTGATCTAGTGCATTATGACGTGTGGGGTCTTGCTTCAGTTGCCTCATTTATTGGTTTTTTGTATTATGTGAGCTTCATAGATAATTGTTCCTAATGCATTTGGGTATATCTCATGCGTCACTGCTCAGAGATTCCTCATATATACAGAACCTTCACTACTATGCTCCATACCCAGTTTGATCAGCGCATTAAGACCTTTCGGTCAAACTGTGCCCAGGAGTATCTCTCATCTGAGATGTGTGAGATGCACTATTCACTAACAGTTGTGCCACCATACCCATGAATATAATAGAGTCGCCGAGCGCAAGCATCGTCATGTCCTCGAAATAGCGCAAGCTCTACTTCTATCTACTTCTGTTTCACATTCTCACTGGACCGATGCTGTTCTAACCGTTGTTCACCTTATCAACATTACTCCGTCCTCTACCCTCTCTGGTGTTACCCCCTATGAACGTCTTTACTCCACATCACCTGACTACTCCCTTCTTCGTACCTTTGGGTGCACGTGTTTCGTCCTCCTCCCTCCCCATGAGCACACCAAACTCTCTGCTAGGTCTGTTAGGTGTTCCACTTAGGGCAGTCGGAGCACAAAGGGCTATCAGTGCTACGATCCCTTGGCTCATCAGATCCTTGTCGATCATCATGTCTCCTTTATTCAGGATGTCCCGTACTTTTCTACCGAGTCATGAGATCTTCCCTTACCGCCAGTGTCACCCTCTATGCCTTCACCACCTCTCACTATCCCCTTCCTACCTTCGTATCCTACTCCCACGCCCATGGTTGTGCCTTCACCGGTTGAGCCTCCCCTACCATCGTCGGGATCCTCTTCGCCTCCACCTCCCCCACCTCCCTCACCCTTGCCCACTATGCCCCCCACCTCCTCCACCTCCCCCACCCCCACCACTACTACCTATCACTTGTGTCTACGATCGGCGCTCCACAGTTACTCCCACCGAGGCTGACCCCACTGATGCTCCCTTGCCTGCAGTTGCTCTCTCCTCTCTGTACGCGGATCCTAACTTCGTTCGGCGCTATCCTGCGCACGAACATCACCCTCCTGACAAATACGACTAATCTCCTGACAGGTTTGGCTACTCTGCTTTTACCACTAACTCTCCTAACACCTCTGGATACTCTGTTCTTACCTCCTACCCTCCCTCATACCAAGCCTTTCTTACTGTTCTCCACACCGATCGGGAGCCCTAATCGTATCGTGAGGCAGTTTTGCACCCAGTATGGCGACAAGCCATGACATAGGAGCTTGAGGTTTTTCAGTGGACCCATACTTAGGATCTAGTCCCTTGTCTCAGGCGTGGTGCCTGTCAGCTGCAAATGGATATTCAAGGTTAAGACTCAACCTGTCAGATCCATTGAGCGACACAAGGCTCGTCTTGTTGCTCGTGGCTTCTTCCAAGAGTATAGGATTTACTACGAGGAGATGTTTGCTCTAGTTGCTCGGATGACCACTGTATGCACCCTCATAGCTATGGCAACTACTCGAGGGTGGCTTCTCTATCTGATGGACGTTATGAATGCCTTCCTTCACGGTGACCTGTTAGAGGAAATGTACATGGCTTCTCCACCGGGTCTTTCTGCTCCTTCAGGGCAAGCCTATCGTTTGCGCTATGCCATCTGTGGGCTCAAGCAGGCCCCTCGTGCCTGGTTTGAGCGATTTCGCAATACAGTTCTTGCAGCTGGGTTTGTAGAGCGACACTTTGATTATGCCATGTTCACCCGCTCCTCCAATTAGGGTCTTACTATTTTGCTCCTGTATGTGGACGATATATATGATCATCACCGGGACGGCAGTGCCACCATAGCATCTCTTCAGTGTCACCTCCAGAGTCAGTTCGAGATGAAGGATTTGAGCCCTCTTTGCTACTTCCTTGGACTTGAGATCACCCGTTCAGCTTGTGGTCTGTTGGTCTCATAGTAGAAGTATATTGCCGATATGCTTACCGATACTGCTCTCACAGACTCTCGTACTGCAGACACACCAATGAAGCTCAACTTGAAGGTCCTCCTAACTGATAGTGAGCCTTTCCGGGATGCCTCCAGATACCAGAGGATGGTTGGGATGCTAGTCTATCTCACTATGACTAGACCAAACATTACCCATGCTGTAGGCATTGCCAGTTAGTTCGTTCAGGCTCCCCGCCTTGTTCACTATGCATTCATACTCAGGATCCTTCGCTATCTCCGGGGCACCATCACACGTTCGCTGCTTCTACCTTCCACATCTCTAGTGTTGCGTGCCTACTCCGATGCAAACTGAGCAGGAGATATTGTTAGTTACCGTTCTACCACTGGCTACTTGTGTTCCTTGGTGACTCCCTTATTTTTTAGAGCAACAAGAAACAGGAGTCTGTTACTCGCTCCAGCACGGAAGCCGAATATAGGGCCATGACTTCCAACACTGCATAGATTGTTTGGCTTCATCGCCTTCTCCTAGACCTGGGAGTCCAGATATCCGGGTATACACCTCTTTTTGTAACAACCAGAGTACTATTTAGATTGCTAGCAACCCAGTTTTTCATGAACGGACGAAGCATATCGAGGTGGATTGTTACAATGTTCGCCAGGAGTTTCTTGCCCGAACTATCTCATTGTTGTTCATCCCCTCAGAGGAGCAAACTACCGACTTCTTCACGAAGCCTCTTACTATTGCACGCTTCCGTCACTTTATTAGCAAACTCTCGGTATATGATCCACCGTAAATTTGAGGGGGGATGGTAACATGTATAGATGGGTCGAGTTACATATATAGACGAGTCGGATTACATGTCTCCATCATTGTATATATTGGGCTCAGTTTCCCTAATGAGAATGATTCCATTCTCTCCAAATCCTAGCCGTCACCTTCTAACATCGACATATATTAGTCAATGTGAAATGGTAAAATATGCCAATTAAACAATGTAAACAGAAAAAATGATATTAGTTGTCATAAAGAACTAGGACAATACTTCATCAAGAGAAGACAAATCAGTTATTTGGGATTGTTGAGATGGTCATGCCTCACATGGTTATCCCACATCAGTAATGGGAGTGGGGATCCTTGTCTTAATATGCCCGATTACTCCCTTCTTCAACAGGAACCTTTGGGGGAGGAACTCGGGTCGTCACACGGTATCAGAGCTGGGACCCGCTCCGGGAGCTCTGCCCGATTGTGCCCTTGCTACGCATGTCCCATGTGAGGGGGGATGTTGAGATGATCATGCCTCACACGCTTTAGTTCCATATCTGTAATGGGAGTGGGGATCCTTGTCATAATATACTTGATTACTCCCCTCCTCAACAAGTACCTTTTGGGGAGGAACTTGGATCGTCACAGGGATAACTACTCATGTCAAGATTCGGATATCTATTTGTGCTATATATCAAGAAGAGAATGGGTCTATCAAAGTGAATGCATGAAGAAAGATTTTGAAATAGCTCAATCAAACAATCAAATTTAATATCTGAATTTACAGACATATATTTGTCAAATATATAGAAAGAAAGTAGGAGCCTCTTGCTAATGCATTGGCACTTATAAACACAAATGTCACCACTTTTTTAGAAATCAGAACTACTACATACAAGAAAGGTTAGCTATCAGGTATCTACAAACCATTCATGATCAAACATACGATGATCAATCTAAACCACCAAAAGCAAAGAAGGCGGAGATTGCAAAAGTTATGTAAATCAAAATGGGTTAAAATTGTATGACTCCAGTTTTCCAAAGTTTTGGAGAAACAATAATCATCTTCATGTCTGCTTGTTTAGTAACAACTCTCGTGCTTTTGCATATTCTTCTGTGGCGGCTCCCACACCTCTGTTCTGACCTTTTCCCAGGATTCAATCTTTTAATCCCGTTATGTTATCCTGCCTATTTTAATGCACAGGTTGGGGTTTGCCTAAACCCCTCCCAAGATATGGGATGCCATCTTTCAACTCTGTTAACATCTGTATAGACGGGTTGGGTTACATGTATATGCAGTTTGGGTTACATGTATAGTCTCTTCCATATATTGGGTTTAGTCCACTAATGAGAATCAGTTGAGTTCTCTTCCAAAACCCTAGTCGTCTTTTGTCTCTAACATGGTATTAGAGTTGGGTTCACCATCTCCCTCCGGGTGCGGTCCCATGCTTGTATCTTGCTCCGTGTGCTCCTATTGAGAGGGGTGTTGAGGAAGTCCAACGGTTAGTCCCACATTGGTAAAGGGGGCACCTAACCCCCGTTTTATATACCCTTTGTGGACCTCTCCTTATGACCCGGGTTTTGGGGTGTGAGGGTATCTAACACGACGGAAGGACAAGAGGCCTCGACTTGAGATGTAGGCCGGCAGGGTCGACGAGAAGGAACTCAATACCCGCAGTTGGCGGCGGCAATGTTGCACCGGTGATGGTCGGGATCGATGGTCGAAAGACACTCTCATACTGTTAAGATGTATTAGTGTATATACATACATTTAGGGTATATATGACTCACATGTATTCACCTTATATTGGCAATTGGCCTAATGAGAGATTCCATTCCTTTTCTCTCCCCAAACCCTAGCTCTCCTTCTATCTTCTCTCTCTCTTTCTCTCTCCCTTCCTCTAGGGTTTGTCACATGGTATCAGAGCAAGGTTGATCGCCGGCGTCGTCAACGGCTCCCTTGTCTCCGTCGATCCAGCAGCCTCGCGCAATCAGATCTCCCTGTGTTCGGCTTGCGATCCAGCCGCCTCCTCCGCTCAACACTGCGCCATCCACGCGTGATCCCTGCGATCAGTTTTCTTTTTTTTCCCTCGCGTGATCCCTGAGATCCAATCCCGCGAGCCACTGCGATCCCTGAGATCCATCCCGCGATCCCTGAGATCCATCCCGCGATCCCTGAGATCCTCGCGTGATCCCTGAGATCCATCCCGCAGCCTCGCCCGCAGCTCCGCGATCCCATCCCGCGATCCCATCCGCGATCCTCTGCGTCCCGCGTCTCGCAGCCGCACCCCGCAGCCGCAGCTCCGCGATCCTCTGTGTCCCGCGTATCCCCGCGTACGCTATCCCGCAGCCGCACCAGCTCCCGTATCCCGTACGCTATCCCGTCTCCCTCTGCTGCGCCTCTGCTCCGCGCCCATTGCTGCACCGCGCCTCGTCTCCAGCTGCACAGATCTGATCCGGAAAGGGGGGGGACCGGTTACTCCTCTAGCTATTCGAGCCTTCTCTCTTTTCGGGCATGTCCTCGACTTCCTTGATGACGACTCCGCCGTCTCCTTCGGTGGCTCCCTATGAGATTCCACGGGATTTCCTCCCGCTCGCCACCGACTTTCTTCTCCAAGAAGCCTCCGACTGGCCGGCATGGTCCGCCACGGTGGAATCCACCCTTGAGGGTCGCAATCTTCGCGGACATCTTGATGGATCTTCTATGTTCTCTGCCACAGATGCGGAATACGGTCCCTGGAGCCTTCGCGATCAGCGCATCAAGGCCTATCTTGTTGCGTCTGTGGATCGTTCTCTTCGCCGGGACATGGTTGGGCTTGCTACTTCTGCAGCAATTTGGGGTCATCTCACTGCTCGCTTTGTTGAGAAGAGTGGAGCACGTGAGTATCAGCTTCTCACACAGGCCCAGTCGGCACAGCAGGGAGAGTTGACGGTCCAACAGTTTTATTGTCAGATGCGCTCCTATTGGCGTGATCTTCAGGATCTCGCTCCCGTTCCTGACCCGTCTCGTGCTGTCGAGTATCAGCTCTACCGGGAGCGCCTTCAGCTATATCAGCTCTTTGCTGCCCTACGGCCAGAGTTTAGTGCTCTGGCCGGTCAGCTTCTTCACCGGGACAGCCTTCCTCGTCTGGATGAGGCTGTAGCTGAGCTGGTCGCTGAGGAGACTCGTCTACATACTCTTGCCTCCAGGGCCTTACCTCTTCCATCCGGTCTTCAGGGTGTTCTTGCTGCTGCTCCGCCGCTGATCTCAGGCCCACCAGCTACTGCCTCCCATGGTAGACCGTTTTGCACTCACTGTCAGACACCGGGCCATTTCGTGGACACTTGCTTCTCACTTCATCTAGAGAAGCGTCCTACCTACAGAGATCGTGGTCGAGGACGAGCTCGAGGTCGTGGTCGCCCTGTTCCTACTGCTGCTGCTGCCTCTTCCGTCACAGCTGGCGACCTACAGTCTATTCGTGAGGAACTAGCTCAGCTTAGACTCTCTCAGCAGTCTGCTGCTACTCCTGGATCTTCCAGCGCCTCAGCCTTCTCTGCCTCTTCCGGTAGTCCCATTGTTTGGATACTGGATTCGGGCGCCTCACACCACATGACTCCAGATGCCTCTCTGCTCACTGCTTGTCAGCCTGCGACGCACCTGCCACCGATCCACACTGCAGATGGTTCTCGCTTAGCCATCTCACAGTCTGGATCCATTACTTCAGCCTCCGCCCCTGCTTGCCATCTCTCCTTATCCTCTGTGCTCCATGCTCCCACACTCCACATGCACCTGATTTCTGTTAGTGCTTTGTGTGACTCTGGCTGCTCTGTGACATTTACCCCTTCCTCTTGTTCTGTGCAGGATCTGCGTACTGGCCGACCGATTGGAGCAGGTCGTAGGGCAGGCGGACTCTACCAGATGGAGTTTCTTCACTCCTTGGATTCGTCATCATCTGGGTTTTGTGGAGTTGTCTCTCCTAATGCCGACCTGTGGCATAGGAGACTAGGTCATGTGTCGGAACCACGACTTAAGAGATTACTCCATTCTGGAGCTCTAGGTCGTGGTCCTTTTTCATCTTTATCTACTTGTACTGGCTGCAAGCTCGCAAAAGCTGCTGCCCTTCCCTTTTCATCCAGTACTTCTCAGAGCTCTGCTCCTTTTGATCTTGTTCACTCTGATATCTGGGGCCCCTCTCCTCTCCCCTCTATGACTGGATATTTATATTATGTCTCGTTTGTGGATGATTATAGTCGCTACACGTGGGTCTACCTTCTTCGACGTCGCTCGGATATCCTCCAAGTCTATTAGGACTTCACCTCCATGATTCACACGCAGTTTAGTCGGTGCATCAAGGTCTTTCGATCTGATTGTGCCCTTGAGTATCTATCTACCGCTATGCGTAGCCTTCTTCAGTCCCATGGAACGATATTCCAGCACTCGTGTCCTCACATCCATGAGCAGAATGGTGTTGCTGAGCGCAAGCATCGCCACATTCTTGCGACTACTCGTGCTCTCCTTCTTTCTGGTTCTGTTCCTCGGCGCTTCTGGGCTGAGGCTCTCCTCACCTCAGTCCAGCTCATTAACATCACTCCTTCGTCAGTTCTTCCGGACGACTTATCTCCTCATGAGCGTCTCCTCTCTACCACTCCTGACTATAGCCCTCTTCGCACTTTTCGGTGTACCAGTTTTGTTCTTCTTCCTCTCCATGAGCGCACAAAGCTGTCTGCTCAAGCAGCTAAGTGCATCCTTCTTGGGATCAGCACTGAGCACAAGGGGTACCGCTGCTATGACCCTGTTGCTCGTCTCTTGCGTGTCTCTCGACACGTCTCCTTTGTCGAGGACACACCCTACTACTCTCCTGAAGCACAGGATCTCACCTTTCTTGAGGTTTCTTCTCCTCCATCTTCGACACCTTTGCCTCCCTCGTCGGCCTCTCTAGTTCCCCCGGCTCCTTCCCCACCACCTGCTCCCTCGGCACCGCTAGCTCCTTTGCCAGTTGTTTCCCCAGCCTCACCAGGGGACTCCTCCGAGGCTTCCTTTTCTATGCCCGTGCCTCTCTCTCCTCCCCGGGTTGTCTCTCCATTTCATCAGGTCTACTCTCGCCGGCCTACCCCTGTGTCTCCGTGTCCTTCCTTCTCAGCGGATGTCGGCTCCCCTGCTGTTGAGGTTACTCCTAGTTTTTCGCCTCCTGTGCCTGCTCCGTCACTGTCAGTCGTGGATCCAGGCCCGCCTCGCTATCCTCCGCGCCAGCGTCACCCACCTGACTGTTTTAGCCACGACACTGGCCCTCCTGATCGTTTTGGCTTTGCCTCTGTATGCAGTTACTCGCCTCAGTTTACTGCCTTTCTTACTGCTGTACACGCAGATCAGGAGCCTCGATCCTACTCTGAGGCAGTTCAGTTTCCTCAGTGGCGTCAGGCTATGGATGAGGAGTTTCAGGCCTTTCAGCAGACTCATACCTGGGATGTTGTCCCTCTGCCCTCTAGCGTTAAGCCTGTCAGCTGCAAGTGGATTTATAAGGTCAAGCACCACCCTGATGGATCCATTGAGCGTCACAAGGCTCGGGTAGTGGCTCGTGGCTTTACTCAAGAGTATGGCGTTGACTACGAGGAGACCTTTGCTCCGGTGGCTCAGATGACCACCGTTCGCACTCTTTTGGCAGTTGCAGCTGTTCATCGATGGGCCCTTCTTCAGATGGACGTGAAAAATGCCTTTCTCCACGGTGACCTGTCTGAGACTGTCTACATGGATCCTCCTCCTGGTCTTCGTGTTCCTTCTCAGCACGTGTGTCGTCTTCGTCGGGCCATTTATGGGCTCAAACAAGCTCCTCATGCCTGGTTTGAGCGGTTCCGCCGTGCTGTCCGGGAACTTGGTTATTCAGAGAGCAGTCAGGACCATTCTCTGTTTGTCAGGTCGTCCCCGCAGGGCCGTGCGATTCTACTGTTATACATGGACGACATGATCATCACTGGAGATGACTCTGCTGCGATTGCTAGTCTTCAGCAGCACTTGAGGAACCAATTTCAGATGAAGGATTTGGGTACGCTTCGCTATTTTCTTGGTCTTGAGGTAGCATACAGTACATATGGCATTCTGCTCTCTCAGCAGAAGTACCTTTCAGACATCCTTAGTCGTGCTGCCCTCACAGATGACCGCACAGTAGACACCCCTCTTGAGCTTCACTCGAAGCTATGCCCTACAGATGGAGTTCCTCTTTCAGATCCCACTCGGTACAGGCAGATTGTGGGACAGCTCGTCTATCTCTGCATCACTCGGCCTGACATTGCACACGCTGTCAGCATTGTCAGTCAATTTGTTGCAGCTCCACACTCAGTTCACTACGGTGCTCTTCTTCGGATCCTCCGATACCTCAGAGGGACAGTTACTCGCTCTTTGTTTCTGTCGTCGTCCTCCTCTCTCAGACTTAGAGCCTACTCAGATGCAGACTGGGCTGGAGATCCGACTACACGCCGCTCCACCACTGGTTACTGCTTGTTTCTCGGCGACTCTTTGATATCCTGGCGCAGCAAGAAGCAAAAAGTGGTGTCTCTCTCTAGCACTGAGGCTGAGTACAGGGCCATGGCCTCCATGACTAAGGAGATAGTTCACCTTCGACGTCTCCTCAGTGATCTCGGTGTTGCTTTCTCCGAGCCTACTCCACTTCACTGTGATAACCGGAGTGCTATTCAGATTGCTAGCAACCCGGTTTTTCATGAAAGGACAAAGCACATCGAGATTGACTGTCACTTCGTCCGACAGGAGTATGAGGCCATGACAATCTCACTACCTTTCATTCCCTCAGCAGAGCAGATCGCAGACTTCTTCACGAAGTCACATCCTACACCACGTTTTCGGTCTTTGATTGCCAAACTCTTGGTGCATGATCCACCCTGAGTTTGAGGGGGGGTGTTAAGATGTATTAGTGTATATACATACACTTAGGGTATATATGACTCACATGTATTCACCTTATATTGGCAATTGGCCTAATGAGAGATTCCATTCCTTATTACTCCCCAAACCCTAGCTCTCCTTCTATCTTCTCTCTCTCTTTCTCTCTCCCTTCCTCTAGGGTTTGTCACACATACCATGTAAGATAATGAAGTTCCTACTTCATCCATCCTAAATTGAGGGACTATAAATAGAGTACAATGGTTTAATGCAAAGATTACAGGAGATACAATCTTAACATAAAGGATATGGGATATCTCCCAGAGTTAGCAGCAATAGCTGGTGGCAAATGATGAGTGGATCACACAGATCCTGAGGCAGCTAGATCGGTTTCCTAACAAAGTGTCTGTCTTGATAAAGCCCTTAACTTAGTCGCCCCAAACCGTGGTATCACCATGGTTCGGGTCCAGCCATCGACATCTATTATTTCCGTCTGATTGGACGGTTCCGGATTATTGAGATTTATAGGCCACGGAGAGAACCCAGGGGGCTCCCATGATAAGAGACGGGTGATCAAATGGGAGGGGACATGCCTCGTTAGCTGGACCCTAAACCACGGTGATTCCGTGGTTCGGGGCGACTACTTTAAGTCATTCGCTGTCGCGACTCTCGTGCATATCAAGCTGCTCAATTTTCATTAATTCTTGAATCCAAGAGATTCTAGATTTGATCATGCTAATTTAAATAGGAAACAAGTTTGATCTGATAATTTAAGCTCATTCATTCATTCATTCATTCATTAATCAAAGGCACAATCGGGTGATGCACCCAGAGCGGGCCCAGCTCTGATACCATGTGACAACACACTCTAGTGTTCCAAAAGGCGATCTCTCAAAAAGGAAGGAGAGCACAACGGGTATATTAAGAGAGGCCACCCCGATCCCCTTACCGATGTGGGACTATTCAAACAAAGAAAACAGAGGCAGGAGGAACACTGGAAAGAACAGCATGGAGCAGCTTTGTCTATCTGAATTATACCTCTGATCTGGTTCTCCAATCGATGAAGCTCGAACACGACGGGCTCCGAAGGCTCGGGAAACGGCTTCTTCCCGCCAAATTCCCCCAAGCTACCCATCTCCCGCCCAATCCTCTGCCTCGGAATCCCCTGTTTCCCAATCTAAAGAGGAGGCGGCCAAGCTATGATATGGGGTCTGTGGAGAAGAAGAGCCCATTATATCAGTTGAATGGAGAAAGCGAGAGCGAGATCGAGAGCGAGCAAGAGAGTCGAAATGCCCAAATCAGAGGCTTTGTTGGAGATTTTTTTTTTTCGAGGAATGTTGGAGACAGTTATGCTTGATGCTTACCTCTTTTGTTGTTACTGGTTTAATAGTTTTGGAGAACTTTGACATAAGTCCTTCTTGAGAGTTGAGAGATGAGTTTTAGTTGCAGGACACATTAATTTTGAAATAAAACTCAAATCCCTTCCGACAAATATATACTTTTTTTAAAGACGAATAAATACTGTTTCTAAAAGACAAAAATATGCTCTCCCTATAGCAAATGTATACTTGTAGGGACCTTAGCTAGTATAACAAATTATGATGTCCTGTGAGGCTGTGACTAATATTGTAAACTAGTTAAGGACCTATACCTAATTTGTTGTTTGTTATTGGAAAATTTTATTCGTACCCCAAAAATCTGTAATTAGCCCCCGTCTCCCTACCATTTCTTAATATCTTACTCAACAATCCTTTAATACCAACAATGCCCTTTTCTTTTGTACCCCAAACCCCAAAGCCTTAACTCAACGTCTTTTGTACCCCCAACCCAACCCAACCCAACCCAACCAAGTCCAAGGTCTCTTTGAACTTCCTTAGCCCAAGCCCAATCCGTCGGGTTGGCCGGGTTGATCGGGTTGTGTGGGGTGGGTTGACCGGCTTCAATACGGTAAAGGAGAAATAATTCGGGTTGGGCTCGGGTTAGCCCGCCCAAATTCGGATTGGGTTCAGGTTGGACTCGGGTTGGCCCGCCCAAGTTGCAGCCCTACTTGTGCCTTCAAGTACCAGCCAATTAACTGCATGGGGTTTATTTAAGAGTTGGGTGTATTCAAGAGTATATATAATCGAGATATATTTAAGGGCGTATGTGTTTGATTGGGGTATAATCAAGTTGGGCCGGGCCATTTAACTGGGGTGTATTGAAGGTGGGGTGTAAGGGAGAAGGGTATTTTTGGGATAGGAATGGGGTATGAAAAAAAAAAATGGGGTGTGTTCAAGTTTGTTGGAAATGGGGGCAAATTACAAATTTATGGGGTATGAATAAAATTGCCCTTTTTATTTGGGGGGGGGGGGGGGGGGGGGGGGGGGGGTAAAATACACTTTGCCCCCTAAAGATTAGCTCAAAAAATACTTAACCCATCTATAGTTTAAAAACTACATATTGCCCCTCTTCAATTCAGTTTTGATTGGATAAAAATAGGGAAATTTTATTCATACCCCATAAATCTGTAATTAGCCCCCATTTCCAACAAACTTGAACACACCCCATTTTTTTTTTTCATACCCCACTCCTATCCCAAAAATACCCTTCCCCCTTACACCCCATGTTCAATACACCCCAATTAAATGGCCCGCCCCAACTTGATTATACCCCAATCAAACACATACCCCCTTAAATATACCCCAATTATATACACTCTTGAATACACCCCACTCTTAAATAAACCCCATGCAGTTGGCTGATGGTTTTTTTTTTTTTTTTGAGATCGGTGGGTGTCCCGAAACCTTTCGGGCAATGACCCACTTCCAGTTGGCTAATACTTGAAGGCACAAGTAGAGCTACAACTTGGGCGGACCAACCTGAACCCAACCCGAGTCCAACCCGAACCCAACCCGAATTTGGGCAGGCTAATCCGAGCCCAACCCGAATTATTTCTCCTCGACCCGACAGGACCCGACACGAAGTTAGCGGGTCTGGGTCAAGGCTAAACGGGTTCAGGTCGTAAACGGATCGACACGATAGACTCGTTTAATAAACGGGTCGGGTCCGGGTTTAGGGTCTGGACACGGTAGACCCGGGAAGACCCATTTAGTATTCAACGGGTCGTGTCGGGTCGGGTCTACCAGCAATCCGATACTATAATATATAATACCAGTGGGTCTTTCGGGTCAGGTCGGGTCAAGTCGGATTGGGTCGGATCGGGTCAACTGAATAGATTCGGGTGGTAAACGGGTCTTATCGTGTCTACCTGTTTATTAGCGAGTCGGGTACGGGTTTAGGATCTAGACACGATTAGTTAAACGGGTCAGGTCCGAGTCTAGGGGTTTTGGACACGACACGAACCCGACACGACATGACTCATTGCCACCCCTAGCTGCAACTTGGACGGGCCAACCCGAACCCAACCCGACTTTGGGTGGGTTAACCCGAACCCACCCCGTACAACCCGGCCAACCCGCCGGGTTGGGCTTGGGCTAAGTTTAAACAAACATTGGGTTGGGTTGGGGGTACAAAAGACGCTGAGCAAGGGCTTTGGGGTTTGGGGTACAAAAAAAAGGGCATTGTTGGTATTAAAGGATTGTTGAGTAAGTTATTGAGAAACGCTAGGGATACGGGGGCTAATTACAGATTTTTGGGGTATGAATAAAATTTCCCTAAAAATAACCAAGTGAGCAAATTAAGTAGTTGACAAATGGGATATTGTGCTAACATTTCAAACTTTAGGGTGCCATTTGGAACAAAATAAACTACAGGGGGCTGATTGTTTTTAAGCTAAACTTCAGCGGGGTAAAGTGTAATTCACTTTTTTTTTTTTTTTTTTTTGTGAGGTAAGTTCCTAGGGGTTTAGGCAGACCCGTACCTATATTAGAAATATAAGTCAATGAAAGTTACAGACCAAAAAAAAAAAGGAAGGGAACTGGCTCACGTCCCCCCTTACCCAAGTACATGCTCAGAAGCCATTCAAGTGGTTAGCAACCAACAACATGGACAAAGACGAGGATAGATTTGGCCTGAAAATTCTCGTATTTCTTTCCAGCCAGATTGACCACAACAGAGCTACAGTGTGTCTGTCCCATGCTTTTATCCTCACGGGAGGATACGAGTGATTCTCCAGTCCAGCCTCTAGGATACTTTTCCAGAATGGAGAGAGTATGTTTGAGCGAGCGAGGTCGAGGTATAGTGGTCATTTCATCTTATAGTATCCTTTCAGTATCATCCTCTACCATAGGCTCATCGTGCACATCATTTTCCGTCCCCATTTGCAAAGCAGCTTTTGATTGAAGTTCTTGAGATTGAGGACCCCCAAACCTCCTTGGTCCTGCAGAGCCCTTCCAAAGAAATTTTATGTGATAATGATCGATGCGCATTTGGTCTACAACACTTTAGTTTTAGAAAAAAACATCGTTATGACTAGTCGCTACACGGTCCACGCACATCTGCACAGGGGGATGAGGACGATGAGAGAAAGGGAAGAGGGGAGGGGGGTGGTGTGGGTTTGATACAGACGAGAGAAACGGTTATCCTTCTCTCTCTTGTTTTCTTTTAAGATATTGGGGGTAATAAAAGGACAAAACATCCATAACTTTTTTAATGTATGTGGGGAAACAGTGGTCATTGAAATTTATTGGGTCATTTAAATACTAAGATACTCCTTTTTATAATGGAAATTTTTAAAATGATATTTAAAAAATAATTTACTCTTATATTTGTAATGTGAGAAACTTAATTCAAAAAGTGGTCATCTACAACCACGTAGCGAGGTAGCGTCGCAAAGCTCCCCGCCACGTTGACTCTCTTGTTTTTTTCAACAGCAGAAAAAACCAGTAATACATATACCGACTTAAAAACACCACATCTGAAATACCGGGTATAGCCTACCTTATACTCTAAAGCCTAACTGCAAACAACTAAGGCCGATGTACATACAAAGTGGGTGCCAGCATGTGAACAACTTGTAAAACGATATTTGAAATGTTGATTTTTAAATTCAGCAATTGTATTACCGGATTTTGCGTCCGTCGAGGAAAGAAAAAAGAGATAGCTCATGTGGTAGGGTGCTTTATGGTGCCGCCTCGCCACGTAGCTGTTAGATGATCACTTTTCAATGAAGTTTCTCAGATGGCCAATATAATAGTAAAGTATTTTTTAAATATCATTTTTATAAAATAATTTTCAAAATTTTTTGAGAAACGGAATAAAAAATATTAATAATTTAATAAACGGAACGAAAGTTGGTAAATTGTCAAAAACGGACTATTACGCCATCTCAAATGGTGTATAGTCTTTACGCCATTTGAGATGGCGTAAAACTCAAAAGGTTGTTTAAAATGGCGATAATACCCTTTCTTTATGCCATCTCAGATGGCGTAAAGTCCTATGCCTAAAATACCCTTTCTTTACGCCATCTGCCTAAAATACCCTTCCTTTACGCCATCTGAGATGGCGTAAAGTCCCACGGTATATAATCCCCAGTTTATGCCATTTGCTCTTAGTTGGCGTAAAACACTCTCTCTCCTCTCCTCTCCCTTCTGGTCTCTGTGGAGCACTGTGAGGTTGTGGGGTGTTCGGGTAACTGTGAGGTTGTGGGGTGTTCGGGTAACTGTGAGGTGTGGGGTGTTCGGGTGAGGGCCACAGGCCACTGTGAGGTGTTCGGGTGAGGGCCACATGCCACTGAACTGTGAGGGCAGTGTGCACAGTGCTGTGGGGCTGAGGTGTGGGGTGTTCGGGTGTGAGGTGTTCGGGCCACAGGGCACTGTGGGGCACAGTCTGTGCTGTGGGCCTGAGGTGTGGGGTGTCCGGGTGGGTGCACTGTGGGGCTGAGGTGTAGGGTTGGGGGTGTTCGACAGTCTTTGAAAGCATTTTCTATTTTCTGTGGGCTGGAATGGAGCGGAATGATGGACGATTTCCGGGAGGCCCGACCACAGATCAGGTGCTTCTCTCACGAACTAGACATCGTGCTACTGCCGTATTTGAGCATGCTGAGGTACGTTTTAAATTTTATATTCAAGCATACTGCAGTATTCAAATTAATTAATATTAAAAAATAAAAAAAAATAATTAAAATTTGTATATTAGATCGACTATCACGACATTCGTTCCCGTTATCACGAGAATCTTTTGGACGAGTGGGAGTTGTTCGGCTCCCATACTCAGTTAGTGGAGCAGGCCAGGTTCGGTTGGTTCAGCCGTATCCGATGGCTGAACAGCGACCTGCGTCTCTGCTACGCACTAGCTGAGCGTTGGTGGCCGGCTACTCACACATTCCATTTTTCATTCGGAGAGATGTCGATCACTTTGTAGGACACTTAGCAGATTATAGGGTTGGCCATCACCGGCCTTCCTGTGAGTGTACCTCCTGGCACCCCGCTGTTGTCTACCGTCAGCTGATCTACTACAGCTTAGGAGCTGTACCGGCTCCGCCATCACAGGGGGAGAGGTACATCCAGCTTAGCTGGCTTCGTACTCAGTTTGGACCGGCACCTCCAGAGCCTATATATTCTGAGACGGTAAGTTTTTATTTATTAATTGTATTCAATACATGTTAATACTCGTACATAAATGACATGCTAATAATGCGTTTTTGCTATTTAAGGCATTGAGGTACACACGTGCATACTTGTTGGCACTGTGTGGCTTATGCCTGTTTCCAGATACAATTTGCAATCTTGTGCATGCCAGTTATCTATTTTTTTTTTCAGGATTTGATCATTACTTCCCAGTATGCCTGGGGTGCAGCCGTTCTGGCATTTTTATACTTTGGCCTAAGCCGTTTTTCAATGGGTGTTGCACACCAGCTAGTGGGTTGCACCCCCTTACTGCAGGTAAAAAAGATTATAATATGTTCAATTTTTTATATTTTATTTGAATTGTTTAGAATCTTATATATTTATTATATTATTTTAGGTTTGGGCCCATGAGTACCTACCTGTAGGGAGGCCGGTAAGTTTTGACCTTCCCGAGGGCACCTGACCCTTTCCTAGAGCTTTGAGGTGGGTCCTTCCGTACCGGCAGTACGAGTCTGACCCCCACCACAGTATCCCGTTGTACCGGCTGATGCTGGATTTACTGACTGGGAGTGAGGTAAGTTAATTAAACATTAACATTAGATATTTTAGTAGGTTAGTCATAATTTAATATTGATTGTCTTATTAAAACAATGCAATATATTTTTTAGGTCACTTGGCTCCCTCACTTTCCGCTTGAGCTGGATGTTTCACTTTTTTTACGGGAGGCTTGGGAGGCGAGTTGGGTATGTCACCGGTCTTGTGTGATCCATATGGCGTTTGCGTTATATCATCCACTAGATCGGTGTTTACGTCAGTATTCCAGATGCCAGCCCATCCCTGCTACACCTCCTTCGTGGGCTTCTAGCGACAGAGGTTTGAGTGTGGGACACGTTGCCCTCCAGGCGTGGGAGTAGTGGTTGGTTGCCTACAGAGTTGAGTTAGCCCCGTTTCTCTGCTTGGACTCTCATGGTAAGATATTATTAATTTAATATGTGGTTATGTTTATTGCGTACAGAGTTAAATTCTTAGTATGTGCTTATATGTGTATTTCGTATATGTTTCAGACGGCTGTCCGACACTTGAGTACCGTCAGTGATTTGGTATTTTGCGGATCTACAATCCACGGGCCACGTTTTCTCCCCCAAGGATACGGGGACCAGTTTTTTCACCAGTACACCCTCAGATGTTTCCAGGCGGTAAGTTTAATATTTACATAAAGTAAATTTATCATAAGTGCTCTTTCATATATAATTATAAAATTATATAAATAAATTTATATTAGAGGCTGATGATCTAGAGGCTGCTGGCCCGTTGTATACTGAGGATACTGTGAGAGGTGTCATAGAGTTGTTGAGGTCTGCTCTAGATCTTCGGTTACTCTATGCACCTATTGAGGGACAGCCTTCAGTACCATACCGCACGGGGCGTGGTGGCCGAGGTAGAGGCCGAGCGAGAGGCCGAGGTGGAGTAGGTGGCCGAGGCAGAGGTCGAGCGAGAGGCCGAGTTGGTGCACAGGAGGGAGAGGCAGTGGAGGAGGGATGTGGGGTACAGGAGGAGGGAGGTGGGGTACAGGAGGAGGGAGGTGGGGCACAGGAGGAGGGAGAGGTAGAGCCAGGGGTGGATATTCTAGATATGATTGAGTATGATTACCGCTCCCAAGTTTTATCCAGTCAGGGGCTCTCACCATTATACCAGTTGTCGACCAGCTTTGAGCCAGGCCAAGGGTCCTCACAGGTAGCTACTTTAGACCCTGGCCAGGTATCTTCACAGACAGCTACTTTAGACGGCCAGGGGTCCTCGTAGGCAGCTACTGCCAGTCCACTCCAGACCCCGCAGGCAGTTACTATCGTCAAGCAGGTTTCTTTGCCTCCAAGGAAGAGGCACGTTGCTGGGCACTATGCTAGGGTTGTATCTGGGGAATGTATTCATGATACGCCAGGATGTTGGCATTAGTAATCATGATTGTTTTTGTACCTTTTCTCCCTCGCATACATTACTAGTTATGATTAGTAATCATGATTGTTTTTGTATACATGATACACCAGGATGTCGGCATTAGTAATCATGATAGGAACTCATCGCTACCCCCCGTGAGAGTGAAAGTGAGTGAGAGAGAGAGAGAGAGAGGAACTCATCGCTAAACCCTGACTCTAAACCCTAAACCCTAAAACTCTAAACCTTAACCCTAACCCTAAACCCTAAACCTAAACCCTAACCCTAAACCCTAAACCCTAAACCCTAAAACCCTAAACCTAAACCTTAAACCCTAAACCCTAAACCTAAAACCCAAAATCCTAAACCCTAAACCTAAATCCTAAACCCTAATACCTAAATCCAAAAACCCTAAACCCTAATACCCAAAACCCTAAAACCCTAAAACCTAAACCCTAAAACCCTACACCCTAATACCTAAAACCCTAAAACCCTAAAACCTAAACCCTAAAGCCCTAAAACCATAAACCCTAATACCTCAACCCAAAACCCTAAACCCTAATACCCTAAACCCTAAACCCTAACCCTAAAACCTAAACCCTAAACCCTAAACCCTAACCCTAAAACCTAAACCCTAAACCCTAAACCCCAAACTCTAAACCTAAACCCTAAATACTAAAACCTAAACCCTGAACCCTAACCCTAAATCCTAATACCTAACCCTAAACCCTAAAACCCTAACCCTAAAACCTAAACCCTAAAACCCTAAACTCTAAACCCTAACCCTAAAACCTAAACCCTGAACCCTAACCCTAAACCCTAAACCCTAAAACCCTAAATCCTAAACCCTAACCCTAACCCTAACCCTAAACCCTAAACCCTAACCCTAACCCTAATCCCTAAACCCTAAACCATAACCCTAAAACCTAAACCCTAAACCCTAAAACCTAACCCTAAAACCTAAACCCTAAACCCTAAACCCTAAACCTAAACCCTAAATACTAAAACCTAAACCCTGAACCCAAACCCTAAACCCTAAACCCTAATACCTAAACCCTAAAACCCTAAATCCTAAACCCTAACCCTAACCCTAAACCCTAAACCCTAAACCCTAAAACCCTAACCCTAAAACCTAAACCCTAAAACCTAAACCCTAAAACCCTAAACTCTAAACCCTAACCCTAAAACCTAAACCCTGAACCCTAACCCTAAACCCTAAACCCTAATACCTAAACCCTAAAACCCTAAATCCTAAACCCTAACCCTAACCCTAAACCCTAAACCCTAACCCTAAAACCTAAACCCTAAACCCTAACCCTAAAACCTAAATCCTAAACCCTAAACCCTAAACCTAAACCCTAAATACTAAAACCTAAACCCTGAACCCTAACCCTAAACCCTAAACCCTAAAACCCTAAATCCTAAACCCTAACCCTAACCCTAACCCTAAACCCTAAACCCTAACCCTAAACCCTAAACCCTAAACCCTAAATACTAAACCTAAACCCTGAACCCTAACCCTAAACCCTAATACCTAAACCCTAAAACCCTAAATCCTAAACCCTAACCCTAAAACCTAAACCCTAAACCCTAAACCCTAACCCTAAACCCTAAACCCTAACCCTAACCCTAAACCCTTAAACTGTAACGCCCCGGTATTTTACGGATTAATTCAACATGTATAACACTGGGGTGTTAGAAGTAAAACTTGATATAAATTAAATTTCCATCAAATATGGAAATTAACTGGGCCTCTTTTATTCATAACCATGCAATATAATATAAAGGTTTGATACATGGTTTGAACTTTAAAAGCTAAAACTTAAATGTGACATCAACTCTTCATATTTCCGTTCCCGCATCCTCATAGTACGGAGTGTAGAGCGGATTTTTGATCCCCTCCGGTTCATCCTCTATTCGTGCTTCCTCTACTCCTTGTCCTATAGGATCAGTCTCTGTAGAGTTCATAACACCTGTAGGGGGGTGAGTCTAATCCACTGACTCACCTAAATAACTTAGTTTATTCATGCTAAGATAAATGTACTAAAAATAACAGTTCACATGAATATAAATAGTAATTTAAAAGTCATTGATCATCCGATTCCCTTTTAGGCTCAAAGCAGGGTAGGAATCACAATCATACCCGGACACTTTTTGTCTAAAACAAGGCTAGTCCCACACCTAGGTTTCTTTTTGGCCTCTGCCAGGGCTAGCCCCACACCCAGGTTACTTTTTGGCCTTAGCCAGGGCTAGACCCATACCCAGGATACTTTTTGGCCTCAGCTAGGGCTAGCCCCACACCCAGGATTATCTTTTTGGCCCGCAACCAGGGACAGCCCCACACCCAGGATTTATCTTTTAGGCCTGCAAGCTAGGGACAACCCCACAACCAATTGAGATGATCAACACATCTTAAAAATTAATAAATCCATAACATACTACCATTATTTCAATAACAAATACTTATCAAGAATTAACTAGGTTTAGTCCCCTACCTAAAGTGTTGTAGAATTCTTCACCCGATGTAGATAACCTAGTAAGCTCATGACCTGAAATATAGTATTCTCTTTTGTTAGTTTTATATTCCATTTCCTAAGGATCGGATGAAATCAAATTCCAATATGGATTTCTTAGGTTTTGAAACTAATTTATTTAATGCATTTTATCTTATAGGGATATTTTGGTCATTTCTAAAATACTTTAAATTTATACTTAGTTTGTAGAGTTTTTTATTCTGAAACAATAGCCGTAGACGAAACTTAATTTGGAGTTCGTTTGCTCCCGGTATGGCTAAAATAACCGGTATTGATGGAATTTAAATGGGTGATCTGCCTTTAGTAAAAAGGTCAGGTTGCTCTCAGTAATAGCAGTGCAGTTTAACGAAGGCAGAGTCGTTTTATCATAGGTTTTTATTGGGCTTATTGGGCTTCGGCCCACGGTGTTTAATAGGTTGAGGGGCTTCGACCCAGAGGCTTAATGGTTAATGGGCTTCGGCCCAAAGGCTTACGGATTTTATTGGGCTTCGGCCTAGAAATTTAAAACAAAAAACTATATTTGTGGCCTACCAAGTTTAGGGGTTTTATAATATCGGTGGTTCCGAATCATAACCACAATCATATGGTCGCAGACGGAATTCGATTCCTAGTTTAAATAAAAAGGTTATGACTATTTTACCTTAGGGATAAATTGGTAAATATACTTTTTAATTATTGGTTCTGGTATTTTATGACCTCAGTAGGTGTATTTTGTTATTACGAGTTCAAGACCACTGATGGGGCTCAATTCAGAGTCCGTATGGGTAAGATATGGTCAATACAGTTTACCTTGATAATCTATATATTTAATTATAGGTGATTCTTAAACATAAGGTGTAATGTGATCTCTTGATTAGCCTAAAAGGCTTTAGATTGGGTTTAGAAAAGGTTGTGGGTTCTAAAATAAAGTCTAACCTTATTGCACCAACATTTGACAATGGTTTAAAACCCGAATTAAATGGGTTTAAATTCCATACCCGACCCGACAACCCGGGGCGGTTGGTCGGCGGCGGCTGCCGGAGGCGGCGGTCGGCCGGAGGTGGCGGTGGCCAGAGGTGGCGGTGGCCGACGGCGGCCGGAGGTGGTGGCGACCAGTGGCTGGAGGTGGGTAGCACGGATACTGAGATGGGCTTGGGTGAAGAACTCTGTTGAAGGGGGGGGTTATATAGGCCTTCCGAGAATACCAATAGTCCCAAGGTCTTAATTGCAAAACAACATTTACTGTTTCAGCTGTGCGACTGTCCCCGTCCGATCGGAAACGAAGGGTCGTCGGTTGAGATATCTTTTGGTCTCCCCATCTTTACTATAATAATTATTTTCCTTGTATTTAGATAGAAAATCATTAAGGGTCTTTTGGTTAGAGGGAAAAGTTTAAAATTCTACTAAATGTGCCCCTAGTTCGAATCCTTATATTGGCTATTTTTTTCTTTAATTTTTAAATGCTCTAAACGTAAAAGTTTGTATAGGGTCTTTGATCGTTTCGACGAGACGGACGCAATGGCGTAGTCCGATTTTTATTTTGAATTTTTTATCAAAAATTCTTATTATATAGATTTAAATTATTAACTTATTTTGGGATGTTACATAAACCCTAAACCCTAACCCTAAATCCTAAATCCTAAACCCTAAACCCTAAAGCCTAAACCCTAAAACCCTAAACCTTAAAACCTAAACCCTAAACCCTAAAACCCTAACCCTAAAACCTAAACCCTAAATCCTAAACCCTAACCCTAAAACCCTAAACCCTAACCCTAAAACCCTAAACCCTAAACCCTAACCCTAAAACCTAAATCCTAAACCCTAAACCCTAAAACCTAAACCCTAAAACCCTAAACCCTAAACCCTAAATCCTAACCCTAACCCTAAAACCTAAAACCCTAAACCCTAAAACCCTAAACCCTAAACCTAAACCCTAAATCCTAAAACCTAAACCCTGAACCCTAACCCTAAACCCTAATACCTAAACCCTAAACCCTAAACCCTAAACCCTAATACCTAAACCCTAAATCCTAAAACCTAAACCCTAAACCCTAAACCCTAAAACCCTTAACCCTAAACCCTAAACCCTAAACCCTAAACCTAAACCCTAAATACTAAAACCTAAACCCTAAACCCTAAACCCTAATACCTAAACCCTAAAACCCTAAATCCTAAACCCTAACCCTAACCCTAAACCCTAAACCCTAACCCTAAACCCTAACCCCTAACCCCTAAAACCCTAACCCTAAAACCTAAACCCTAAAACCTAAACCCTAAAACCCTAAACTCTAAACCCTAAACCCTAAACCCTAAAACCCTAACCCTAAAACCTAAACCCTAAACCCTAAAACCCTAAACTCTAAACCCTAACCCTAAAACCTAAACCCTGAACCCTAACCCTAAACCCTAAACCCTAATACCTAAACCCTAAAATCCTAAATCCTAAACCCTAACCCTAAACCCTAAACCCTAACCCTAAACCCTAAACCTTAAATCCTAAAACCCTAACCCTAAAACCCTAAACTCAAAACCCTAACCCTAAACCCTAAACCCTGACTCTAAACCCTAAACCCTAACCCTAAATACTTAACCCTAAAATTAGGTGTAAATTAATAAAATTACATTGTAAACTTAGAGGGACTAGTTAATTATGGGAAGGTTAACTTGTACCAAAAGCAAAATATATAGATATTTTACAAGTAAATGAGATATAATTTCAAATAATTGATTTTGCAAAATCAAGACGTGGAATCGGGTCCTATGGGATTCCTACAAGTTGTTCGACTATAACCAATTTGGTGGCAACAACTACAACGAAAAGGTTGCACTTCCCTAACATCTGTATTTTGTCTTCTAATTTTGGGACGACCAAGACGACATCTAGTGTTTGGTGGTAAGATAGGATTTTGTCTTTGTGACGGATTATGGAGCTCATACGGATTTGGGATCCCTTCCATAGGAGTAGCATAAACTTGTTTATATGTTTCCATATATAGTCCTATTGGACACAAATCATAAATATTCCATCTCTTAAAGTTGCATGCACATATTGCATGCTGACATGGAATAAGTGTATGCTTCCATTTTCTGTATGTACAAGTATTTTCTGCTAGGTCAATGATTTCACGTCTAGATTTTGTATTTTCAATTATTTCAAATTGCATCTCATTGACATGTAAAATATCTAAATATCGTGCTTTATCAATTCGTTTTTTAAGTTTTTTTTCAGCTTTAGGTACAAATTGACCTTCCCATAATTGAAAAGCCTATCTACGTTTACAATGTAATTTTATTAATTTGCACCTAATTCTATCTAAAAGTTCTGTTATTGGTTTCTCTCGTAAATGCCTAATTGCTGAATTAAAAGACTCGGCTATATTAGATGTTAATATCCTATACTGTGGTATGGGTGAGTAAGCTGTTAAACCAATGATGTGCATTGTGTGTCGGGTCACTAGATATAATCCAATCATAAGCTTTCTTATCTTCAGTCTCAATTTGTTGAAGCACTGCATTACATTCGGCAATATTATATTTCTTAGCTGCCTTTCTTAATAAATCACATAAAAGTTTTTTTCAAAATTTATTTTTAAGATTTGCTTTAAAATGTTGTATACAAAAGAAATGATGAGATTGGGAAAAAATTCTACTAACGGCATAAATAAATCCTTTTTGTTTATCAGAAATAAATGATAGTTTTGAAAAATTATATGGATTTAATGCAATCATAAGACACTCTAAAAACCAAATCCAAGTATGCTTATCTTCAGCCTCGACATTTGAATATGCTATTGGAAACATCCCAACGTTAGGATCATGGGAAATAGCAGTAAGCATTATACCTTGGTATTTTTCTTTTAAAAATATATCATCTATAGCTATAATCGGCAAACATCCATTTTTAAAACCAGTTATACAAGAATTAAAAACAATAAAAACTCTTTGAAAACTATTATTATCATTAGTTTTAATTATAACAAAACTACCAGAATTTGTTTCAAAAATAGTTAAACAATAATGGTCTAGATTCATATATGATTCTACATCACAACTATGGATTTCTATATTAACTTTTTCTTTAGCTTTCCAAGCTTTATTATAAGATACAGATACACCAAAATCATGAAGCATATCTTTTATTATAGAAGATGGAGGATAGTTCAGATTATTTGTTAAACGAGTTACAATCTTAGATTTAATCCATTCAGAAGTAACTTGAGGATGATTTCTTGGCACTACCTTACCTGTACATGTATGAGTCAAATTATATGTCACAATGCCAAAGGTATCACAATCATAAGTTTTTTTTGCATAAATACGCCATGTACATTCTGGCATATCATATTTTACCGCAATTTTATTTTTATTATTGCAATCATATGCTAAAGTAAATTTTTTTTTAATTACAATATCAAGCATGACTTTTCTAAATAATTTTGCCGATGAATAGGTTTTACCAATGTAAATCTCGTTATCATCCGAAGATGATGAACTAGACTCACTAATCTCTAAATCCATATCACTATCAGAGGTAATCGGTGCTGGAGCTGATACTAGTGTTGATACCGGTATTAGTGTCGATACCGGTATAATAGATGAGGGTTGACTAATATTATCAAGCATATCATGGTCATTTGCTGGTGGTGCCGATGAACTAGGGTCATTAGCATGAACATAATATGATTGATAATTAATATTTACATTGCTACTTGAGGGATAATCTATAAATATAGTTAGCCTAGTACCACGAAAAATATTATCTTGTAATATCCATTCCCAATTAGCATTATCATAAATTTCAATTAGATATGACTGTGATTGATTAACTATACAAGCTGACCTTAGTACGAAACCCGGAGAGAGGTTGCAACGAGTCGCTATCTCGTGTTGCACTTGTACTAACGTCGAAAACCCAATTGAATAAAAACGACCCTTGTATTTCCTCCAACGTAGCTATCAATCTCGCACCGACCTCCATAGCGACAAATTATTTGAATCATCGTCGCCATCTAATGTAAATGGAAGAATGCAAAATTGAGTGTAGAGGGGGAGAGAGATAAGAAAGTTTGAGAGTTCAGAGAGAAAGAGCAGAGAGGTGAGGAAAGAGATGAGAGAACTGAGGGACTCAGCAGAAAGATGAGCAGAGTGAGAAGTGAGCGAGAAGTGAGGTATTCAGATAAATTTTATAGGGAGATAGAAAAAAATAACCGTGAGGAGGATGAGAATAAAAAAAAATACACTTTACTAGGCAATGGTTAAAAAAATAGCCGTTAGACGATGAGAATAAAAAAAATAGCCATTAGATGATAGAATGAAAAAAAGAAATAAAAAAAATAGCCATTAGATGATAGAATAAAAATAAGAAAAAATAAATTTAAAAAAATAAATTTACGCCTTTACGCCATTTCAAATAGCGTAAATAAAGGATAATTTCAGGATAGAATGAAAAAATCGGGATAGAATGAAAAAAGAAATAAATAAATGAACAGAGGAATTTACGCCATTTCAAATGGCGTAAATAAAGGGCAATTTCGGCATCTCTTTTTTTTTGCTATAGTTTACGCCATCTCAAATGGCGTAAAGACTATACGCTATTTGAGATGGCGTAATAGTCCGTTTTTGACAATTTCCCAACTTTCGTTCCGTTTATTAAATTATTAATATTTTTTATTCCGTTTCTTAAAAATTTCTGAATAAATTTTTCATATAGCCCCTAGAAACTAGGCTAATTGTTTATTAACCCTAAAAAATTATATATTTACATATAGACCCCTACGAACTAGGTTAGTTGTACAAATCAGTCCCTCAAGTTAATTGGTGTCGGTTTGGGGGGGGAGGGAGGGGGGGGGGGGGGGATAATCAATATATGTTCACCCACCATTACCATGTAGACTTTAGCCATGTTCTGTCTTTAACCAGTGTCTCAAATGACCATTTTACCTTCAATTTCAAAGTTAATCCGGCCTCATCTGCTCTCAATTTGCCCTACTTTAGGATTTTATTTAATTCTCCGATCCTAAACAAGTGTAAAATCGTCCCAGTAAAACCGCCTTATTTTGTGTAAGTCAAACCATAAATATGTCTGGAGTATTCCCCACAAATAGATGCCAATTAACCAGAGTTGATTAGCACAAGTAACCTAGTTTTTTTTTTTTTTTGCAATTTATCACCTAATTTTTAGAGGTCAAAATATAAATATAAAGTTTTTAGAGATTAATATGCAATTAGTCTATATTCAAAAACCCCTAAAAAAAACCCTGCATTAAAGATGAGAAGTATTTAAGGAAGTGCCTCACAGCAGGATGAAGAAAGTTGCATTTCCCCTTATCTGATTTGGATAATTAGGGATGAAGATGAGTAGCTTGATTATTGTTGGGAGAATTTCCCATAACTCCGATTTACCAAATAAAGCTCATTTGGTAGTATGGCTTTGGAATAACATTATTATGACTATTGCCATTGCATTAGGATATATAATTTTAATGTGTTTTTTTTCTATATTTATGTTAGGAAATATGTCTATAAGCAACTGCCTGGCCTTCCCTTCATCATCTTCCTCTTCATCTTCCTCACTTGAGATCAATGACCCCGGTATCTCCCTCAGCATCCCTCCCCTCTCTCATTTTCTCTTGCTCGTGACCAGATCTGATCCCTCCGGCCACCCGTGCGACCCCATCGTCTTGCCCAGTCCGCCCGGCCACCCACGCAACCCCGTCGACCTACCCGGGCCCGCTCGGCCACCTGTCCGATCCCATATGCTTGCCCGGCCCTCTCGGCCACCCGTGCGACCTCGCCAACCTGCCAGGCCCGGGCCTCCTGCGTGGACCCCTCCGGCATGCTTCGCCCGCCTGGCCATTTGCGCGCACACCGCCGGTCCATTCGACCATCCGAGCCCCTCCTGAGCCCGCGTGGTTCTTCATTCGTGGATCGTCGTCACGCCTACAATGACCGGGAAGCTTCATTAAGGATCCATGATAACTTGTACATCATCCCTGCTTTGATCAATGTAACTTTGAACCTTAAGCCTTTGATTGATAGCCTCATATTTAGTTCACATTTCATTGCTTAGATTGCTATTGCCTAGTTTGCTTAGTACATTACATGAACCTGTGACCATAGGATATTTTTGCATTGAGCCTATTTTAACTTGTTGAAATCTTTTAGAGGACAATCCTACCCCACGGAGCCCTAAACTTTCAAAACGGTCGTACGCTCTTAGTCTTCTGAGGGGTCCCACTAACTGCTTGCACTTGCCCGGTTAATCATAATTACCTATCGTCTTGTTTCTTTATGTCACAAAGTGGTCACAACAATAGTTTAATTTAAATTATTAAATCTAATTATTTTGCTTAATTTATGAACCAATCATAAAACCACAGGTGTTCCAACATCAACATGGTTATTTATTAGAGTCAAGAATCCCTACCTGCACACAGAGAGGCGATTTAGACAAGAAAGGGGGGTGCCACAGGCCGCTCGGGAAAGATGGAGTGGGACCTATCTTTGATACCATGTGACAACACCAGAGTGCTCCAAAAGACTGACCTCTTGAAGAGAGGAGAGCACAACATGTATATTAAGACAATGATCTCCGCAGACATTACCAATGTGGGACTAACCGCTCAACACCTGCTTGCACGTAGTTGGTATTGCTTTGCGGGTTATTTTCGGATGTTCATTTTTTGGAGCTCAGTTGGACTGCATGTGAAATATGATCATGATCATGTGTTGATTTTCTGAATCATAATTTATCAAATAAATTGAACTAAGTATATGATCAAAAAAAATTTGGTTTCTAGCAATTTCCTACTAAAAGATTTATTTCTACAATCAAATTTGACTCAATAAATTGCGTATGTGCTAAAATGCATACCCCCAAACTTGAATGACCCTCAATGTGTAGTAACGGGGGTATGTATCAATTTATAACGAGAATTACCAGGGTTATAAGATATGCAATTGAAAGTATTACCTAATTCGTTGATCGAATAATTTTTGAGAGAAATGTAGTACCCCCAAACTTAGAGTTTGGAATACCTGCATTGTTAGTCATTGAAATTCGAAGAGGAGAGGAGAAATATAAAATTTTTATGCGTGCCGTATGAAAACTAAATTTATTCATCAACATACCTTTATATTCGAAATAAACTAAAGGCAGAAGTAAAGATGCAGTAAGAGATAACATAGGTTATCTCCTATTAGCGTTACGTTTTAAAGTCTTCAGCCAGACGGTACAAAATTTATTGTGAATGTTTTATCTCCTATTAGCACTAAGGTTCGTGAAATCGTACTAGTGTGGTAGTGTTTCTCCTTTAAAATTGCACAGATCACGAGATTATTTTAGTGTTATCGTTTGAATATTTATTGTGAATGTATAGGAGTTATTGCGTCCGTTGTGAGTGATTTGGCGATCATATTGCCACCGTCTTCCTAGTAAGATGGTTGCGGCAGGCCACTTGGGAGACGCTCTCAGAGCATGCCTAGCTCTGATACCATGTGACAACACTCGAGTACTCTAAAAGGCTGACCTTTTGAAGAAAGGAGAGCACATCAGGTATATTAAGCAAGGTCACCCCGCTCTAATTACTAATTATTATAATAGGTACACCGCAAAATCGATCATGAGGGGAGAAAAAGAGTGTGACAGGGCTACTCGGGAGAGACATAGTAGGGCCTACCTTTGATACCACTAGTAGATACCCTCTCAACTAAAAACCTGAGTTGTAAGGGGAGGTCCACCAAAGGATATATGAAGCCATCATCACCCAACCCCTTATCCGAGGTGGGACTAACCAAACAATCTCCTCCTCACACGAGGCTAGGGGCTGGACAGACTCTGATGCCCCCTTCTCGTGCGAAATGCAAGAAGAGATACAACCTGGCTCGACTGAACCAAGGCTGGTGTTGTAGTTGATGTGTTCTAAACTTGTAAAACTCTGTTTTGATCAATTAATAAAGGATGAATGTTATTATATGAGATGCATGCTGGTATGTAACATAGTTATGTGTTCTTGTTAGAACAGAGAGTCATGGCTATATGGTAGTCCACCGAGTTGAAGACTAAGTGGATTGGTCATATGTAACCTAAATAAGTTTGTAGCTATGATCAGGTTGGTCACCTTATCATGTTAGGCTGTTGGGGTGACAGTACATGGGTGTCTTCACCATGGTTATCACCAGGCACAATGTCCATAGCTAAACAAAACCAACATCGTGCACAGATTAGTGAGCAGACACCAGTGCACTAAGCCGTGTTTCTGCTTAGAGTAAAATGGTCCTAAACCCTGAGAAACCACGACTGATGGGCTAATCAGTTGTGTGGTGCTTTGGCACAGTATTATGTGCGAGTTTGGTTATGTTACCCAAAACTATAGTATGCTAGGTTATCCGACTGGCGTCGCATCAGCGTGCCACTCCTGTAGACCATCTATACCCATAACAGGAGGTGCATTTTTTGGTTTGACTTGTGTTGTATTAAACCAAGACTTGTTGGTCATCAGTTGGACTATTGATCAAATCCGGTTACTCGGTAAGGTAATCGGAGGTACGACACACGCAGTCAACCTGGAAGAAATCGAGTCATATAAGCACTAGAGTCTAATGACAATCTCTACCTTTCGAGTCGTGTTATGGCACCAGGGACAGCAAGTTTACCATTACTAAGCAGAGAGCAAGGTATGCGAGAGAACATAATAAGTCTAGAGGGAATGTAATGCAGCTTGCATCGCATTCTAGGTGGCTACACAGGTTAACTCGAACTCAGAAGATCCATAGTATACTCAGGTAGTGTATTGATCGAGTTTAAGTTAGAAGCCATGAACACTGGTCCCTGAAGGTTTCACCTTATCAATATTTTGTAGGGTCCTTATACCATCTCCTCAAAACACAGGATGCAGTTAGAGGAAACAGAAAGTCCAAACCTACATTCCGTATGTGCTTGGCAGTAGTGCACAATAGATGCGTAGAGTCAAGTGTGTGTTAAGGGAAAATCCTAAAGTATCACGAAGACGCTTATAGTCATCCCTTTCCATAAGCGGACTCTGCCATATGGGTGCAATGCACCGGGATTTGTTGTGAGTTGACTAGTTGACTTTGCTAGAGGCACCCTATGTGTTTATTAAAGGCAACACAATAAATAGTAAAATCACTAGTGTATTTCACTTATGCGAGTTCTCATACATGTGGGATGGCTAATTAGTGTTATAGGGGGACTTTTGGTAAAACAAGTATCACCATGCACTAAAAGGGGCTGACCCCATATATGTTGGAGGACATGTGTGGCCTGCCCTTCCAAGAAGCAAGGAACCAGAGATAGATGCTAGGGCCGGCCCTAGCAAGTTGCACACGCAACCTAAGGGGGCCGGCCTCATCAAAAGGACAAGAGGGAGAGGGGTGGCTAGTCCTATTGAAGCCAAACAGGACCCCTCTCTCTAGTTCTCTCTCTCTCTCTCTCTCTTCTCTCTCATCTCCCTTCGCTTGCGACTTCATCTTACTCGCATGGTGCCTTTGTAGACAAGAAGGACTAATGTAAGGAAGTACTCAGAGATCCTTCGTTGGTGCACCATGCATCATGTGAGATCGAGTGAGCATTGAAGGCTTTGTCTCCCACGTATTGTTGGCTTCTTCACGGACTATCTTTCGTCTTCATCGATAAAGAAGATAATTCTCCATGGTTAAAAAATCCGCACGAAGGTATGTAATATCCTAACTCATAGATCTAGTATAGAATCGAATTGCATGCACGCTAGTTAATTCACATCGGTAGATTTTTGTTAGGGTGTTCGATTCATATGCACACACGTGCACGCACATATAGATTAGTTTCAATGAAAGTTTTAATCGTGTAACGTGCACCACTCATGGTCTTTCGACCGACAAATCGCTTTCGTTGCGAGCCTCTACCACTGGAAGTTTTCAACAGCTAGGTGGAACCTCGCTCTGATACCAAGTCACGAATCTCATGCCCCCTCAAAATCGAGCATGAGGGGGGAGAGGATTGGTATATGAAGACATGAAACTCCCACCCCTAGCCGATATGGGACTAAATGCTTAACACCTGATGAGACAACAACTGAGTGCTCCAAAAGGTCGACCTCTTAAAGAAAGAAGAGCACAACAGATATATTATGAGAGGCCATCCCGCTCCACTTACTGATGATTTTAGTAGGTACACCTCTAAACCGATCATGAGGGGAGGAAGAGTGGTGCCATAGGGCTACTCGGGAGAGATGGCATGGGGCCTAGCTCTGATACTACTGTTAGATACTCTCTCGGCCAAAACCCAGGTCATAAGTGGAGGTCCACTAGAGGATATATAAAGCCACCATCACCCAGTCCCCTAGCCGATATGGGACTAACTCGACAATAACCCCCTCACACGAGGCTAGGGTGGGACAGTCTCCGAGGCCCCTGTCTCGCGCAGAACACAGGAATTGGCACAACCTGGCCATATCGAACTGAAGATGGGCAAAACCTCACCCTAATACCAACTCAAGAATCATGTGCCCTCTCAAAACTGATCATAAGGGGAGAGGGAAACGAGTATATGAAGACATAGAACTCCCATCCCTAGCCGATTTGGGACTAAACACTTAACACCTGATTTGGTACAACACATGAGTGCTTCAAAATGACAACCTCTTGAAGAAAGCAGAGCACAATGAGTATATCAAAAGAGGTAATCCTGCTCCCCATACCGATGTGGGAGTAATACCGGTGGGATAGTTCACCCCCCCCTCTCTCACGTGTCACGAGTGGCAAGGCACAATTTGGCAATGCTCCCGAAGCAATCCCAGCTCTGATACCATGTGACAATACCACAGTGCTCCAAAAGGCCGACCTTATAGAGGGAGGAGAGGACATCGGGTATATGAAAACAATGATCTTTGTTCCTATTATCGATGTGGGACTAATCGCTCAACACCAACCCACTCGCAGAGCACGTTCCAACGGGGACTTACCTGCACACGGAGAGAGGCGTCATTAGGAGCGGTGGGGCCACCCAGGAGATTGCTATTGGAGCAGACCCAACTCTGATATCATGTGACAATACCCAGAGTGCTCTAAAACACTGACCTTATGGAGGGATGAGAGCACAGTGGGTATATTAAGAGAGGCCGCCTCACTCCCCTTACCAATGTAGGACTAATACTGGTGGGATAGTCCACAATTAGATTTAGTTTAATTGAATTATGGAATATAGTATTGTATACCGATCAATATTTTTCACAGATCCATATAGGTGTCTTTTTTTCATAAATTATCATTCTCGAAAGTTTTTGAGGCAAGGATATTTTGATCATTTTACATATACGAGTGTGTAAGATGTCTTCAGATTCGTATAGGTGTCTTCTTCTATAAGAGGTTCCTTTTGATCTGAAAAGTTGTCTGTTGATCAGAAGACACACATTTCTAAAGGGACACTCTTCTAAAAAGACACCCTGTGAAATATGTCCATTCGAATTCTTTAAAGAAAGGCATACTCTCTCAGCTTCAAATAAGTTTATACTCGCTCATATTTGTTCTTTGGAAAAGCCGAGAGCCTTGAAGTCTTGAGACTTAGGGGTCTTGTCTCCATAGCTTAGGGTGTTTGGGGTGACCATGTTTAGCCTTTGGTAGTTGGGTTTCTTTTGGTTTGTGATTGTGCCCTTTTATCCATTACTTATATTTTTTTTTTCTAAAGCTAATAGACATGTTGGGGTCAAGGTCGAAGCCGTTGAACCCCTCCCTCGAATAGGGAATTCTAAATAAAAAAAGGCATATTTCACACTTATGGACACATCAAATCAATATGATTTGCACATAGTTTGGTGCCTTCTCTCTCTAATTTTTAGAAAGTTTCAGTATCAACAAGAGTTCTTTGGATTGTATCCTAGAAGCAGGTTTGCAATCATTCCCTCAACAAACTCTATCCCAGCGGGAACAATAATCTTTTAAAGAAAGCGTATTCGATATGTGCCTCAAAGTTTCGATATGTGCCTCAAAGTCATATCTTTCTGATTCCATATATTCCAATAGGTTTCTTTTGATTTGCAGAGAACAACTAAAATATATTAATTATTTTTGCTAGATGAGTTTCCTCATAATTATAATTTTTTTTTAATAATAAAATAAAGAAAAAACTACTAGGTAGGACCACCTAACTTTTGAAACTACCATCTAGGACTGGCTTTAAAACTAAATACATAACAGGGCACCCAAGGGTACTCTTGGTAGTTTTAGTTATGTTACATTCCCAAAGCACCCTGTCCTTCTGTCGGTTCAATTTTGGAATCAACAAGCTAGCTTGAAAAGATCTGAAATTTTGGGTTAGATCTACCATGAACCTCAAGATTAAACAAGACAAAACTATCACTAATGAATATGGGTCAAGATCGTGAAGGATAGGTTTAAGGATGATCAGATACTTGGTCCAACAAGATCAATAGAAAAACAATCATAGAACATCACACAACACAGAGATTTTTATGTGGAAACCCTCTCTAGGTGAGAGAGAGAAAACCCATGGGTGACAAGCTGGAAAAATCCACTAAGGAATCAAAAGTACAAGCCCTCAAATCTATGGATTTGAGACTATCACCACTCACTCTTCTCTCTTTTCTCACTAGAACACTCTTTTCTCTCTACTCACGCTTACTCTCTTCTTACACATTCTTTTACCATATGATTCGGCCTCCTCAAATGAAACCTTGGTCATTTATTTATAGGTTTCGGCGGTCAAAGCAATTGATCGTTCTTAAGATCTGGTCAAATGTATAGCTATTCGCAGACTGTTATATTTTCGTTGTGCACGTCATTAGCTTGTAACCTTTTCTTACCACTTTATTGCAAGTCTAACAATACTTAGCATTAAGGTATCCTCGGTGAATCTTGTTGGAGAAGCTTTACTGGACTTCAGTGAATCATCTTGAAGAAGTTTATTTGGCTCGTGCGAGGATATACATGAAGATTTTTAGGAGCTATCTCGTTGTTTTGTACATTGTTATGTAACATGTTATGCACATTACTTCTGGTATTCTAACTGTGTTTGGGTTTCCTCTGCATTACTGTCGACCACATCATGTTTCATTTTTGCTTATGAGTTTTTTTTTGAGAATCCCTCTAATGAGATGAGGGGGGGTTCGGCCTAGACCCCTACCGGTTAATTAAAAAGAAAGAACGGAGAAAGATTACAAGGCATCGACACCCGAGGTGTATCCGATACCAACACGGGTTAACAAAATAACCCTGCACAACAAGCAAGATAAAACAAAAACCGAACGCCCTAAGGCTTAGCAGCCCTCGATCTTTCCATATCCCGGAACTGCGCAAGAAGCCAACCTGCGTTTTTCTCCGTGATGGAGAGGCCGACAGCCGAAGCTAACTCAAGGATGGTACTGTCCTCCAGCATGTTAAGGGGAAGGCTCAGATCCTCTCCATCAAGTTTAGACAATTGATCCTGAAGATCCTGCTTGAGGGTCTTAGGCCGCGGCGGTCGGCGTTGCATGACGGATTCAAGGGCTCTAGATTTGGCTCGAAGCGAAGCCCTGGCTTCAATCGAGTCAGATCCTCGAGTAGCTAGTCTAGGACTGCGACGAGCGAGTCCCCCCTCCTCTAAGCCTCCAACTCGTGAAGTCCCGTCATCCAGGGGTGGGGCTACCACTGCAGGAATCGAAATCCCATGGGTCTCCCCATCGTTACTGACTCCCAAGTTGTCCTCGTCGATCCGTTGCTGTTCCTTGTCACCCAAATCCTCCAAGGGCTCCTCCATACCAGTCTCCAGATGGACAACCTCTGCTCCCCTGCTGGCCTCTTCACCCTGAACCGCAATAGCTGTTGTCCCTTCATCGCTGACAACATTAACCACTCCGGTCCTCCGGGGTGAGTCAGTCTCAATATGTCCCTCTTCTGGTTGCCCACTGTCGGCACCAGAATAACAAGATTCGACACCAATTAGCCCAATTGGGTCCCTCAAGGCCTCCCCTCTTCGAGTCTCGGCACCAAGCTCCACGGGGAGGTCGTCCCCTGTCTTCTTCCCCTCAACTTCCGCATGAGTCTCCACATCCTCCCCGTGTCCGAGAGATCCCTCAAGAGGGGAACTAGGCTCATTCTCTAGGACCGAGAATCGAGAGCCCGAGGTTTGCACCCCTACCTTGTTGGTAGCCATCCGGCACTTCGACTTGTGCCCACCACCTGCATGCGTGGAAGAGACCAAATTAACTACCTCTGCCTCCCGGAGCACTGACGCTGCTCCATTAACAAGGGCCTCAGAACATCCAACTCCGCTATTAGCAATATTAGCCCCCATATCAGGAGGAGCACTCGCTGAATGGGGCTTGCTGAAATTGCCAGGCGCAGTTCCCACAGGCCTCCAACCCCTCACACCATCTTTAGCGCCCAACTTCCGGCTAGGTCCCCGAAAGGAACTTGGAGCAACCTTATTAATCGGATTTTTCTGCGCATTGCCACCACAAGCTGAGGTTGCGTGCCCGAAAATCCTGCACTTCGCACAGCTAGTCGGCTTCCACTCGTATAGAACTTTCTGCGTAAAGAGGACTTCCTCGTTCTCACCTCGGCCCGGTACAACATTGGGCAACTCGTCACCAAATTTGATCTCAACACAACATCTAGCATAGTTTCGTCGAGCACCTTGTGCGGTCGGACGGTCTCTCGTGAGGGGAACCCCAATCAAACTTGTCAAACGGCTAATACCTTCCTTAGACCACCAATCGATCGGTAGATCCGGCAATCTAATCCATATGGGAATTTTGTCGAGTGGATCACGATCAAATTTAATATCCTTGTGCCACCTCTTCAAGACCACAAGTCGGCCCTCAAAGTACCAAGGGCCCTCTTCTAGCACTCTGGTGCTATCGCTAGCCATCAGAAATTTGAATAAGAAAAGGCCATTCTCCCTTGAAAATATTTCCAACCCGCCCACCGGTTTCCATAGTCTATGCATCATTTCTTGGAACTTCGGAAAGAAGGGCTTTCTCCCCACAACATAGCCCACCAGTGTATGCTCCCAACCCCTCAAATTAGCTTCGATCTCACTAGAAGGCAAGATAGCATACTTAACTCCATTACGCACTTCTGGCTCGACGAAGTGTAGCCGAAGATCCTCCGCCTCCAAAGATGATCCTCCACAAATGGCACTCCATGATTTCCTTATGATAGGAATAGCCTTGCAAGAATCCGATGCACCTTGATCTAACTTCGAGGAAGGCCCCAAACCTGGATCAGAAATATCAGCAAACACTTGATGTGCACCAGACTCGCCTACATCAACCACTGTAGCCTCTTCGCCCTGTCTGATCCCCACTGCCATAGAACCACCCAAGGTCGATTTAGGACTATGCGGAGAAAAGATTAAGGGAGGAAAATCCCCAAAATTTTCTAGATCCACGGACGGATCAAATCTAACACGCATCGGATCCCCGTTAGTCCTCGGCCCCTTGTCTCGAGAGGAGCTGCCATCATCATCCAAGATCTTCCCAACGCCAAGACGACGGCTAGAAGCCAAGGCCTCCGAATCTCGCAAGCCTCCAGAAGCCCCCATTCTCTCCCCCGAGATACTCCCATGGGAGGAACCTCCCCGTTATTTTTGCTTATGAGTAACTATGCCTTCCCCCTAACGAGTATATACTGCTTTCTTCTCTCCAGTAACTCATCCTTCTAAAGGTATATTTTAATCTTTACTAGATAATGACATGTATAGGTCTATTTTTATGCACCTACACCTTCTATATGTACAACTTAAATCTTAACTTTTTGCGCCCCTCTACACTCACAAACTTGATTTTGCCATACCTATAGCTAGTCACCCATTTTATGTATTACACCCATATACAATACTTACACCTCCTTTGTTTACAATACCCCATGGTTATTTATATGAGCACTCAACTCCTTAATAATTGATTTAGTTTAATCTCTAGGCTAAGTCTGACCCATCTTAGGTCAGATCTGGTCCAACTCAAACCAGACATACCTGGTTCACCTAGACTTGATCCAGACTAAACCAAATCCGGTTCAGATCTATCTCTCCCCCCATTACCCGTGCTAAGATAGCGCCCATAACTTGCTGTGATCATGCCACCATTATGTTGCATCAAAGTTTTTTTTTTGGTGATTCATGTCATTCCCTTTTTTTTTTATAGGGAATTAGTGGCTTCCAAGCTCTCAACCTTCAATTCAGAACTCCATTGTTTCATCTCTTGCTTCGACAAAATACTAAAAAGATTGGCCTTCCAAATTTCATCGCCGGAGCTAAAAAATTGGCTTTACTCTCTTAATGAGTTATGTCATTGATGTTTTAAATCATGTTATTAGGTGTTCATTAGCCGAACATATTTTACCACCGAAGGCGGCCGCAGCAATGCCGACGGGCACGGGAAATATTAGGGGTGGGTGTTGTTGCCGAAACGGTCGTCCGAGTGTCAATAGGCACGGGGTCGCCTGAGGTGATCATCCGAGTGCTTAGAGACATGGGACTACCGAAGACAGTCGTTCGAGTGCTGACAGACACAAGCATTTACTAGTTTTAAAATTAAATCTGAAATGATATATATTTATAGTTTTTGATCCTATTTGATAGGACGCCCTAAAATGAACTCAGATATGATGTGTTCTTTGTTTGAGCTCCAATGTCAGCACATGGCCTCTCCAATCTCCAAACCATTGGAGGCCAAACCCTATACAGTAGGTCCAGTAGCTTTGGCCCTTCCAATTGTAGGCCAAACCCTATATTGTATAGTCCAGTAGCTTTGATCCTTCCAAGAATCTTTAGTGGGATGGTCCACCTATTGGATGCTGCCCCCCTGTGGTGAGGACCCATAGAGCAGAGGGGGGAATAATACAAAAAATAAAGCCTTTCTTTGAGGAGCAATGGGAAGTGTGAAGAGAGGTATTAAAAAGAACAGAGTTTGGATCCAATATCAAAGAATAATAAAGATAAAAAACATCACTAGCCCTCTTTCATCAGTTCCTTCACTGGCTTCTTAATTTAGGGTCATCGATGAAAACTAAATTTTTATAGGATTTTTTGCAAATCAACCCTTACAAACTAGCCTAATTGCTTATCAATTCTTAGAAACTTCATATTTACATATCAACCATCCAAAACATATTAAGTTGTGCATATTCATCCCACTGTTACCCTCGGTCAATAGAAAGTGACTTAAACATGATGAGCTTTTAACATGAGGCCCAAACAATCGTTTTACCTATAGTCAAAGGGTGACTTAGCATGCGTATTATCTAATTTCAGTTGTTTTTCAGTGCGAGTATCCAAACCCTAACTCCACTCCGGTCTCCCCTCGATGCTCGCCCAGCCCAAGCTCGTCGGACAGCACTCCACACTTGTCTGATAGGTCCATCTGCCCTCCTCGTTTATACCTAACATCCAAAAAAGGAATAAGCCGAGTATATTCATCCTTTTGTCACGATAGCTACTTACCGGAGGGGTGAATATGCACAACTTTATATGTTTTGAATGGATGATATTCAAACATAAGATTTTGAGGGGTGAATACGCAGTTAGGCTAGTTTAAAGGTGTTGATTTGCAAAAATACCTTTTTAAAAATATATTTTGGCAATTTGAATTGGAACCCCAGATACAAAAATACCCATTTCTTTAAATATTTTTTTATGTTGCAGATAGATTTTGGTACATATATGCTGTTGCTTTTAAGATGCATAGGAAGGGAAAGGAGGAGCAGGAGCAGTTGGCCTCAGGTGGTTTTCCCTCTACTCTTCATGTCTCTATTTAAATTCTCATTTAGTGCTGCTTTTAGTTTTCCTCTAATTGATCCAATAAAAGCACCAGCTTTGCCTAACGTTCATGCTAGAAACGGCTGATCACCAATTGGGTTCTCCTCCCTTTTGTTTTCTTCAGAAACCCATCAATGGCTACTGTGCTGTATGTCCTCCTGATACTTGCCATCTTTTTGGGTTGCTGCACTTATTCTCTCTCTCTAACATTTCTCACTGTGTTAGCCTTGGTTCTATCCACTTCCTTCCCATTCATCTTCTCCAAGATCAATCAGCTTCGCAATGCCGGCTCGATCAAAGAGCCACCGAAGCGGGGAATCGGGCAGGAGATCCTGCCAGGGGATGAGGTTGTTGGAGAGAACAAGCCATCGCAAGAAGAAGGCGGCGAGCTTCAGATCGATGGATCCACCGACAGTACTCCACCGGAACATGACGACCCGCGGTCGGATCCGCCATCGCCGGATGCTTGTTGGTTATTGGATGGTTCAATTGCTACTGAAGAGTTAAATGTGAATCTGATTCAATCTGCGGAATCGGAAGGTTCGCTCTCGGACGAGGACAGCCTTATCGAGATCGCGCTCCCTGACGGCCGCTACGGGGTACCGGAGGAGCCGAATACACTGTTCCCGAAAGATTTGAGGGAAGGGGACTTCATACCGGAGTCCGTGTTCGGGCAACATGGGCTAATGGAGCTCTTATCAGAGATGAGTGAGGAGGATAACTTGATCGAGATTGACATTGTCATGGGTTCCATCAAATGCTCCAGTTTTGAACTGAAAGCATGAGTTGCGTAGATAAATTTTAGCTATCCTTTAAGATCCTGGATTCTGTGTTAACACTTCTGTGATTGGATTAAGGCTGATCTTTTTGCTCTAGATGTGTTTTTGCTACTTTTATCACTTGACCTTCCTGTAGGGCTTGGACTCCTTTTCACTGGGTTTCCAGTTTTTGGGGAACAATACTTCACCCCAACAGGTGTTGGATCTTTGGGCTTCAATAGACTGATTAGGTTATCATGAGAAGCAAATGGCTTAGTGGTGATATTTGATAGGACACCACGTACTGACTTTCACAATGTCAATAGTAAGATTCTTGCTTGTGGGCTTTGGTCCAATCAGTGATAGCCACATCAGTCTCTTGAAGCCCACAACTCCAACAAATGTTTGGAGCAAAGGATTGTTCTTTTTTTTTTTTTTTTTTTTGGGGGGGGGGGGGGGGCAGGGGTTTAGGGTTTGAAGGCAGTGCTTTATCTTGTTAATTTAATTTTTTGGTTATTGTGTTTTAAAAATATTTGTAACGGTATAGACATTGCACACTTTCAAACCATTGTGCAACGGCTATAACGGTCATATTCAAACCCATTATGACTTGGATTTTAAAGCCCATTAAATAAAAATAATGGGCAGCCATCACACCCTTGGTGGGCTATAAAATGGGCCCAAAACCCATGGCTAAATGCACACTTTTCATCATCTTTTGCTCTTGAAACTCTGCTCCAAAAATCTCCCTTTTTAATTTTCTTTAAGCTTTTTGCTGGGCTCCTGAAGGCGATAGTGCGGTGTTCGTGTGCCTTCTCCGAGGCGTGCCAACGAGAAGGAAAGGTGGTCATCCGGGGGGTTCGTCGTATCTCTAGTCTTCCTTGCCACGAGACCCACACGTTAGGGGCAATTGGATTTCTAGGACAGCGCCAAGGCATGCTTCGACCCTAGATCATCCTCTTAACTCTTCTTCTTTCTGAATTGCTAGGATCTTAATAGTACTATTTGCTTATGTATTAATTTAGCTATAATATTATCATATTCATACTCCGCTACAAAATTCTTATATTGGATCATTCACTAGGATTCATTCACAATTTTATTGTCTCATATTTTCATCTTTTCATTTGGCAATATTTGGAATATAAAGTTGTCATCCATCTCACATCTGATTGAAATAAATTAAGATTTGAAATATTTGTTTAGCAAGCGAATTATTTCCAACAATCTAGAAATCCAATTTTTGTTGTTAATTTGTTGGCTTAAAATATTTATAGATTTCAAAATAATTAAATTTATTTTTTACAAATCTCTATATCTTGTAAATATTTAATTATTGGCATACCCATATTAATATTTGGTTTAATGCTTTAGTATTAACCTTTGATCTAATCTAAAGCATCATATTTAATATTTGCTAATAATATAATAGTATAATTAGCTAAAATTGTATTGTTAGTATTTTGATTGATTAGAAACTGCTTGATCATTAGTATAATATAGATAATACGACATTAGTG